>JAXIVH010000014.1:4507654-4532571 GCA_036785325.1 Urophycis tenuis | reverse complement strand
GATGTGTGCATTCACAAAGTGGGGTTTTGTCATTTCCACCTGTGGACTTTTGGACGTAGCGGAACACCCTTGAGTTGGAACACTGTACATGGCCTGCCGATGAAGACTGCGGACCCGATGCAGTGAGACGATCCTCTCGCTCGACATGCGAGACGAATATCAAGTTTATTTCATCGTTCGGAATTGATGAGCCGTGTGTGTGCGTGTGTGCGTGTGCGGCATGCGTGTACAAGTGAGGGCATGCGCGCGTGCTTGCTCGTGAACCTTGGCTTGTGACGTCCCACTCTTTGTTGTCACTGACTTTTTACAAACCCCAGGATCTGTGTGTGTGTGTGTGTGTGTGTGTGTGGTGCGCGTGTGCGTGAGTGAGTGTGCGTGCGCATGAGTGTGTGTGTGTGTTTCTCCCCGGGGGTGTGTATGAGCGCTTTTGCGTCGGTTTGCCCAGACGAAGCACACACAGGCTTTGGCTTGCGACGCTGCAGGAACGTCCACCAGCAGAGGAGAGGAGACACACTTTGCACACGGTCTTTATACAGTCAACAACACACGGAGGCGCGTCAACACCTTTCACGGATGATTTGTATTTCTATGTGGGACCTCTTCATACGAAGAAACAAACAAAAAAAATGAGAGAGAATTACACATTATTTTAATTTTGTACGAACCAATAAATGATGCATATTGAATCTCGGACGCGGCCGCCTTGGTCATTGTGGCGTGTGGGTCTGGTGTCACCGCCGTTGCATATCTCTCTCTCTCTCTCTCTCTCTCTCTCTCTCTCTCTCTCTCTCTCTCTCTCTCTCTCTCTCTCTGGACGAGAGACTATGTATAGTATGAGTGGACAGGTCCCTGCGCGGATGCATCTATAATGAGCGTTGGAGGAAAAGGCCGGCTTGTTTATTAGACATTCAGCTTAGGATAATACAGAGCACAATCACACAGCTGTAGTGGGAACGTCGCAGAATACATACAAAAGTTATAGTGTTTGTGTAAACAAAGATTGCGTAGCACTTTAATACAAATGAACTCTATACAAATATATACAGGGGTTGACAGATCACGATCTCCACTGCTCACGAAACAGCATCAAGTGTAAAGAATGCGACGTTCAGCGAGGCAATGTTGAGTGTTCATCACTGTCATTAAAAATCTAGTCTGAGAAAGTAGAAGAGTAGTAAAGGACAAGAATGCAATCAGCGAGTAATAATAACAATTACATAACCAATCCATTAAATACTACATTATAAATCTTCTAAGTGCTGTAGAAAAGGAAAGGAAAAAAAAAAAAACCATCACGATAACAGTGGCAGTAAATCCTACTGGCTGCTCCGCGCTACACCGCGTGTGTACGACACTAACCCAGGGTGGACTGGGAGCAGGAGCTGCTGTCAAACTCGCACCTCACCCCGCTGATACTGTCCACGCTGGGCTGGCTGTTCACCTGCTGGTGCGAGAGGGGGAACGTCTCCGAGCGGGCTATCCGGCCCCTGCCGTGCGTGAACGAGGAGGAGGAGGAGGAGGAGGGGGGAGGAGGAGGAAGAGCAGTCTATCACCATCCTCATGAAGTCCGGGGCGGTGAACCGCCGCAGCAGCCTGGTGCCCAGCCCCGTCAGCCCCGGGCGCCCGCGCTCCGACGCCTTGCGCGGGTCCGCCTCCCCTCCTATGACGAAGGGTGCCTTGTTCCTGCTGCCCAGCGCCGGGATGCTGCCCCTCTTGCGCTGCGGGTCCCCCCTCCAGCCCGAAGAGGAGGAGGAGGAGGAGGAGGAGGAGGAGGCCGCCTGGTCGCCGGCCGGCTGTTCGGTCGCGAGCGGGTTCCGCGCCGCGTCGGTCGTGTCGTCGCCGCCCTCGCCGTCGGCCTGACCGCGGCGGTTGCCCTGACACTCCATCTTGTCCACCAGGGATCGCTCGTCCTGCAGCGAGGCCCTCTTCAGCCTGCTGGCGGACGAGCTGCTGTCCCTCACCTCCCCCTGGTAGGACTGCTTCCTGGTGGTCAGGAGGTCCAGGTTAAACGACTTCGCCTTGCCCCAGAGCGGAAAGGTCTCCGCGGCGGCGGCTGGCACGGCACCCAGCGTTTTCCCGCCCCTCAAATCTCTCAGCTGGCAGCCGTGGAGCTGCTTGGCGGTCGACAGCACGCCGCTATCCGCGTCCGCCGGCTGTCCCCGCTCGGGGGGAGGCTGAGCGTGCTGCTGCAGCCGCCGGTCGCCGTCCTCCGACGGCTGGCCGGCGGCGGGGCAGCTGAAGCGGTTCCACAGCCCCATGGTGTCGGCGGCCCTCAGCTGCCTGTGGAACACCCCCGGGAGCTGCTGCTGCTGGTCCTCCTTGCCGCCGAGCTGCCTGGAGAACCGCTCCAGGATGTGTCGCGGCAGCCGGCTGGGCGCGCAGCCCTCGACGACCCCCGCGAGGAGCAGCCGCCACCGCCGCCGTCCGCCGCCGCCGCCTCGTCCGGCCGGCGCCCAGCCGGCTCCTGCAGGGGAAGCTGAGGATCTGAACGCACTGGTTGTGCCCGAAGAAGCCGGCCACCTGCAGGGCCGAGTGGCCGGCGCAGTTGGTGCGGTCCAGCTTGAGGCCCAGCCGCTTGAAGGCGCGCACCAGGAACTCCAGCACGGCGGCGTGGCCCGAGAAGGCGGCGTACATCAGGGCGCTGTTGCCCCAGGAGTCGGACACGTCGGGGTCGGCGTTGAACTGCACCAGCAGCTTCACGGCCTCCAGGTGGCCCAGCTCGCAGGCGTGGCTCAGCCCCGTGCGGCCGTCCTCGTCCTGGCAGTTGACCTGCGCTCCCTTCTCCAGCAGGAGCCGGGCGAACTTGGCCCGGGCCCCGGGGTCCGGCAGACGCACGGCGAACATGAGCGGGGTCCGGCCGCTCTCCGTCTTGGAGTTGATGATGCGGCCGTCCAGCGCGTCCAGGATAAAGCGCGCCAAGTGGACTTTGCCGCCGTGCATGGCGTCCAGGAAGGTCTTGGTGCCGGAGCCCTGCCGCAAATCTTTCGGTCGCATCATGCTGCTCTCGGGGGCGCGCGCGCGCGGGGGGTGGGGGGGGGACAGTCCGAAGCCGACGAGTGTGAGAGCGCGAGTGCGAGAGCGTGCGATAGAGAGAGAGGGAGAGAGAGCGCGCGAGAGAGAGAGAGAAAGAGAGGGAGACAGAGAGAGTGGTGGAAGGAGAGGGGGAGAGAGAGAAGTGTAACTGTTGGCAGCAAGTGAATTTACCTCGGAGTGAGTGTGTGGTGAGGAGCCGCCTGTGTTTTTATACCTCCCCTCTCCACATGCCCTCCCCACGTTACCTAGGTAACAGCCATCCGAGGACCATTATGCAGCGACAGCATCCATTCAGCCCAAGCACTCTGCCTGGAGAGAAATATACGCGATTTCAACAGAAAAATCAGTCAAGGAGAACTCGCTGCGTCTCAGAGGTTACAATCGCGATTAGTGCGCTCACTTATGAGCGGTGTTGTGATGTTGTCTCGGTAAAAATACATCTCTGTTGTTGTCTAGGATGGTTCCCCGAAGAAGTGATTACATTCGAGACGGGAACACCTTGACACCGCTGAGTAAAGGTGTAAAGAGAGACTGCGTGTAGCTTTGAAGTCCAACCTTATTATAGGTATAACAAAAGAGAGAGAGAATTTACATTTCTCTTTCTCTCTCTCTCTTTCTCTTATTTCGGTCTCATTCACTCAGTTGTCTGTAGTTCATCCCAGGATAATCAAACAGGCATGTGCTTCGCTTGAATAATGTTATTAGCTCTGTAATTGTCACTTACTTTTTTAAGGTTTATTAATTATTCAAATATTTAAGCAGAAGTATTATTGGTTATTAAAATGTTTCAGTTGATGGTCAATGAGTTGAATCCTGACTCATTGTGTTGAGGAATCTAATCAAAACCAAGCTATTAGCCAAGCTAATATGTTGTCTCTTTTCCTTTCTGTTTTAAATGGCTCTGAGTGCTCTTTAAGAGACTTTTGTTTGTTTTATTGTTCCCTTCTCTATCTTCTTTCTTTAGATTTTCATCTAACTGGATGTGAGACAAACCGTAGGAGGAAGTAGGTACACACTTATCTTCACAACAAATGCACAATCCACCAGAGAGAGAGAGAGAGAGAGAGAGAGAGAGAGAGAGAGAGAGAGAGAGAGAGAGAGAGAGAGATGCAAGTCAAAGATGCAACTCAATTGAACTCATGGGAAATGCAGTTGTAACCTCCTCAGGGTTTTATATGATCATGTGTAGCATCTTGGATGAGTCTCCTCAAGGAGAGGACAGATCTGCTCCATGGATATATAATGGGCTGCACCATTAGCTTGCTAATTTTTCTAAATCGCCCACAATGGAGGTGGATGATGTATTCCCCCGAGAGCATCATCATTTTCAAATTGATTTGAATTTCCTTGTGGCTTTTAAACCATAGCTATCACAGAAAATGTTACAGGTACTTTCATTTGTTTGATGAAACACCTAAATGCATCCACCCAGATTTGCTGCTGGCGTGATTATGTCAGCAAAATCGCTATTTTTGCTGGGCTGTAGCAATGATGATGAGGTTTTTTCTCTGCCCATTGAAATAACAAAGCTAAACTCCTGCACTAATTAGCACAAAACATGCTTTCCATACCAAAGTGGCTGCACAGGTGACGCAACAGCGCCGTCTCAATAGCATCCTCATATCACATTCATGAGATTCTGTTTATGGTTTTACACCACATAATCAAGCTTCAACTGGAGGGAGCGGGTTCGATTGGACGCGCTGAACTCACTCACATATGTTGGCGGAGTGAGAAAGTCAAAGATATATAATAAACAATGTCATTTTGAACCCTAAAATACATCTCAATTAATTCACTTCAGCCTTTGTTTAGTTCATCAGAGACCTATGTTTGGACTGAGGTGTGGTATAGACCCACCGAGAGTGTTTTTTCATCTGAGTGTTTTCACCTTGCGTCGGCTATTTCAAGGCCTGCTTCATCCAGAAATAGATTGAACCAGCTTGTACAGAACCCCTCGCAGTGAATCCGGGGGCTATACTTATTGTGTTGGTGCCAACACTTTGGGCCAGCGCGGGTAATGGTTGTTTGTGCAGACGTATTGCGCAATACCTTTCAGTGCACTTAGGGAAACAGATTGCCCCGAGATACATCCTGAAGCCACTTTGTATTTAAACTTTCCTGTCGCCTATTTCATAGGACGTGTTCAAAAATAGGAACTGATTTGCTGTCCTTCCTCTATCACATGTTACCTTTTTCAGCGTCCTGTTCAATATGTATATATAGATAACAATTTAGGAAATGCATTATCACCAAGTTTATCGTCAAGTGACTGTTGGGGGGGGGGGGGCAATTTCGCCAAGAAAAACTATGACCACACATGACCCGACAAAGCCCTCCCCCCCCCCCCCCCCCCCCCCCCACCCCCCCCCCCCTATGCCCCATTTTTACTGCATGCAAAGAAAGTCGCAGACTACAAACGACAAAACGAAACAGCACCAAATCAGCGGCCCTATTGAATCCGAGTGGGCCGGACGCTAGCTAACGCTACCTAATTGGCCAGCTGCATGCCGCGGAGCGGGGCAGCGCCACGGCAAATACCTGATCACCCATTCACCGTCGCCCGCCGCCACCGCAGAATGCCTGATTGGAAATTAAGGTTTGTGTGAGGTGGAGGTGGGGAGAGAGAAGAAGAAAAAAAAAAAAAAAGAACAGGAAGGAAATAAATGAATCACAACACTCCCCCGGTCGCTCCAATTAGCTCCCCACACCTGGCACTCGTTTATTTAAAGAGCGTTAAGTTAGGGGCAGGGAGATCATTTGGGACTGATCTCAACAACAGGAAAGTGTGAGCGCCTTTCGACGTGTCAACACGCCCCCTCAGCGCCACGTCGCGGAGAGTCTAATTGGAGCCCACGTGGGAGTGCCCCGCGTCTCGCACGCCGTTAGCGGCACGGAGCCCTTGACGGAAAAAAACAAACAGGACCTGGCTGATCCTGTCGCTGCTTCTTTTTTTTTTTCCGTTTCGGACCGGAGCGTACTTAGCGATGGGAAGGTGCGCGGCCCGGTACATCCTGGAGGGGCTCTCTGTTCTAATGAACACGC
Organism: Urophycis tenuis; assembly: GCA_036785325.1. NCBI lineage: Eukaryota > Metazoa > Chordata > Actinopteri > Gadiformes > Phycidae > Urophycis > Urophycis tenuis. The sequence goes on along the minus strand of JAXIVH010000014.1, from coordinate 4,526,493 downwards.
TGGTGTTGACTTCCCCCGGCTGAGGCGCCGTCTTCCAAGAACGGTTCTTTCGTTTTCCCGGAAAGAGGAGACGTATCGAGTGGCGCCCTCTCCTCTCGGTTGGTGGGCAGGCGGGCCTCCCGTTTCACAAGAGGTCCTCTGGGGAAAACACGAAACAGACCTGATGCAAATTCACAAGAGGTCCTCTGGTGACACTACGGATTGAACCGATACAAATTCAGCTTTTGAACTACTTTAGCCATGAAGCCACATGTTGCATCAGAGAGAGAGAGAGAGAGAGAGAGATTCTATTGCAGCGAGTGAAGCAAAGACAGTGCAGCCCCATGGGTGACGATCACAGACAGCTCCAGTGTTTAAATGAATACGCCGTCAGCGCCGCGGGGCGTTGGGGGCAGTCTATCAACAGAGCGCTAATATCTAGCCGTGCGACCAACAGTCATGGTTCCCCCGTTGACACCGTTCCCACCAATTACCTCCGGGCTGGGGCCCACCGCGGCCAGATGGTATCCCCCCCCCTGGCAACGCCACGGGGGCCTCACATTAAAACGGGGGTAATGTCAGTGCTTTGGCCGCCGCCATCGCCGGACAACCCCCAATTACCTCTGATGGGACGCCGCCCACTCTCCTCGCCACTTGGACCTTCCATCAACCGTGAGACGGTTGATGGGAAGACGGGAACAGAGTAGGATTTGCGTATGGCGGTGTCGGCGATTAAAGACGATTGCGACCGACACTGAAATATGGCGGTTAAAAAACCCCGACAACCGAGCAGCGGTGATGTAGGCGCCCACGTTTCTTGCGAGGGACGAGAGACGCGGAGTCGGTTCCAGTGAAATGGCTCTAATGAAGCTATGGCCTTGTTTGCCTTTTTATGGGCCACCTGCTCGCCCATTCTTAAATTCATCAGATCCCGGGAGCGGGTGGTGGTGGTGGAGGTGGAGGTGGTGGTGGTGGTGGATGATGGTGGGGCGGGGGTTATTTTTCTGAAGCCGTGATGCGAAGGAGATAGAGGACCTGAGCGAACGCTCTCCGTCTCCCGGCTGACAGCACCTATTTGTGGCCTTGCAGGTACGCTTGCCGCTGACAGCTTAATAAATTGGACAATTGGATAACAAATGTATTTGTGTTATGGCCACCATTGTGAGGAAATGGGTAACGCCGAGCCGCACCTGGAGTAATGGCGCGCACACGCACACGCACGCACACACACACACATACGCACACACAAACACACACACACACACACACACACACACACACACGCACACACACACACACACACACACACACACAGACACACACACACACACACACACACACACACACACACACACACACTCACACTCGCGTGCACACCGAGGAAAACTATGATGAATGGCGACCATTGGCTGGCTCAGAGGAGGAAACAATAAAGCATCCGAAGCCTTTAAGGAAATAGAAAAGAAAAAAAGCGACGGCGTCTCTCAGCTCACACGCTGTCCTGGAAGTTGACACTCTAGACGCCGCTCCGCTTTGTCCTGGAAACTTGTGAAAGTCATTGTTAGGTTCACCCGAGGTTCAGTGGGTGTCAGCGGCACAGCTACCATTGTTATTCTACGGCCTGCATCGTGAATGTTGCTCTGGGACCAGTCTGGTCAGTGTCCAGTTTAGTTTAGTTTAGTTTGTTTGTTTACTCGGGACTAAATGAACAGAACTAAACTAGGGACAAGACTAAGAAGGGGACTTTGCACAACACAGTGGGGCTGTGCCCGTTTGTAGTGGCTCATTTGCATCTGTTGTGCCCACAGGGGCATCACAAGGTTTTTGTTTATTCCAGTGCACTGGTATACATTCATGAAACAGGGAATTTGTGTTACGAGCTTATGTCACCCTTGTGAAACGGGTCATTTGCAAAGACCATGCAACATAGCCTACCACGCAGTACCTGGCGTCAGAAGACTATTAAGCGTTGGTTATGGTTCTGCGTAGTGATCACGCAATGGCCACGCAGTTCCTTGGACGCAGTCATGAGACCGTGATGGTTCTGCGTGGGGTTTACGTGTCGAAACGCAATTCAATGCCACACCGGTAGAGGGCGCTATGTTTTTTTTGTAAAGACTGACCGACCGACCAAGACTCTTGTGACGTATATCGTATCGGCGGACCAATCACAGCCAATGCCGCTGCGTTGGTGTTGCGTTGCCTCAACGCACGTCTAGAATTTTTGGGAGGTGCACGTCAGGCCCTTGCGGTGGACGCAAGGGGGGTCCGCAAGGACGTTAAGGGTCCGTAAGCCCCCTAGCGTTGTGTCAACGCGGAAGCATATCTTATGCTTAACAAGGATGAATGTAGACCTGCATGATGTTTGCAGCTCCAGATTAGCATAGCATCAGCTGTCCACGGGTCGTGGCCCGGTTCAAAGCATGTTATGTATGATTGGTCTCCAGCATTAACAGTCGTCCTCTGTTATGATTTGTCTTGATTGTCCGCCGTGGACCTTTGTGTCATATGACATGGTGATGTTTTGTGTGTTGCATTGAATTTGAAATGATTGGGTTACAGGGTTCAACAACGTATCCGGTGATGATGGTTAGGATACGATATGGATTGAGGTGCCAACACTGGGCTTTGTGGTTTGAGATATTGAGAGAGGTGACAGAAACGTGTGACACACGACGGCCACAAATGGCAGCTGGTTTACGAAAAATACGGAGAGGCCAGTCAGACTATGTCTAACGCGGACTACATATACGATACGGCGTCCAACTGCACCCGACAACCTCAGCCGGGAAAGTGGAGGCAGACAGGGGTGGGTGGGGGGGGGGACTACAGTAGTTTCTGCTCGAATCGCCATTGTGCGCCCCCCGAAAAACAACCTTAATTCTTTCCACGTTTGCCGGTGGCCTTCTGGAGCAAAATAAATGAATAAAGAACATCAGTTGTCCCCGTGCACATGCTCAGCCCCTCGCCATGGCGGCCAGGCGTCCACAGTCTCCATCGCCGCTGCCTCGTCTCGAAGGTTACAGTGCGTTAAGTGTTTTTTTTTGCGTGTTGTTTGTGCGCCTTCCCTGCTGGGGCCCGGTTAACAATAACAAGAAGCGCAGGAGAACCGAAAGATTCAGGGGGTTCAAACCCAATGTCCCCAATCTACTTGACAAGTGGCCTTGAGCTTGAGACGTCTCAGCCCTATAGCTGCTCCACCTCAAGAGGTAATGAATTGTAAATAAGTCGCTTTGGATAAAAGCATCGCCATGCCTGACTAACACTCGAACGACGTTGACATGTGACATGTCACCTGTACCGTGTGTCATGTATGCAGTCTGACACGGTAACACGCGGCATAAACGTGTGCCTCTCTCTTTACACATCTAGTTTACATGTCGTGTTTGGAAGATTCCCTAAAGCCTTATTTCATGAAACATGAAAGTATAAAGTGGTGGAGAGACTTGAGAGAGGGAGAGCGTTGAGTCACGTGAAACATGACTGCTACGCGGTTCTATCGACGCCTGCTGTATTTGCACCACTCCAGGCTGACAGCTATGATGAGTGACGAGGATTTGGGCTCAACATTCTCCACAACTCTCTTAACGGTGCTGCGTGGAGAAATAGGAATTGTATCTACTTTATACACACATATACGTTTTCATTATTGACTTAATCAACGACTTGAATAAATACATGAATTAAGAAACACAACTGGGTTTTGTTGAGTGCATTTCCAAGGCCATCTCTTTATAAATACTGCTGCTAATTAAGCCAATGGAAACTAATTTATGCACATTTTCTCTCCTCATTCACCTAATTTGCCTTCTTATTGCCATGGCCAGTGTCGCAGGTGGTCGGCCCCTTGCTTGTCATAGATCATAAAAGCACTGGTGATCCCAGAAATACAGTGCCAATCCATCCTCTCCTACAGCTCTCCACACACATCATCTCTCCCCCCCTGGCTTGACCAACTCTCAATAGGGTCCAGCCTTGCATCATGTAAGGGAGGCTGGAGGCTGGACCCCAGCTCAGGGCGCATCGTGGAGCACCGTCTTCTCCCCTAACGTAATCCGCGGCGACGTGTGTTTGCACCTTTTCCCCGCGCGTCTGAACGAGCCGCCGCGATTGTTATTCACTTAATCAGCCCACCCCTCGCGGGGCGAGGTCTGTCCTCCGTGTCCGGCTTTGATCGCAGAGCGCGCCCACAGAGAGGAGAGCCTTGTTGCAGGGTACAGCAGGCCAGCTGGTGGTGGTGGTGGTGGTGGGGGGGGGGGGGACAGAACTGTTGGATCCGGCTCCTCACGGAAGATAATCAGCATGGGTGACTCAGGCTCTGAGTGGTTTCACACTCTGAGAGCTGCCACTTCATCTCGTGTGTTGTGTGAGAAGTGGCAGGCATCTCGGGCACAGGCTGTGTGTGTGTCTCTTGTGCTGAAGATGCGCCGCGGCCACTCCAGATCCTCCCGCTTCAACATTAAATGTCAATCAGGAGGTTTTCGATTTTATGCAAGGGGAAGAAAAGAAAAAAAAAAAAAAAAAAAGAAGGCTCGCGTTTTGAATTGAACTCTTGAGGGAGAGATAAACAGGTTTACCATTTCTGTAAGGACAGAGTGATCTTTCATGTGACATGCAGCCAATGCCCCTGTTAGCCCATGAGGCTAGCCAGCAGGGACAATATCCAGATTGCAATGGCCACCAGCACACGCGCCACCCATTCTCTCTCTCTCTCTCTCTCTCTCTCTCTCTCTCTCTCTCTCTCTCTCTCTCTCTCTCTCTCTCTCTCTCTCTCTCTCTCTCTCTCTCTCTCTCTCTCTCTCTCTCTCTCTCTCTCTCTCTCTCTCTCTCTCTCTCTCTCTCTCTCTCTCTCTCTCTCTCTCTCTCTCTCTCTCTCTCTCTCTCTCTCTCTCTCTCTCTCTCTCTCTCTCTCTCTCTCTCTCTCTCTCTCTCTCTCTCTCCCTCCCTCCCCTGCAGACGCAGTAATCCACCCACACACTGATATACATGCAAAAACTGTCTAAACATTGATGACAACGTCTGAGCACAAGCGGTACAATCGAAAGTTTATTGAAAGCTTAGCATTATCGATAAGGATACACATTTCATAGGTGATTGACACAAAGTGTTGGGAGCAGATTAAGAAAATCTGATTTCAAATTGTCTAAATATTTCGTTTTAAATGGCAATAACATTTTAAGTAAAATATTGTGTAAACAAAAGCTAAAGTTAGAGATGATGGCAATAGTCTTGTGGGCCATTCATCTTCCTACTAATAAGACATTTTGTGACTAGCAACATAAATAGAAAAGACAATCTTCCGAAACATCCCATTGTTTCGTGAAGGAGCCCATTGTGTCTTTTAGCTACCGTGAAAACCATGCAAAAAAGTTCTCTAGATTAAAAAAATAGCCATCCCTATTTCTCCTCATGGATAATTATTGTGTTCTTCTCCTTGTTATTGTTCTCTGGTTCTAGAGTCAGCTACAGGATGTGGGCTGCGGGGAATCAATATGCAGTGTGGGGAGACAGGAGGCGAGGTATCTGAGGTTCAAGGAGGAAAACGGCTGTCTACAGACACACACATAAATACACACACGCACACACGCACACAGACACACACAGACACACACACACGCACACAGAGACACACACACACACACAGACAAGCACACACACACACACACACACACACACACACACACACACACACACAGAGACACACACGCACACACACACATCTCAACCCACAAACACAGTCCCGTAGTCCTCTGCTGACTTGTCCTCAGAGTTGTCCACCAGCTCGGGGAAGTGGTCGCACACGCAGGTGTTGGCGGCCTTCTTCACCTCCGCCGGCAGGGACTTCATCCTCTTCTCGCGCTCGTCCAGCGCCTCCTTGTTGAACTGTGACACCACAAGAACGGGCGTTGGGTCAAAAGCAGCGGGGAAAACGCCTCCAAGAAAACTGAACAACTGAAAACTGAGCGCTCGTCGCTTCATCATTCGTGGTGACGGGAGTGAGTCATTGTTAACGGCGGGTTCATCTGAGCTTTTGTCTTTCTTGTAGCGCGGCCGCTTAACAGAACACAGCTACCACGACGGCTCAACCTGCTGTCGAGTGCGCTAACCGCGTCCGCAGGGTTCCTCGCAGCTGACCCCGGGTTCGATTCCCTATGCTACCTGCTGTTTGTCATCCCCTCACTTCTCCAATCCCACTACACTACCTTCCCTTCACCCTCTCACGGTGGCAATGAAATCCACTTCATTTAGTGATGAACAAAGTTTTGGTTTTGTTTTGCGCCGGTCTCTGGATGTCTGAATGGAACAGAAACGGTGTTGACCGTACATCTGGTGGTCATCACTGAGGAGGTGTGACTCACGCTCACAACAAGCATGAATTGAACGCAAAAAATAAATAAACCCCCCCCCTCCTGGTCAAAGGTGTTCCTGGAAAGCGTCCGGCGATACTGAGTCATCATTTTCATAGATCATTTTCTCACAACTGAGAGCGATGTCAAAGTCGATATGCCTTCAGGCAGTAGATAGCACTGGACAAGCTTGTGTGTGCATGTGTGTGTGTGTGTGTGGGTGTGATAAGAGATCATGTATGATAAAGGTGTACCTGGTTGGACAGAGTTTTGATCTCCTCCAGGGTTGCAGCCTGTTTCTTGGTCAGAGCCTCCTGTTGCTGGTTGATATCCTGTATGACATGCAAACACGACAACCACATCCACCACATGGTCAGTACGGGGAACGCTGTGGAACATTGTGTGTGTGTGTGTGTATGTGTGTGTGTGTGCGTGTGTGTATGTGTGCGTGTGTGTGTGTAGAGCGCGTGAGTGTTTAAAAGTGTGTGTGAGTGCATGTGTGTCTGTGTGGGTTTGTAAATTTTTGTCAGCATCTGTGTCTGTGTGCATGTGTAACATGCTGACATCTGAAGAGAGAGAGAGACAGAGAGAGACAGAGAGACAGAGAGAGAGAGAGAGAGAGAGAGAGAGAGAGAGAGAGAGAGAGAGAGAGAGAGAGAGAGAGAGAGAAACAAGAATGCCAGCAGACAAATGGGCTCAGGGGATGCAACCCGAGAGAGTGGATCTATATGTCTGGGTCACAACAGTTTGCAGTTGTCCAATTCAATTACTTCCTCACGCGCCCTGTAACTGAATACCAAGGCTACAGCAATTAGACAAGTGTTTGGACTGCGTGACGAATAGTTTGAGGGTTTAATGGGAAACTCATGATTAGGGATTATAATTTGACACATTGGATCATTGAGGTGTGTTTGTGCAAATGAGACTAGGCTTGGGTATGTGTGTGTGTGTGTGTGTGTGTGTGTGTGTGTGTGTGTGTGTGTGTGTGTGTGTGTGTGTGTGTGTGTGTAGGTGTGTGTGTGTGTGTCTTTGTAATTGTGTGTTTGTGTACATGTGTATTAGAGGATGGATACCCAACCCGAGGGTCGGGTTCGGACAAATATTTAGAAATTATGCTCGGGTTCGGGTCGGGCTCGGTCACATCTGCACGATTTCAAATGTTAAATTTACCCACGCGTTAACCCGCGCATGTTGTGCTCATCTGTTTGTTGACATTTCCAAATGCCTTGCAGTCGGGGTTTTATATCCACAGACGTAAATGTGTCATTAATATGAAAAAAATAGACTTTCACTGTGTCGGGCTCGGGCATAAAAAGCTTGATGCCTGTCGGGCTTCGGTCAGGTTCGGTTACTGTTCTGTCGGACGCGGGTCGGGCTCAGACAGAAAATGCTGGCCCGATCCGCACTCTAATGTGTATGTGTGCATGTGTGTGTGCGCTTGGTTGGCAGCGGTGGCTGCTGGGTCGTCCTCACTATAACAGGTTTCTGAGGGCAACAGCGCTCACATTCCCGGCGTGCACATCGTGGTGAGTCAGCTCTCACACAACAGCAGAGCTCTCTCCTGACTCACTCACCCACTTTGCCCCGATACCAAATCAGAAGTGTTTTCTACGTGTGTGCGTTCCGTGATGTCTCAGTAGCGTCCTGGCGTGCATGCGCGGTCAGGAGTGCACACAAACCCCAATTGGAAAAACAGATTTTGCTTGCACACTGCTTGACCGAGTCGGATGACATCGGATGACTTTCTGCTCAAACAGATCAAGTTTTTCATAGCAAAAAGTGTCGCCATGGTAACTGCGTCAAACACAACAATCTGAGCACGGAGTCAGTTGACAGAGATTATTTTAAGTATTTTCGCCCCGCCATCTGCACAGTTCTTTAGTTGTCTGGCTGTGAGGATTAAGTTAGTTATGGCTTATGAAACACAGTCGTTACTATTTAGTATTGTAGGCCAATACATTACTATGTTAACTACGAGTTATATGACTATAAAGGAAATACATGAAGTCATGTATTTGTGTCAGGTCATGGAAGCTAGGGACACAAGTCGTCCCTGGGGAATTTTGAGTTATTCACAGATTATGAAAGTGTAGTGTCTAAGCTTTCCAATGATGTGTAACACATAATAATGTTTCGAGAAGTTGTGGCCATTTGAAAGTAGGCACATCACAAAAGCCAAAACTGAGAAAATGCAATCCTAAAGATTTGCAGTTGTTACCTCTCTCTCTATGGCCACACCCGATTTCAAACACAAAATGTATACTTTTAAAGAAACCAATACTGTTATTTGAAACATGGAGAGGCTTCTCTGTGGTCTCAACTAACAGATTCCGCAAAAAAACGAAAAAAATCACTTCTTTGTTAATTTGCGCAAATGTTGTGTTGGCGACTTGCGTCCTTGGATTCCATGACCCGACACATTTGGTATCCTAAATTAAGCCAGTGATATTTCCAATACAGGGGCCATTCTGAATCGAGAATCAATCCCAATCAATACTCACGGCTCCATCAGACTGGGCTGGTTCGTCCAGGACCTCAACGCTGGCAGACTTCTTCAGCCTGAGAACGTCATCAGAGATGTGGATCAGTGGCGACCACGGAACAACGACACAGATGTTCCACACGATACCACACACACACCCCACCCCCCGTGTGCACCACCACTCACTTCTTATCGGACGCACGCTTGGACAAGCCTCTCTTCTTGCTGTCTTTGCCTTCGCTAAGAGGAGAAATGACACAAAGATTAGCTGGTTTAATATACACCCTCTGGTGCAACCTAGACACATCATCAGTGATGTAACCCGAGGTCATAGGGTTCAGATTCAGTTAGGGTTCAGTTAGATTCAATTTTAGTCATTCCCAGTATTTTTCTCGATATGGGAACGCATTTGACCCATCCTATGGTACATAGAAGCAGTGGGCTGCTCTGTTCAGCAGCCCGGGGAGCAAGTTGGGGGTTCAGTGTCTTGCTCAAGGACACTTTGACGTGCGGACAGTTGGAGGAGGGGATCGAACCGCCGTCCCTACGGTTGGTGGCCGACCCCGCTCTGTCCACCCACTCTAACCACTGAGCCACCGCCACCCCACAAAGAAGGAATAACATTACAAAATGGAACCGTATTTTGTACGAAAATAACAATAATTTGAAGACGCAGCGGGGTTTTAAGGTGAAGGCCTTAAAAGCAGTCCTGCATCTTCACGACGGCTGCTTTCTGGAGGGTAAAAGCGCCGTGTCACGAGTGTCAGTCAGGTCACTTCATCTCCCTACTGCTGTTTGAACACCTGTTGGCTAATGGCTGTCCTGAGATAACCATCTGGCCTTCTTAGGATGGAGCATTTGCACACAAGCACATGCACACACACATGCACACACACACGCACACACACACGCACACACACGCGCACACACAGACTGAAGGATTACCATGAAGCAGCCAAGGACAAGCTGAGAGCGACATGCTGAGGTGATACATTTATAACCTCGCTTCTGTTCTCTCCTCCAAACGCCACAAACACTTCCCCTACAAACGGCCCGCTTTGAATCCTCAAAGCGCCCGTCCAAACAACGCGTGGCGCTGTAAAAAAGCATTTGGAACGGGTGCACGAAAAATTTCTGGTGCTTTGGTTTCTGAGATGGCGAGCATGGAAAGAGACACACAATCAAGGGTCTAAATCCCTGAATATCATCTGTCCCTCGTCGACATACGTCGACATACACATTTTGCCTGGGTTTGTGTGTGTTTGTATGTGTGTGTCTGTGTGTGTGTGTGTGTCTGTGTGTGTGTGTGTGTGTGTGTGTCTGTGTGTTTGTGTGTGTGTTGTGTGTGTGTGTGTGGGTGTGTGTGTTTGTGTGTGTGTGTGTGTGTGCATGTATGCGTTGCCAACCTTTCAAGCGTCTTCATCTCACTGGTGTGTTTCTCGGTGGCCAACTCCAGCAGCTTGGCCAGTCTCTGTCCCGCAGGAAACAGACAGACGGCGGCACAGGCAGACAGAAAGCCCCGTCATGTGACAGCAACAATAACAACAACAACATCAACAACAACAAGAAAATACTCAATGACATAACCACATCCTGTGACGATCGGATCAATTGTGGCTGTCCACCTGATGAACTGAGGTTCTGTGTTACGCAAGCTGTGTGCAAACACAGCCCCCACTTCAGGGAAGGCTTGTCGCTTCTATAGGTAATGACCCATGGGGGAACAAAGACTGGGTGCTATTGAGGGGGAAAAAAAAGAAACAAAAAGATTCACCAAACCATTTTGACCCCTAGCACTTAACAACCTGACCGAAAAATTGTTATTTGGAGCGTAGCCGAAATAAGATGGCCGCCTGCCAGTCGTTGTAGAGAAAGCCTTCGCTAGCCGAGCACCAGCAGCAGTGACAGACGCAAATGGCATCGAGTCGCAGCGAAACGCACTCGGAGACACATGCGGTAATCCAAATGGGGCAGTTCGGGGGAAGCTTGCGAAACTTTGCCGCGCCTTCGAAAAACAAACCAAAAAAAAGGGCTTTGCTTTGGCTTTTGCAGGCTTTGACAGACGAGAGATGAGAGGGGGCTTAACCAAAGCCTAATAGTTTCACAATACTTCAAACGATCCTGGCCTTGATCCGCATGTGAGACTCCAAATAAACTAGCGACAGCGCTGAACCTTCGCCACCCCCCCCCAAAGCGTCACCCCCGGCAACCCGGCGACTCCGGGGTAAGGTGGACGACCTGTGGAAGAGTACTTGATTGACCCCTCAATCTCATGCAAATTCAGTACTTATGCTAAGAGCACCTTCCCCAGCCCCCCCCCCCCCCCACCACCCCTCACCCCCCTCACCCCCGGGGGCTGATGGGTAATCAATAGAGGCCCGCGGACGTGCCTGGCGGTTTTCCCGGGATGCTGGCAGCGTGCGGCACGAGAGGAGGTGGGAGGGAGCCGGGAGAGCACCCTGATCCCCAGGCAGCGAGCGCGCGGGCGATGGATTGCTGAAGGCCTGACAGATGGCCGAGGGGAGGGACAAGGGGCGGGCCAAGTGGTGGGGCTAAGGTGCATCAAGTACAATAAATACTCGCTTCTCCTGCGTTTTAACTACAGCACGGTGCGGCTTTGGGTTGAAGCGAAGGAACCCAACGACGTAAGTGGATTGGCCCGCCGGTGAGTGACTGATGTGTTATTTTACCATTTTATCACACAGTGGGAATTGGAAATAAAGGTTGAACTTTAGGCTTTTTTAAAATTAATCAGGCCCAACACGGGCAACTATGCAACCGTTTGTGTGTTAGCCCATGTCTAGGTATCACATGCTGCTCATCCGGTCACAACGAATACATCCCTGTCATGCTGAAGCTAACGCCACATACCAATGTCATCGTGACACCAGTCCCCTCGGTGTACAGCTATGACTACAACGCTCATAAAAGAGTTCTCATTTTCTGTCAGATTTCCAAAAGGCAACTTTAACATTTCGAACGCGGTGAAATTTACAGTACCTAAAGGGTTAAGGGGGCATTTAGCAGACACTTTTGTCCAAAGCGACTTACAATCAGTACATTTGTGGGGTTCAACATGTGGACAGTTGGAGGAGAAGGGGGGATCACGGGGATCGAACGGCCGACCCTACGGTTAGTTGACGACCCACTCTGTCCACCCACTCTACACCCACTGAGCTACTGCCACCCGAGTACCGCCCCAGTACCTCCGTGGAATGTTGGTCTTTCTTCTTCTTCATTTGGTTGCACTGGTCTTCCCACAGCGTGTTCAGATCCCCCTGGAGTTTCTCCTTCTGCTCCTGGGCCTGTGTGGCCTTGGCGCCGGAGGCCGCCGGGTCGCCATCCCCGCTGCACAAGACATCAGAGCGTCAACAACACCGCGGGCCACCACGGACCGAACCCGACCTCCAGTCATCGGGGTCATCATTTAGAGGATGAAGCTAAGAATTCATTCTAAATGCATATAGAATCAGATCAAGAAAAGAGATAGGGTGCAGAGGAATGACTTCTGGCACGATGAGTCATACATATTCACAGTCCTTTTTGCGACTGACTGCCTTGGAATTCTCTGGCCCGTTCAATCTGGGGACATTTGCCCAACTGAAATAGAAGCAGAGACACACAGCTCCTTACTCCTTCTTCTTGACGGAGGCCTTCTTTTTGTAGCCCTTGAAGGTGTCTGTGTACTTCTGAATCAGGTCCTCCTCCTTCTTCTGAAACTTCTTCTCCAGGTCTTTAATCTCCTTCTCCTGCTTCTTGGTGACCTTCACATAGTTCTTGTGCTGGAGGAGTTCGTCAACGGTGATCGTGGCCGGGTCCGCTGGTTGGAGAACAAAGGCCAAGAGAAGTCACCACATGACAGATACAGCTCGCACACACTTGATTACTCTATCTTGATCAATGTTCAGCCTGACCTTCAGCGACAATTCTCTGTTAAAACTGAGGGGTTACCTCCAGTGGATGGAGGAGGGGTAGCGTCGGGTACAGCCGCTTTCTCCTCAACCACAGCAGCGGCAGCCTCAACCGCCGGGTCAGCGGGGGTCTCCTCCACCCCAGGATCTGGCTCATTGATGGGTTCCTCAGCAGCTTTGGGTTCCTCTTCAGCTTTGGGTTCCTCTTCAGCTTTGGGTTCTTCCTCAGCTTTGGGTTCTTCCTCAGCTTTGGGTTCTTCCTCAGCTTTGGGTTCTTCCTCAGCCTTGGGTTCTTCTTCCGCAGCTTTGGGTTCTTCTTCCACAGCTTTGGGTTCTTCTTCCACTTTGGGTTCTTCCTCAGCTTTGGGTTCTTCCTCAGCTTTGGGTTCTTCCTCAGCTTTGGGTTCTTCTTCCACTTTGGGTTCCTCCTCAACTTTGGGTTCTTCTTCCACTTTGGCTTCCTCCTCAGCTTTAGGTTCCTCCTCAGCTTTGGGTTCTTCTTCTGCTGCCTTGGGTTCTTCCTTGGCGGCGTCGGCCTCTCCTGCTGGTGGTTCCACGGCCTCTGCCTTGGGTTCTTCCTTGGCGGCATCGGCCTCTGCTGCTGGTGGTTCCACGGCCTCTGCCTTGGTCTCTGGAGCTTTAGCTGGTGGACACCCACACTTAATGAGCATCTCACAGTGCCAATCTCTGTACTTTCATGTAGCCAATGTTACCGAAACACAATGTACCCATTCACAACATTTTGTAGTTTTTTTTTTTTACCAATAAAAGTTACACTGATGAATACAATCATTCTGATCACTTCACAATAAGACGCGCCCGCTAACTGCGAGCACAATTACCGGTGTCAGGTGCCGGAGTGGCTGCTGCCACGACAGGTAACTCGTAGGGGCTGACGTAGTCGGCGGAGGACTGCGCGGGGGGGGGCACACGGGAGCGGACAGGACAACACATTCTTTACAAACATAATCACCTTCCAGGAAGTCAATTACTGCTGTTATGTTTGTTTGACGGGAGATCGGGGAGGACAGGGTGTATCTGCCACTGCGACCCGTTGCCAGTGGATACGACCAATAAGTGGGCTCGAGCGCGGCCTTCATTTTACCTCCTGTGGTTTGGTGGTCTTCTCTGTGCCCTTGGTGGGGTTGAACAAGGCGTCCGTGAAATCTGAGGGGAGAGAAAAAAACAGGCCACAGTGAAACGCGGCAGCGCTGTGATCTGAATGAAAGTCAACGTGGATATTGCAGTCATTACATTTTTGCGCGAGTAGAGGATTATGGCAGATTTATTCATAAGGTTCATAAAGTGCATAAAGGATCGCTTAGCGACAGCGTGGCAGCACTGTAGTCATTGTGAATCAAAATGAAAGTTGCTGTTTTATTATGGTAATTGTTGTGAGTGGGGGTTCATAATGTATTGCGTATTTGCGTCTCATACTGTGTGTGTGTGTGTGTGTGTGTGTGTGTGTGTGTGTGTGTGTGTATGTGTGTGTGTGTGTATGTGAGAGCGTGTGTGTATATGTGTGTGTGTGTGTGTGTGTGTGTATATGTGAGCGTGTGTGTATGTGTGTGTGTGTATGTGTATGTGTATGTGTGTGTCAATGTATGTGTGTGTGTGTGTGTGTGTGTGTGTGTGTGTGTGTGTGTGTGTGTGTGTGTGTGTGTGTGTGTGTGTCTGTGTGTGTGTGTGTGTGTGTGTGTGTGTATGTGTATGTGTGTGTGTATGTGTGTGTGTGTATGTGTGTGTCGATGTATGCGTGTGTGTGTCGGTGTATGTGTGTGTGTGTCTGCGTGTGCACGGGAGGGTGTGCAAGTCCGCGCGTGCCAGTGCACGCATACTGAAAAACACACGCGCATCTCCATGCTATTCGGGCCATGAACACATCCTCCAATCTCTCTATCAGTGTGTGAACTCTCTTCCTACTCTCTCCAGGGTTCCACCGACACCCGGTTCTAAAGGTTCCAAACACCAGAGCGGACGGCGGCGCACCTGCGAAGCCGGCGGGGATGTAGTCCTTGATCTCGATGTACACGAAGAGAGCGGGCAGCGTAAGCACCATGTTGCCCTCGCTGCGCAGGGCAATGTGCTGGAAGCCTGCGGGGTCAGACGTACAACAACAGACAGCCAAGTTAATCAGGCGGCGAGATGTTTCGCTGGTGGACGGGGAGGACGGGGCGGACCGAGGGGAAACCCCCCCCACCCCCCCCAGGTGAGTGCACGATGGGGTCGCAATGCCGCATCTGTTCAGTGGGACGTGGGTCGGACGGAACGTGTTTTGGAGGGCCTTGCGTCGACTCACCCGACTGGATGGCGTCCAGAGGGAGAATCCGGTGTCCCAGGAATTTGCCGTTCTCCTCGTGGACCACCAGCCTGAGGGAGGCCATCTCGGGCAGCAGGATCTGCGGTGATATGAGTCACGAGTCAAGGCATCGGGGGGTCAGGGACTCCGGCACGTGACTCACACTCACAAGCCTCATATGCCTCAAGTACCCTTTTTTTTTTTTTTTTTTTTTTTCAAAAGCACACAAGTGTGCGATGATGAACACACACACACACACACACAGACACACACACACACACACACACACACCTTGTCGAAAACGAAGGGCTCCTCGTTCCACACGGGGTTGATGGCGTTGGGCGTGGTGGTCCATTTGGTGCGGAACTTCTTCTTGGGATCCCCCGGCAGGCCGATGATCTCCGCCTCCACGCCGGTCTTCACGCTCTTGTCGCTCAGGAACTGCCCTGAGTAGATCTACCAGCCCAGGGGGGGGGGGGGGGGGGGGGGAGAACCCAGAGTCAGTGACCTGTGGATGGTGGTGCTGCTGGTTTTTCAAAGTAAGAGTCCCGCCGCCATTAAGTCACAGGCTCTTTTCCTTGTACCGATTAGAACCGATTGACTCTGATTCGAGTCCTTTCACTGGAGGTTCACGGAAAAACACGCGAACTCACATGGACCCCCCGGGCGGGTGGGGCAGGCGTTGCACAAGCTGCCAGGCAGGTAGATAATATGTATTGGTTTTCTCCTGAAGGTAACACTAATAAGTACCAGGAAACAACCCCAGGTAGCCAGCAGGCAGCCTATGTTATTATGGGCTGTGTATATACTTATGCCAAATGACCAGGACATAGATAGACAACTCCGGGGGGAGGCAAACAGGTCTATATATGGCATAATCATGACAATAATGCAATTTAAGCATGATAACAAATGCAATCCACATACCGCCATGAGGTTGATGATGGGCAAATGAGCTTCCATGTATTTAACGAATTCATTTTAGTTCATGTTAGGTGAGGTCTGGAGGCTCAAGAGGGACAGGGACAGATATAAATGATACACAAGCTGACCTCCTGCAGGGGCGATTTACCATTTATATTAAATATAGAGAACAGCTTCTAGAGGACACCGCTATATTAAACTGGGCCTATTCTAGACGAGGGCCTATTTGAGCTCTGCTTGTGAGTGTTGATCGTCTTTACAGAAATCTCTCCATAAGTCTGCATAATAACAAGTGGATCGGGAAATGGGTGTAGGCTATTATGGATTTACTTCTAGTGCCATATCATTCACTCAAAATGTATCCACCCGACATTCGTCAGAGTGTCGCCGTTTTTTGTTGTTGAAAGATTTCCTAAAAGAGCCACCCGCAGGTACATTCATTTGTATCAATACACTGTGTGCTCATAGAAAGACGAAAAAGCGGCAACAGCAAACGAGTACAATGTAAAGTGGGGAGCAGCGGGCATTGCCTGATTACGTCCTCAGGGGAAAAACTCCAGTAGGCACCCTGACACAAAGCAGCACGCGGTTGTCAATCAGGTGCCAGGATGTCATTCTGCTCGAGGGTGTCAATCATGTCATCAGCACGCTTTCAGTAGCGCTTGCGTGTCACATGCTGGACTTACCCCCCCCGGTGATGCATTGGCGTCAAATGAGGTGTTTAGGTGCGTGTGCACGTTGCGCTACCAAACCCACGCTAATTAATTAGGGGTGCCATCCTCCCAGTTGCACTTTATATAATGGGTGAGCGTCCCCCTCGCCACTCCTATGGATTAGGCTTATGACTCAGTTTATGCATGGTAGATGTGCCTATTAACGCTGTGATTAAACGTTTCCCCGGTATGTGTGTCACGCTACTTTAGAGCCTTGCCTTTATGCTCAGCGTGTTGGCCACGATGGTGTCGATCCTCTCGCAGAATGGATCAAACTTCTTGTCACTGCGGCGCATGACGTCGTGCTTGAGGAGGTAACCGGACTTCCCGTTGTACTCAAACAAAGCCATGTTGAGCTGCATGGGGAAATCTGAAAACACATAAACTCATGTCCATTCATCGGGCACTTTTTACTCGTCAAATATACAGTGCGTGGTTTCTGGTGCGTGTCAAAAAGGCCCAACACTGAACCCTTGTGGCGAAGAACAGAACCACAGCTCCCAAACATCCAATGTTAATCATCATGCAAGTAGACAATAGCTCGGCCATGCCATTCGACACAAACGCATGAATCACGATATGGGTGTGTGACGCCCAGAGTTAAATAATCCAGCGCTACCCATTGTCTGATAGTTGAGGGCCACAAACTGGCAGCCTGCATTCCAAAAGGGCTGGGGATTGTAGTTGGAGGAGTCCATGCGGGTCCCTTTAGGGTAGATCCTACTCATCTGCCTGCGGTTGTATCTGTAAAGCCTGGCTTAGGAACCAAACGTACACCACTGCGCCATGTGTATTATGAATACCTCAAAACAACAACAACAACAACAACAGCAGCAAACCAGAACAGCGCTGGCCCAGTGTAATGGGACTGCGGGGGACTGAGCGAGGTGCCAGCCCTCACTGGCAGTTACCAAAGGATACTCGACAAACTCCACTGCACTCTTGGCAATCATCGCCTCCCCTTTGGTCTCCACGAAAGATGAGATGCCGTAACTCTTATTCTTCTCTGTGGGGGGGGAAAAAATAAAAAAAACGAAACGGGAAAGTCAACCAATTTCAGTTTCACGAGTGAGCAGTATGAACTCTTTAAGTCACGATAACCACATCTGAGGGGAGCGGAGGCCTACTTTTGGAAACTTCGAAAGAGACGAACTTGTTGGGCTGGATGTAGTTGACGATGGCAGACATGGCCTCGTAGGCTGTGACCTCCTGTCCAGCTGTGCCCTGCGGGTGGGAGAGGAGGAGGAGGAGGAGGAGGAGGAGGAGGAGGAGGAGAGGCAAGCAGAACATCATCTCGGGGTTGACAGGGTTCACTCACACGCTGCACACACAGCCAACCTCATCGACCCCCCCCCGTCAGCTGTTTACAAGCACACAGGGGGTGCGTGTCATACTTCCAGCAGAGCCTCCTCCTGGCTGTGTCCTGTGTGAAGCACAGCGTGTGTGTGAGACGTGTGTGTGTGCTGGTAAAGTACAAACCGTACCCCGCACAGTACAAACCACACAATACGGTACTGACGATACACTAGTCAAGCAAGCCATTACACTGGCTCGCTTGACTGACCCCCACAACCTCCGATTGCCAACGCTGAACACATGAACTCGTGGCCTCGAAGTGACAGTAACCACGACGACGACGACGGCGATTGTGGGGGGTCACCGTACCTCGTCGGAGGTCTTCATCTTCTCCTCGTCCTGCTCGTCGGCGTCCTCTTGCTCCTCGTTGTCGTCCACGGCGGCCGCCGCCTTCCCGTCTGGCATCGGACGGCCGGACGACATAGAGAGAGAGAGAGAGAGAGAGAGAAAGAGAGAGAGCCGCTGAGTGACAACGCCACGCTCTTATTGTGCCGCCGGTGGGTTTCACACGGCAGCGCCACGCTCTTATTGTGCCACCGGTGGGGTTCACACACACACACGGCGGCGCCGCGACTTATAAGTGGGGTCGCGGCGGGGGGGAGCAAGAGTGGGGTGGTGGGCTTTGATGATGGCTTTGATGAACTAGCCAAAAAATGGGGAAAAGGGCCTGACGCTGCTGTGGTGGGTGTGAGGACTGAAAAAGCGAAACGCTGTACTGAAGGGGACGACGTGAATGCATGATGAACATGAACATCATGTACACGATGCACATGAGAAAGGGTAAAGGGGGGCGCATTCAGCAGATGCTTTTGTCCAAAGCGACTTACA
>JAXIVH010000014.1:4490154-4497654 GCA_036785325.1 Urophycis tenuis | reverse complement strand
TAAACAAGACCAGGAGACATACAGACAGTGTCGTCTGTTGAACAATCGTCATTCGTACCATTTTTTTTGCAGCATCAACAACACATTGAATGTGTTTGTGTGAGCGCGCGTGCACGTGCGCATGTATGTGTGTGCGCGTGTATGCGTCTGTGCGCGCGCGTGCGTGCGTGCGTATGTATGGTTTCAGTCCTGCTGCAGGCAGCTGCTGCTACTGCTTTAAGAACCTAGCTCCCGCCCCCCTGTCCTGTATTTTTAGATGAGCCAGCCACTTCATTTGCTGGAAAGACCGACAGTTGTGTGTCGTATATGATCTCAGTTAATCGTTTTTAATACATGTTGTATATTCCTAACTCTGGGGAAATCTGACGAGAGCCAAAAACAGCTTGTTGGGGTTTTATTTTTTTCTTCCTTCCAACCCCTGGATGTGGTGGCGAGAGGATGCAACTCTCTTGACCGTGAGACGCGCGACATCCCAAATGGATGCTTGATGTCTGGGCTACGATGAAACGCAATGCTGCACAGGGCACCGATGATTAGGCGCAGCATACTTTCTAAGCAAAATAATATGAAGCACTGCAAGTCGATTTAACCGCAGGAAAAAACGGCTATTTCGGCGCTGTAGGTGTTTGTGTTTTTTTTGCGTCATTCATTCTATTTGGATTGTGGATCCAATATAAGGCTTCAAGACGGACGGGGTGGTGGAGCATCGCGGGAAAAACAGGGGCAACATGAGAGAGCGGGACTTCATGCCCAATATGGAGAGGGGCAAACCCGCTACTTACACGGGGGACAAAAAGGCTAAGATGGCTGCTAAGACCAACAAGAAATGGGTGAGACTAGCCACTGTGTTTGCATATGTGTTGTCTGTGTCCCTAGCAGCCATAATTCTGGCCATTTATTACAGCTTAATATGGAAGCCTACCAGCTCGTCCTCCTCTTTGGGGAAGCCGGGGATATCGGAGGTCACCACCACCATCACCGCCACCTCCTCCAGTGCAAACATCTCCTCTAATATCTCCATAAGCAAAAACGCCACAGACGCGAACTCCACACAGACAAAGCTTTTATATCTCAATGACACACAGCCGCGATCCGTGTCTCAGAGCCACACGTTTCAGTGGGATAGCAGAGGGGAGCGCGCAACGGGTGGCGCACCGGACGCCGCTCGAGCGGAAAGTGCGCACTCGGCGCAGGAGGTAGACGGTCTCTACACGACCCCCGGAGCCGGCGCGACGGCGGCGGCGGGCAGATCGGACTCGTCTCAGGGCAGAGACAGACAGCTTTCTCAGCCTCGTTACAGCTCGCCGCCGACGGACGACGTGTTCAACGAGGGTGACGACAGGGATGGTGGCGGCGCGCCTGACGCGATGGACGGTGCGAGTGACAAACGCAACGCCGAGCACGGGACCGAAGATGCTGCAGCCGTTTCTCCGGTCAAGGCCGCCTCCGCGACCAAGCATCCTGGCCTGCGTGGAGGAGAGTGATGAGGCCTCCACTACCCACATGGCACACAGATAGACATACATCTAGGCACACACACACACACTCCCACATACTCCCACCCACACACACACACACACACACACACACACACACACAGCACACACACACACTCCCACATACTCACACACACACACACAGACACACACACACACACACAGACACACACACACATACACACACACACACTATAGGGTCCAAGAAGAAGTGTTTCACAGACTCAATGCCGCAGGTCGGTCACTGGTTGTGTTTTTTTTGGTTTTGTTTTCTTTTTTGTTCGTTTTTTTTTTTTTTTTTTTCAAACTCTTTAACGTTGAGCGCCATTAAAGCTGAATTGCACAGGCTTCATGCAGGAGTTACAGACGTTGTGACCCCCCACCACCACCACCACCACCAAAACGGATAAGCCTTCAGGCAGGACTTTCTCCGAGGAATATTATATCATACTCCCTTCCTACAACTATGCGTTCTCCGTTGGGCCAACAGTTTGCCTTAAATCAATAATATGTGACAAACCGACCGCACAGCTTTTTTGCATTTAGCCCGTCTATACTGTATGACCAACACTACTGCTAGGCACATGGTGATCAAGTAGAACGTAGGATTGCAGATTGTTGTACTGCGGTCTTTGCAACGCTAATCATTGTTCCCATTTATTGACTGGTCTAAATCAATATTCAATAGGATTCATTGTATTTAATGGGCAATATATGGATTATATTGGGACACCGGGAAAAAAAAAACCTGCATCATTGAGTAACACTCAGGTATGTGCATATGACCATAGGGATG
Source organism: Urophycis tenuis (assembly GCA_036785325.1). Classification (NCBI taxonomy): domain Eukaryota; kingdom Metazoa; phylum Chordata; class Actinopteri; order Gadiformes; family Phycidae; genus Urophycis; species Urophycis tenuis. The sequence continues at coordinate 4,495,362 of JAXIVH010000014.1, read as the reverse complement.
TGGTGTGTTATTGTACAAAAGGCAGGTTTCCATCTTTGCGGGCGGATGAAATTTTAGTGTAATTAGGCTCTTTATATTAATTCAGCAGTATGTATGCAAATATAGGTATGTCCATAAACCAAGGTACAAATAAACATCAAATATGAAACGATTCCTTTCTGTGACTTTAGACCACGGCTATAAGCGTAGCACGTAACAAATGTGATTCGTGCTGTTTTAGTTATTGATGAAGCCATAACAGATGCTGTCGCTTTTCGTGGGTTTTTTTGTTGTGTGTTTTTGTTAAAGGTTGTGTCACCATTGTACAAAGTAGGATAGGTGGCCTGTTTACATACCACCCCTGACATTACACTGCTTTCTGTCAGGGGAGTCACATCCACGCTCGGGGGAAAAAAAACAAAGTCTGTTTAAGGGGGCATCCGTCAAGTCTGGCATTTAATCAGAAATCTAATCTGTGTGTGGTGTGTGTGTGTGGGGGGGTGTCTTTAAGAGCAAAGGAAATGCCCCTCCCCCCCCCCCCCCCCCCCCCCCCCCCCCCCCCCCCCGTAAATAAAGGGAAGGGGGAAGTGTTTCAGCCCACAGAACACTCAATGCAGTCAGATGTGGTGAATGATCTTGTAGGAGTGTGACTGAAAAACACACGTCGTCCCTTCATACTTACACTGCAGCCTGTGTGTGTGTGTGTGTGTGAGAGAGAGTGTGTGAGTGAGGGAGGTGTATCGCTTCACAGGCTCTGTTGTAACTCTGGGTGTGTGTAAGTGCATGCATGTGTGTGTGTATGCATGCGTGTGCGTGTCCGTGCATAAGTGCATGTGTGTGTTTGTGTGTAAAGGAGAGAGGAGAGGAACACATTACACAATACCGCTTGGTGCTATTTTGATCCAACATTTTCAGGGAAGGAAGATGAAGCCTGCTTGGTTTATGTTTGGGTGATGAAGAGCGTTACTTGTTTAAAGCGTTGTCGTCCTCAGATGTCTTTACTTCTTCCTCAGCGTTGGTATCGGTGACACTGTTAAGATCACACGCATGCAACGCAACCCAAGGTGCCATCAGTGGACGTTGACGGCTTAACCCAACGCTCCTCCGTGTGGATAAACAGGATGTCTTTCCAATAGGGAGGACGACGGCATAGGCTCCCCCAGATCACAACGCACAACAGATGTGCTGCTGGTGGTGCTGGTGGTGGATAACATCATGACAGATTTGTCAATGGCCGCCGCACGGCCTCTGCACAGTGTCCCGAAAATAACATGCACTCAGCCGGCATCTCCCTCATGGCGTGACAAGAGGGATGAACTGGACTGAGTAACGAGCTCAGGGTTATTGACGAGAATGAGGAAGACACACCTCATCACCGACCTGTTAACAGGGAGGGTGATGACCTCTTGAGATTAGCATTAGCGGATCAGCTATTTGAGAGGAGAGATGTTTTGGCAGAGAGCAGCGTGCCAAGCCAAAATGGGCGAACATGTGCGAGGGAAATCAAGGTGCAAATGTTTCGGGTCGCAAGGACGTGTCTATGCAAGCTTTTAGCTGACTTGTCATTCATCAAAGCCACCTGCATGAATATTTCAATATTTACCTTTGTGTTTCTTATACAGTATATTCAACAGCCTTGTTCTAAAAAAAACAAGAACGAGATGATGCTGTGCCGTTGCTGTTCGTACATCATTACGGCATGATATATTGTGAGATGGTTTTTCGTGCAGTCGGGAATAATTCAGCGGAAAGTTGCGACACAGCAAAGGTATAACACAGCCCAAAAAAAAAAAAAAGCTGATTCTGACGACAGAACAATGCATGAAACCATTCTGAAACAGACCTTTAAAACCCAGGCCTGAGGCATCAACGTGCCACCGCATCCCAAGTCAGCGGTGGGAGAGAGAAAAAAACCTGATGAAACATGGAAACATGAGCCCTTCAGAGCTGCGGTATACCATGAGAGCCTTTATAAAAGCAAGCAACGCGGGCCAAATGATGAGATAAACGCGTGAGAACCGAAACGGCCGCTCGGTCTGCGTCATCGCCGATTGAACTGTTATCACACGCCTCACGTTAAATATAGAGATTATAGAGATTATAATCTCGCCTCGTTGGGGGTTATATTTTTAAATCTCTGAACACTTCCGCCAGTGAGTCAATCAATCGCTGTGAGTGACGGGGTGAGTGAGCGGGTGAGAGAGCGAGTGAGAGAGTGAGCGGGTGAGAGAGCGAGTGAGTGAGTGAGTGAGTGAGTGAGAGAGTGAGTAAGTGTGTGAGTGAGTGAGTGAGTGAGTGAGTTAGTGAGTGTGTAAGTGAGTGAGTGAGTGAGAGAGTGAGTGAGCTGGTGAGAGAGTGAGTGAGTGAATTCATCGCAGCTGCGGAGACGGCGGTGCCGCACACAGGTGTGTGTGTCCTCATCGGCGTGGGATCAGTCCTCCGGGGTGCTGTGGCCGCGACGCACGAGTGCACGTCAAGCAACTTTGCACAATGTCTCTGTTGTCACGTCGCAGCATCCACAAAGAAACCCGACCCAAAAATAATGTCTTACTGGATCAGCCAAAAGAAAAAATGATGACCGAGGTCATATCCTACGGCTGCTGTTCTCAAATAATAAGAACGAAATGAGAAATGATGACATAACAAAGGAAATCCCATACTTGAACATGCATGGATTTGAGCTAAATAAAATACTGCCCATCATAACAAAACCCTGTATGCATTACACTGCAAACTCCATACCTCTCTTTACATACAGCATCCTCTCATGCAATTACTCCTAATAAATCTTATACAAACAACCATTTCCGGCGACTGTGGACCGGGGAGGTTATGTGTGACGGCCTGTCCGCCTTCCGGCCCCCCCACACCCCCCTCGCTCTCCCCCCAGGGGTCTGACTCTGTGCTGAGGCCAGCTGCCGAAGGCGTGGCTGTCACATCCTGGGATGGCAGCAGAAGGCCGTGAGGGGGAGATGACGCACGTCGCGGTTCTCAGCGGAGCCCTGGGGGGCCGCCAAGACCCCCCCCCCCCCTCCCCCCCCCCACGTTCGCCCCGTCCGTCCTGTCTCCTGTGACCTTCTGTCAAGGTCACAAGAGAGGAGAGGAGAGAGAGGAGAGGAGAGGAGAGGAGAGGAGAGGAGAGAGAGGAGAGGAGAGGAGAGGAGAGGAGAGAGAGAGAGAGAGAGAGAGAGAGAGAGAGAGAGAGAGAGAGAGAGAGAGAGAACAAAGAAAACATCCTTTTTGGTTTGATTTATGTAGTCAATAAACACTGCACTGATAAAGAGGCGGGGTCTGTGCCATGAGTATTCAGAGAAAACATGGCCGATGGGTTAACCAGAATAACATTATCGATCGCTGAAAGCGTTCTAGTCGCCCGAATGAGGAAGAGAGGGCCAAGGCTCAACACCGCACCGCATTTCCCAACCCACAGGATCCATGGGTTGATGAGGCCTGGAGCGCAAGAACCAACCTGGTTCCAGCAGGAGTGTTTTGGGTCCGACTGACCGGAGCGGCCACAGGACTGTGCACTGAGCTGCGGACTAAGAACGCACAATGATAGAAATCTATCATTACAGGCATATCTATGGGGGGGGGGGGTTGTTCGTTTAAAGCAAAGCCTATGCTTTCAGTTTACAGCTAACAAACACATGTCGTCTCACCGCGACGCGCTGTCGAGGTTCGAAGGTTTGCGCTTCTGTTAGCTTTTGAGCCGAGAGACACAAACACCCTTTTTTCGCTCGGCGAGTCCGATAGCTCTCGCTGTGGAGCGGAGGTGACATAATCCTGCACTTCTGCTGCACTTCAATTCCTCCATCCAGGGCCCTCTGGGATTATCTCCTACACCCACTGTAATGTTCTCTTCCATCATACACTCCAGGCATCAGCGCTCACCGACCGGAGTGAAGCGTTCAAAGGTTTAATGCTATTGGAAGAGTGGGATTACTGCTGGGGCGCCACACTGATTCTGCACGCAAGCACGTGCACACACACACACACGCACACACACACACACATGTGCACGTGTAATGCACAGATACACACATACACACACACATGTGCACGTGTAATGCACAGATACACACATACACACACGCACACATAAATACACACACACACACACACACACATATGCACGTGTAATGCACAGATACACACACACACACAAAATACACACACACACATGTGCACGTATAATGCACAGATACACACATACACACATAAATACACAGATACACACACACACACATGTGCACGTATAATGCACAGATACACACATACACACATAAATACACAGATACACACACACACACACATAAATACACACACACACACACACACATAAATACACACACACATGTGCACGTGTAATGCACAGATACACACACACACACATGCTTGTGCACACTCTCCTGAATCAGTGTCATATAGAGTGTACACAAACGTTTACCTCCATCGAGTCACTTTCTGTCTCTCTTATGCTCCACCACGCCATACCCAGATAAAACACCAATGACAAACGATCGCATCTCATTTTTACCACGAGAGAAGTCTGCCTGCCGCCTTTATTTGAAGCCAACTCGCTGTAACTTTTTTTTTGCACTGGAGCCAATGCCCTTGTTCCCATTGAGATGTTCCACTAGGTTTTATCCCTGCAGACCGAGCCCATTCAGAGTGATAAATCCCAATACTGATTGAGCACGGCGGGCGGATATGTTATCTCTGTAGTCTAAATCATTTTGAACAAAACTATGGTGATGCAGTGCAGATTTAAGTGAAGTAGATTGTAGTTTGTAAGATAACACTCATAGCTCTCTTTCTCTCTCTCTGTCTGTCTGTCTGTCTGTCTGTCTGTCTGTCTGTCTGTCTGTCTGTCTGTCTGTCTGTCTGTCTCTCTCTCTCTCTCTCTCTCTCTCTCTCTCCCTCTCCCTCTCTCTCTCTCTCTCTCCCTCTCTTTTCCTCTGACTTCTTCTAATGACAGAAGGCTTCCCAGCTGAACGTCTCCCTTGGATGAGAAAATTAAAAGCTCTCCCCCTCCTGGGAGAGTTACCGTTGGTAAGGGAGGGACTACTTTGCGTGCGCCGGCCTGCAGAGACCGGCCCCTCTGAAAGCAGAGGATTGAATCAGACATGAGTGCAACGCGGCCGTGGGTTTACGTGTGGTGGGGGCGGGGGCTGGTCGCCAACCCTGCTCCCACACAGGGTCCCGGAGGGTTTTCAGGTGATGCTGCAT
>JAXIVH010000014.1:4488805-4489954 GCA_036785325.1 Urophycis tenuis | reverse complement strand
GAGTGACGGGGTGAGTGAGCGGGTGAGAGAGCGAGTGAGAGAGTGAGCGGGGTGAGGAGCGAGAGTGAGTGAAGTGAGTGAGTGAGTGAGAGAGTGAGTAAGTGTGTGAGTGAGTGAGTGAGTGAGTGAGTGAGTGAGTGAGTGAGTTAGTGAGTGTGTAAGTTAGTGAGTGAGTGAGAGAGTGAGTGAGCTGGTGAGAGAGTGAGTGAGTGAATTCATCGCAGCTGCGGAGACGGCGGTGCCGCACACAGGTGTGTGTGTCCTCATCGGCGTGGGATCAGTACTCCGGGGTGCTGCGGCCGCGACGCACGAGTGCACGTCAAGCAACTTTGCACAATGTCTCTGTTGTCACGTCGCAGCATCCACAAAGAAACCCGACCCAAAAATAATGTCTTACTGGATCAGCCAAAAAGAAAAAATGATGACCACAGTCATATCCTACGGCTGCTGTCCTCAAATAATAAGAACAAAATGAGAAATGATGACATAACAAAGGAAATCCCATATTTGAACATGAATGGGATTTGAGCTAAATAAAATACTGCCCATCATAACAAAACCCTGTATGCAGTACACTGCAAACTCCATACCTCTCTTTACATACAGCATCCTCTCATGCAATTACTCCTAATAAATCCTTATACAAACAACCATTTCCGGCGGACTGTGGACCGGGGAGGTTATGTGTGACGGCCTGTCCGCCTTCCGGCCCCCCCCCACACCCCCCCTCGCTCTCCCCCAGGGGTCTGACTCTGTGCTGAGGCCAGCTGCCGAAGGCGTGGCTGTCACATCCTGGGATGGCAGCAGAAGGCCGTGAGGGGGAGATGACGCACGTCGCGGTTCTCAGCGGAGCCCTGGGGGGCCGCCAAGACCCCCCCCCCCCACGTTCGCCCCGTCCCTCCTGTCTCCTGTGACCTTCTGTCAAGGTCACAAGAGAGGAGAGGAGAGAGAGAGAGGGAGAGAGAGAGAGAGAGAGAGAGAGAGAGAGAGAGAGAGAGAGAGAGAGAGAGAGAGAGAGAGAGAGAGAGAGAGAGAGAACAAAGAAAACATCCTTTTTGGTTTGATTTATGTAGTCAATAAACACTGCACTGATAAAGAGGCGGGGTCTGTGCCATGAGTATTCAGAGAAAACATGGCCGACGGGTTAAC
>JAXIVH010000014.1:4476305-4483805 GCA_036785325.1 Urophycis tenuis | reverse complement strand
AAACAACTTGTATAAATCTACAGAAGGGTCATTTACCCTTTATCGGAGGATTCGTTTGGGTACAAATTCAGTTCTCGGTAAAAGTCACTGCTGGACTCTGCAAGACTCCACATTGATCCTTAAAAACTATATTGGCCAAAATAATCACGATTTGACAGTGTTAAATGTGTGCAAACTTGGATATTGTGTAGATGTGCAGATCTAGACTCATGAATACTTTTGTGTTAATACAAAACACGGACTGAACATCCACCAACAAGTGCTGCAAAAACAAACAAACAAAAAAACATCCCTCAAATGTAAACAAAAGACACATTCATAGATCTTGCAAGTAAACAGCATACAAACACAGTGTATATCATGACAATACCTCATCATTAAAGTGCTTGGAAGCAAAATGGGGGGAGATTTATTTCCAGTAAACGCTCCTCCGTTCCTGTGTTCAAGTTAAGATGTGTAATTCTCAGAGTCCTAGGGGCCTCTCTATAAACATCGGCTCCCTTGTGTTTACTTATCATCACTATCCAGGACATTAGTGACGGAAGCCCTAGTCGAACCTTGAACCCCCTGTAGTATTGCGAGTTGACCTCTGGCTTTACTGGTCAACAGCCAATTGGGGCGTTTTCTTGATGTTATTAACAAGGGTGCTGTGGCAAACACATGATATTGCTAATAATGCTGTGCTCACGCGATGACTGGGACACACACACACACACACACACACACACGCCGCGCACACACACACACACACAGCCCAGCACAATGGCAGCTTTACGAAACAATAGAAAAGATAAAGGCAAACCAGAAGCAACAGTATTATACCCCCAGCTTTGTAAGTCTTCAATGACGCTGTGTTTTGGTTGCTCGTGTGTTTGTTTTTTTTTATGTCAAAATTGCCTCAGACAATCTTCCCGTTCTCTCTTGCCTGCGAAACGAAAAAAACCAAAAATATGTAATGCGCCGGAAACAATTATACGGTTCCAAAACAACATTGTCATGGTGAAGTTATTGTGTGTTTGATGTGATGGGGTCATGATTCTCGATCACTCACGCTGACACGTGACCGACACCACTTACTGTCACCGTTGGGAACATAGTGATTGGTAGAGACCACAAATGAGCATTTTTGTGGCAACCAACTTAAACTGGCCTATAGCCGACCCTTAGCCCCGCTGAGCCTTCTCAGGCGTGATTGATGGCGCCTGACTGCTCAGCTTAGTGCTTGAGAACTTGAGGACGAGGGGCTCCAAGTGGTTTAAGTTGATGAATGGGACAGGCTCCTTCCCTTTAAAGCCCCCATGAGAAACCATGCTCGGTTTGTTTACATTTTTAGGGGATCGTAATTGGCCAAGGTTATGCATTCGTAATTTTCGCTATGTGTTGCGGGCAAGTTCCCTCTGCAAAGTGGGGCTCACTGAAAGTGTCGCGTTTAAGGACTAGAATAAATCTGCTCAAGTTTTGCAGCAGGAGAGCGTGCCTGAGTCGGCATTCAGCAAAAGTCAGCTCCGCTCTAACTCAATCTCCTCCCATCGCTGCTTTAGATGAAGGACATTCCATTTTCCCAATGCATTTCCCATTGCAGTTGAAAATATTCTACACATACATATACATATAGAAAGACCCCTTTAGCTCCACATGCACCCTGTGTTGTGTCCATGATACAACCCTAACTCCGGTCGGCCCTCCCACCTCCTCTGTGCCCTGCCTCACCTTAGTGTCAGTGTTGGTGGCGTCTGTTGAACACGTGTCTCTTGACTCCATGCTCAGCAGGACAGGCGTCTATGAGCTCCTCTGTTCAAAAAGAGACAAATGAAGGACATTCCTGTTGCGCTGTGCAAGGCAGCGAGAAACCCCCAATGCAGTGCATTGGTGTATTCATGTTCAATGCTACGTCCTGTGTTTTAACACACTGCTGCTCTCCTGTACAGGAATCTCTCTCTCTTGATTGAGATAATGCTGAACCCCAGCAAAAGATAACTGAAAAAATAATTGAAAGGAATTGAAGGACATTAAATTGAACGACGTGTAACGCAATCTAGATCAATTGACATGTCCACCTGTGTTTCTGTTGCTGGTGTTGCACTTGGCGTGTTCTGTGGGCGGCTCTGAGCGTTCCTCGCCAGACCCCCCGGGACTGCTCAGCAGCGGGGGGGATCGCCGTCCGTCTCACCGGGCCCCGTCGTCGTCGGGGGAGCGGCCTGCTCCCGGACAGCGGGCTCCGGCCCGTCGCCGGCGTCCGGGGGCGGCGCACCGCCAGCGGCCTCCTGGGGTCCGTCGTCCGACCCCCGTGGGGCTCCTCCGCCCGGAGACGAGGCCTCCCCCGCCTCTCCGGGTTGGGGGGCGGCGGCGGGCGGGGCGGGGGCGGCGGGACCCTCGGCGGCCGTGGTGGTGCACGCGGCCCCCCTCGACCAGCTCCTCCGAGAAGCGGACCGCTCTTCTCCGTTGCTCTGGAGGAGGGGACCCCCCGCGTCCGTACCTTGGGGCGACCTGGGCGGTTCAAGGGGATGGGAGATAGACAGACAGACAGACAGACAGAAATACTTTAATGATCCCTGAGGGAAACTGCATTTGTTACAATGCTCCGGGAAAAGAAAAAAAAAGACAGCGAAGAAGTGAAGAACAAGAACAGTATAGTACAGTGTAAATATGAATATATAACATAAACATATGTAACAATATACATAAATATACAAAAATATACATACATTTAGGCACACACTACATCAATATAGTGTAAATATAGTCAATAGCATACACAAAGAGATGTGAGGTAAGCAGAGTTGTGAATGACCAGTGATGAAGTGACTACTAGGTGATAGTGACTCCTGAAAGAAATGCATGCTGTAATTAAGTATAATGATGTATCGTAGCGGGCCCGGGGAGAATGTGCCCCAGTACAGTATTGTGTGCATGCCTGCTTGCAGCTGCTCCCGCCTGTGCGATCAGCAGTTTTCTCCTGCCATAATTCACATATCATGCCAACCCAAAATCCCTCCGGAGATATGGACTCCAGCCGGCCCTTTTTTTTTTTGGTCTTCCCTGCATGGGTTCCAATGGATTGATTGAGACGACATAAACAGCGTGTTGTGTTACGTTTGTCTTATGTTAAGTCGTATGTCCTACGTTACATGCAGCCGTCAAAGATCTCACCGGTCGTGATACAGCAGCTCGTAGCCACGACCGGTACAAATGTGAGCTAACAGGCAGTCAGAGGGCCGGGTTACTCAGTTAAATCACGTCCCATGACACATGAGGGGGGAATTTGTATATTGGGCTGGGGGGGGCGGCGGGGGGGATGGGGGGTGGGGGGGGGGGGGTGTGGGAAAACAAAGAGCTCTCCCACATCCGCTTCAACGTCAGCGTCTTCGTTGGGTTCCACAGAGAGCGCGGCGAGACGAGACATTTGGTATGCGGACGGCAGACGGGATCCTTTCTGAACGGTTTTCCACAGCGACCTCCGCTGAGGGAACTCGGGTGCGCTTGATACTGACCTCCTGGCTCGCCCTGTCAGGCGGTCCTTCCCCTTGGCTTTACTGCTCACCACCGGAACAGCTTTGGACCCCTTGTCTTTGACCTTGTCCCCCGCAGGACCTGGGGTCGACGAAGACACAGCGTGAGACGCATCTCATGATACTGAAGTAGTAGTAGATAGACGTTAAGGCAGTCTCTGGGCAATGTATGTGTATAGCGTTTCGGTGTGAACGTACTACTGCATTGATGTTTGACTTGACTTGTGAGCATTCGAGGAAAGAATAAATAAATGTCCTTGCTTTTGATCTCCACACAAGTGCCAATTGTGTGGGACCACTCACACAATTTGCACTTGCTCCACTATTGTTTGGTATGATCTGACTGTACTCAACCGTGCTTCATTCTTTCATCAATAGCTCCATCCGGAAATGAAATTCTTATTTACTTCACTGAAAATTCTGCTGAATGACATCACATTCCCAATCAATGGTATGCTTTACAACGGAATTCATTCTTATTTTCATGACAACACCTCACTTGTGGCTCATAAACACATGTAAAAAAACGTGTTTGGGCATATGATGTGTAAGCAATCCCGGCCACTGCGGTCCTGAGACTTTTATCTTTATACCCGCTGGCGTGTACCTTGTGTGTCCTGAGGATGTGACCTGGGATGAGCTCTCCTCGCATTCCTCCCACCTGGACAAACATCCGCAGAATCAGCATGAGTGACTCTTTGTGTGTGTGTCTGTGTGTGTCTGTGTGTGTGTGTGTGTGTGTGTGTGTGTGTGTCTGCGTGTGTGTCTGCTTGTGTGTGTTTCTGTGTATTCTGTGCTCTGGTGTCTGTGAGCGAATGCCTTACCTCTGCTGGCTGGACCGCGCTCTTTCTCAGGAGGACACTTGTCAGAAAACCTGGAAGCACAACAACAACAACAACAACAACATCTGTTTAACCGTAAGGGCAACACAAGCCGTATAGCCTCAAACAAGGTTCTCTCTGTTGTTGTTAGAAGTGCATTCGGAGGAAGGTTTGCAATAAAGCACGCACGAATGCCCGCCGCTAATTAAGCAGCCGCGGGCCGCCATGTGTTGTTGTATCGTTAGTTGGATGTTTATCGCGGGGCCGCGGCTTGCTTATCGTGCAGGAGTGCCGGAGTGCGGGAGTGCCCCCATCGCTCCACTTCCACGGAAAGATGGTTCAAACGACGCCGGCAAGACATTCCCCTCCTCTCTTCTCGAGGCCCAACGGGCTGGTGTGAGCCTTGCCAAAAAAGGCAAGGCATTTCATCCCCTGGCTAAAAATAGCTGCTCTCCCTTTGTCTACCCACAGCTAAGAGCCCATTCTCAGCACCCAGCTTTGAATTGATACTCGTAGTTTAGCCACACACAAAAAAAACAAATCTCTTGTGATACAATTGTCAGGTGTGGTGTAATGTGTGTAATGGGTGTACTGGGGGGGGGGGGCGGGGTCTTTCTCACATGCTCTCCGATTTGTCCACGTCCCACGTCCGTCTCCACTGGCCCGTGGCGTTCTTGTGGCGCGCCACGCGCTCCCGGTCGATGCGTTCTCGCTCGCGCTTCCAGCACATGTACTCCTCCTGGCCCTCCGGGGGGGCGGGCACGCTGGGGTCCGAGCACGCCGTCGGGACCGCCGCCGCCCGTGGCCAGCTCCTTGAGGGTGGAGACAGGAAGAGGTAAAGGTAAAGGGACCCCCCCCGCCATCGTGGTCATCATGCACATCAAGACCCTGACCCCCCCACCACCACCACCTCCCCCGGGCTTGGTTGTTACAGCCAGGGCTTCCATTGGGGGGAATGTTTTGAATTTGTACGTCAGACAGCCTTGGTTGCTCCCCCCCTAGTGGACACTTACGCACACGTGTACTCTACAGGAAGTACAGGCCCAGGGGGCGGACCGGCCTTAACGGACCGGTATCTCTGGGATGGCCGTCGGCCCCCAGCCCTGGCTCCATGCGCAGCCATGCATTGGCATTGAATTGTTCAATGGATTCATGAATCCCGGATAAATAATTGCAGTGCCCAGAGACAAATTGACCAATCAAGATGCCCAAATCCGTCCGTCGCCTTGTAAGCTTATACGTATTGTGTGTGTCACATGAATATTTGCCATGGCAGTCGATTCATTCGAGATCAACTGGAGTAAAGGGGCATTCGCTTTTGTCCAAAGCGACTTGTAATCAGTACATTTGTCGGGTTTGACATGTGGACAGTTGGAGGAGGGGGATCAAGGGGATCGAACCGCCGACCCTACGGTTAGAGGACGACCCGCTCTGTCCACCCGCTCTACCCTCACTGAGCCACTGCCGCCCGGTGCAGTAATAGTAGATATAGTAGATGTCCCCCTTCATCAACCCCTCCATTACCGTGGAATTACATTTTAAATGTTATGTGATATTTTGAAAATGGACCTTTTTTTTTCATTTCTAATGTTTTACCACAAACATGCTCGCACAATCCATCATGCCATCTGCACACACCAAGGGTGGACGGCTGCCAACGGTGAGTCAATCCAACAACAAAAGGATGGATACAAACGCGCTGGCTGGCGCTGCCCGCGGCCCTCTCCGAGCATGCCTATTATTACAGGCTTACAAAGGAGGCCACAACACTTACCAATGCACACACACACACACACACACACACACACATATACAGATTCTGGCCTCGGCAGGACCGCAGAGCAGCTTGTTGCGGTGCGCCAGTGAAGAACCACACAGTGGCACACAAACATGATTGACCTCATCCACGCTCAGACACGTAGCAGTGGCGACCCCCCCGGTCAAGCTATTGACCCTGGGGCTGTGGCGTTTTTATACAACCTCTCTTCAATAGTTAATTAATAGACATGGGGTACAAAGCGGGGGGGGGGGGGGGGGGTTGATGCGAGGCAGCGAGGGGGAGAACAGCAGGACACGCCCGGACGTGACACGAGAGTGAAGGACGCCATCGTTCATCACCGGTGGACATTTTTCTTCCAAACTGCATTTTTAAAACAAACCTCCGACCGTGAGGAGAGAACTATGCCCTAGAGAACCCAGCCCAGCCCTAGGGAACAGGAACGTTTATTATGCTTACCCTACAGAAAGAGGCAGCTTGTGTCGTTAATTTACGGTTTTCACACATAGACTACGCATAGCGTCATCTACCTGTGGGGGTCTCTTGAGTGTGTGAAACACACACACACACACACACACACACACACACACACACACACACACACACACACACACACACACACTCAGAGACCCAGCACAGGGATGTCTGGTCCTTAAGGCACACACTCAAAGCCCATCTGCCTTGCTTTATGGTGAAAATGTGTTATTTCCCTACCACACGGGCCATTAGATCCCGTCCCATCCATCCCCTCACTCAGTGTTCATTTGCACAAGGACAAGCCATCGGCTGCATGTTGAGTCACATGGGAGGCCACGGCGCAAGCTCTGCTCCTTCTCAGTAGTGAACTACTACTCTCTTTATGTCCTTCCATCCCCTTGTTAGTCATTACCCTGGGCTGTGATTCCTCGCTACACACACACACGCGCGCGCGCGCACACACACACACACACACGCACATTCACACACACGCACACACACGCACACACACACACGCACATGCACATGCACAAAAACACACATACGCACATGCACACACACACGCATACACACACACACACGCGCGCGCACACACGCACATGCACATGCACACAAACACACGCACATGCACACACACGCACACGCACATGCACACACACACACACATGCGCACACACACACACGCACACGCACACACACACACACACACACACACGCACACGCACATGCACACACACACACACACACACACACACACACACACACACACACACACACACACACACACACACACGCACATGCACCACATGAGTTCTGAGATGTGTTGCTGATAACATCAAATGGGGGGCACAGAGGGTTAGTTGTCCCGTCTGCAACAGCCCCTGGAATTACCTGAAATCCCTGTGTAACAGAGAGA
>JAXIVH010000014.1:4343805-4471305 GCA_036785325.1 Urophycis tenuis | reverse complement strand
TCGCGACATCCTACGCAGCGCTCACCTGCGTGGCGCCGGCGTCTCTCCTGGAGGAGGCGTGGGTCGTCTGTCTTCCTCCGCCGGACGTCGTCTCCCCGCCCAGGCCCTGTCTGTCCTCGGCGGGGCCCCTGACGGCCTCAGCCCCGGGCTCCAGCCTCTCGCTCACCACCCTCTTGCCCTGGAGGGAGGGAGGTTGTTCACGCAACGCGCTTCCGCAAGGGGAGAACTGTAATACAATATCAGTGATGGTGGACGGAGGTCTGTCCATATCGAAACCCGCCCCCCGGAGCTCGGTTACAATTCAGAGAGAGAAGCCAAGCCGACAGAGAAGCCGCTCAAACAGTGTCGACAAAAGCAGTTGTACCCACGGTGCCAGGGTACGGCAGCGGAATCTAAATATATCTATCTATTCAACATATACAGTGTAAAAGTATGTATATGTACTAGAGATGAATTGAGTGAAAAGATTAATCGTTCAGTTAAAGTGATCCAGGTCGATTGGCAAACTGAAATGTAATCATTCACATGGGACTTGGCCTTCCGATGCCCTCTGGTTTTCTGTGACTGTAAGCTCATTATGTCAGCTACAACAAGATTAGCGAGGCAAAAGCCAAAATATATAAATACAGTGACACCACGGTGCTCGAAAGCTTCTGAAGTCGAACAATCTTCTGTCCCAGAACATTTGCTTTGCTTTACAGCATGCCCGACAATATGTATGATTTTAAAGAATAAAGACCTGGTAATGGTAAAGATGTTATTGTTATTTTATCACTGTTTATCCGGGATAAATGTATTATTCTACACATGAAATACTCTGTGTGAAGGTCTAAATAAGCAATAATCTGGGGCTCTGGAAAAGATTAGTCCAGTTTACATTAAATCTTATGGAAAAAATAGGTTCAGTTTTCGAAAAAAATCACAACTCGAACAGCCTCTTGGACTGAGTTAAATTCGAGTGCCACGCTTTCCCTGTGTGACACATTTCCGTGGCATTCACATTTACCATGGGAGCACTCAAAGCGCCGGTGACGCAAGCTCGAGATGCAATCGTTTCGATTTTGTTCCCTCCAAACAACATTACCGACGGAGAGCACCTCTAGTTCGCCCCACAAGTCTCCATAATGCAGCCGACCAGCCGTCGTTCAACTCACCTTTTTCCCAGCCATGGCGCCCGGTAGAGAGCCTTCCCCTGCCCTACCGGACCCTCCACCCTGCTGCGCCTTCCCGGCCGGAACCCCCCCCGCGTACGGCTTAGTCACCACCACCCGACTCTGTCTCCAGCACAAACAAAAAACACAAAGTGTTCCCGTTGTTGTTATTATATGATTTCACATTTAAAGGGCACAGCAATGCCGCCGCTATTCAGCACTCAAGCTTATAATACACATCATAGCCCTCCGGGGACATTACACCAGGGGTTATTGTTGTAACAGCCTTCTTTTTCAAGCTGACGTCGTACACTTTTGTGTTGATGTACTCGGTACTTCAGGGTCTAACACATCGCGTGGACCGCTACCTCCACCTCACAGGGAAACGGCGTTGTTTCCCTGTGAGGTGGACGCAGCGTCGTCACGCAAACCGATCGGCAGCGCAGCGACGTCATCGGCGGGCGTCAGGCCGTCGTCCGCACTCACGCCGGTGGAGTGGCTGATGGTGATGCTGAGGTCGCCCGTCTTGCCCTTGCGGCCTTGCGGGGCCGGCATGTCCTCCTCCGCCATCTTCTTGTCCTCCTCCACCTCCTGCGCGCAGCCCAGAGAGAGAGAGGAACCGTTGCTGCAGGTATAAGTGTGCATGAGACTCACCCCACCCCCACACACCCACCCCACCACCCCCACACACATACCACCACCCCCCACCCACCCACCCACCTACACACACACACACACACACACACACACACCGAACAGCAGCACCATCTGCCGGCACGGCGGCGTGGCGCCCGCCTACCTGGTACCGCCTCATGAGGACGGCGTTCTTCCGGCGCAGGCCCTCGATCTTCTTGTCCAGGTCCACGTTGCGCTCCACGTACCGCTTGGGCATGGCGTCGCTCGGGGTCTGGAGCCGGGGGAACAAATGTGGGTTCAACTCAAGATCAAAGGTGCGTTTTGGAGAAGAAGAAAAAAACGGATGTGAGCAAGTGACACTGCGGCCGAACCCGGGTTAGGGGGTTGAGGTTTTTTATTTGATTCGGCGTTGGTTCTGTGAAAAACGGAACAAAAGCAGCTCTTTAAAGGGGCGCATGTTGGCGTGCTTGCCGGAGGGGGGGGGGGTTTCCTGGCAGCGCCCGGTGATATTAATAACTTCGAAATGAGGCTCGCCACAAATACACATAATTGCGAAACTCCTCGACAAGTCCATCGTCTTATCAGCATCACAGTGAACCGAAGACGAAGACGTACAGTTGCGGTCTGCGCGGCCCTCCAACGCCCCTCCCCCACCCTCCCACACACACACACACACACACACACACACACACACACGTGGTTTCCATTTTGGATGGGTGCACGAGAGCCACATTGGAGGCCTCTGTGGGCTCGGGAGCCACTATGTCCCTGCTTGCGTATAAGTCACCCTTGAATCTCAATGACATTCTCAAAGGTCCCACATTCAGTGTGATTAGACACCCTCTCATGCCTACACCTCAGAGGGGTTACCAATAAAGCCCAAAGCCCAGTTGGAACGACCCTTGAGAGGGGGCAACAGACAGCCTGGGCCAAAATATATTAAAAAGAATACAGTGGATTATTATATTGAGTTTCAATGAGTCAATACTTCCGCTTCACACCATCTGGCAATATTTTGGCCACTTACAGATGCGACTTAGTCCCTTGTCCCATTTTCACACTTGTGACTGCCACGGCAACACAAACAGCACAACATGTGTCTGTGTGTGTGTGCGTGTGTGTGTGTGTGTGTGTGTGTGTGTGTGTGTGTGTGTGTGTGTGTGTGTGTGTGTGTGTGTGTGCTTGTGTGCGTGTGTGTGTGTCTGTGTGTGTGTGTGTGTGTGTGTGTGCATGTGTGTGTGTGTCTGTGTGTGTGTCTGTGTGTGTGTGTGTGTGTGTGTGTGTGTGTGTGTGTGTGTGTGTGTGTGTGTCTGTGTGTGTGTGTGTGTGTGTGTGTGTGTGTGTGTGTGTGCTTGTGTGTGTGTGTGTGTGTGTGTGCTTGTGTGTGTGTGTTTGTGTGTGTGTGTGTGTGTGTGTGTGCTTGTGTGTGTGTGTGTGCGTGTGTGTGTGTCTGTGCGTGTGTGTGTGTCTGTGCGTGTGTGCCCTCCTCACACTCCCAGATGGCCTGATCGTTAAGGGACTGGGTTACACAGTCGGAATGCCCGCCGCTGAGCATTCTAAACATTCCTGATGCCATCCGAAAGGCATGTTTGCTTACACACAGAGGGGCCTCTCCTCTGGCGACCAAAAAGCCACCATGGCTGCCGATGCTCGTTGGTCTTTTTTCAACCTGAAGTCAGACCCCTCTTAGCCAAATGAACTCAGCGTGAAGACTTCTTATTTGGTAATCAAATGATGCACAGTGAGAACTGGAGATGGCATGCTTTATGGAAAACAACAGAGTGGCGTTCACTCTACCCGGCCCCAAGACAAGGCATCGGTCGGACAGTGTGCGGACTAGTATGAAATACGTTTCATTATGGCCTGCCCGCAGTGCCCTGATCTGTGTGTGTGTGTGTGTGTGTGTGTGTGTGTGTGTGTGTGTGTGTGTGTGTGTGTGTGTGTGTGTGTGTGTCTGTGTGTGTGTGTGTCTGTGTGCGTGTGCAGTGCACACGGCTGGGTTTCTAGTGGAGCATGTCAGGGCACACTTGGAAGGCATTCGTTTTACGAGACTTGGAAAGCAGAAGGAGACCCTAGCCATGAATTAGGGAGCAAGCTAACACAGATGAGGTTACAGACAGACAAATATAACGAGGGCTGTGGCTGTAGGAATAAGATTAACCCTGTTGTTCATTTTTCTGGTATATTGAACAACAGTGCGCTATCTTACTTGCCAATCGTCGACGTGGCAGCCCGCAGATGAACGCGGGCAGCCCAGTATGGAACCACTGAAGATATGTAAATATATTCCTCCTCTAAAAGCTGCCAGGTCACCATTCAAGTTTTGAAGTGCACACAGGTTAGAGCTCTGTTATATACGCTTTCAACGACTTACTCAACGGCATCGTGGCACTGGCACGACTACAACAGCTGAAATGATGAAGACCATGGGGGGGGGGGGGGGGGGGGGGGTCGCATGGCTTACATTAAAGTGGCAGACACTCCTAGCATACGGAGGCAGCGCGAGGGCAGGAGCAGCGCTCTCACAGTTCAAGTTCAGGCACACGGCCTCCCACGGTTTCTCCTGGTGTCACCAGCAGCACCCACTCCGCCACCGACCGTGGTGACGGTGACTCACATCCAGCATGGAGACGCGGACACAAATAGGCATCCGGCTGGTGTTCTCCCAGGTGCCTCGGAGGACGACGCCACTGGCGAGGCCCCCGTGGAGAATGGCCGGTGTTTACGTTGAGGCGAGGTATGAGCGGCTCGACAAGGACCTCTGGATGACCAGCAAGCCAATGGCAAAAACAGCACAAAACCAGCAGCCCCCCCCCCCCCCCTACCCCTGGTGTGAATCAGCCAGCAGATCCACTTCAAGAGAAAGAAAGCGGCTGCCAATGTAGGACGTGGCCAGCCAGCACCGCGTTGTCACGGCATCCAAACACAACAGCCCATGAGTGCATACCACCAGGAATAGGAGAGAGAGAGGCTAGTTCACACTGCTACGGGTCCAGAAAAAAATCTCAGCGAGGCCGACGCAGGCAGAAGCCCGTGTCCCCCCCCCCCCCTCCTCCCACACACACACACACACCCCCACCCCACACACCCCCGGAGAATGTCTGCCTCCAGCAGCCAGGGGCGAAGCCCACCAGCCAGCTCAGTGCGGTGCGGTGCAGAGAGGTGCCTTCTCGAGAACACTTAAGGTTCCATCCGGAGCGGAGGGTGGTGGGAGTGTTCCGGGTCTGTCGGCGTGAGATTGACTTATTGTGCCGAGGGAGACGCAGCCTTTTTAACATAAACACACAAACACGCACGCGCGCACACACACACACACACACACACACACTCTCACACACACACACACACACACACACACACACACACACACTCAAACACGCACATAATCAGAGAAAGCAGAGAAAAGGCCAGGAGTCCCGTGGCCAAGACCGACTGCTGTGTGTGCCGCGCGGCATGCCTACCTCCTCCTAGAGCTACCGCAGGCGGAGAGAGCCGGGGAAGGGAGAGGGAGAGAGAGAGAGGCATAGCAACTGAACGAAGGCGCTACATTTAGACCTAGCTAAAGCTCCGACACAAGAGGGAAAGGGAGAGATATAAAGCAAAGAGGGAACAGGGAACCTAACACCAGATCAGGCTCAGAGAGAGAGAGAGAGCGCGAGAGAGAGAGAGAGAGAGAGAGAGAGAGAGAGAGAGAGAGAGAGAGGAAAAGAGAGAGAGGAGAGAGAGGAGAGAGAGAGAGAGAGAGAGAGAGAGAGAGAGAGAGAGAGAGAGAGAGAGAGAGAGAGAGAACCCTGGGCTAGGAAGAGTAAGAAAAGCAAGAGAGAGAGAGAGAGAGACAGAGAGAGAGAGAGAGAGGCAGACAGCGTGGGATGAGGACAAGAGAGTAGAGCAGATATGGGACTCACAGGTCTTTCCATGTCAGCGGTGGGAGCTGGGCTGGATCCAGGCGCTAGGCAGCCGCGGTGGCGGAGAGGGGCTGCCCAGAGTCGCCGATCATGCCTCGATTACAATGAGCCAAGTTGGGCACAGTGCCAAGATGTCTCACAAACACACAGTGCTCCCCTGTTAACGGATTTCGCAGCACTCGTCCACCCCAGTCCCTTCTAACTCATGCTCCCTCGCTCCTCTCTCTCTCTCTCTCTCTCTCTCTCTCTCTCTCTCTCTGCAACCCTCCCACCCATCTCTGCACATGAACTCTCTCCCCCTCCTCCCTCAGTTCCTAAAGCACTTGTGGTATCTCCAGACTGTGCATGTTGGATTTGGCCCTCCGTACAATTTAAATTCACTCCGTCTCTTCAATTCATTCAGCCTTGTCTACATTTTTCAATTCGAAAATTAACTGTCAAGCTATAATCTTTGATTTGACGGAGACTAAAAAATGCAATACTAAAGGATGTAGGGGGCCTTTAAAAATGACTTTTAAAAAACCCAAGGTATTTTCTCTAATATCCACAAACAATGAGCGTGGTTTAATTACCACAATTACCGTTTTGTTTATTCTTCTACTTCTATTTTTGCTCTTTGACAGCCTTTTTAATGGTTCCTAACAGCTGCACTGCGGGAGCAGCATAGGGGCTTCAGACTACATTCAGACTACATATTCAAAGTGCTGGGGGTGGTTGTGGTGGTGGAGGGGGGATTTCCCACGATGCTCCCTGCCCGCCATGTATCCTCCTCAAAAGGCCAGGAGAAGCTAATGACATGCAGCGAGCAGCTATGCAGGCTGGCAATCTAATGCCACAGAGCGCTTGGGTGCAGCACAGTGATTCCCATGTAGCCCATCAGAAGAAGATGGACAAATATCAAATGATACAGGTGTATATTCCTATTAACTGTAAAAAAAAAAAAAAAAAAAAAAGTTGATATTAAATTGATTTACTGTGGCTCACAAAGCTGCTATTGTAGTTCCTGTATTATTTTTTAGGGTTTTTTTTGGTTATTTTATTGAAAAGTTTCTCAACTCATAATTTGTAAGATCGCAAAATAAATAGTTAATAAAAAAAACAACAACATTCAAAACATTTATAAAAGTCGAATATATTTTGACATCAACAAGCTACAAAATGAGGGAACGGATCGATTTTAGTTGCCGCAGGAATATGGATGGGGCTTGCACATCTTGACGTCACAGCGCATTGACAGCCTCCATTACGGAAGCATGCGAGCATTTCAGGCGTGTCGTTAGACCTGGGCATCCCGGGTCTTTTGGGAATAGCCCCGGATCTCTGTGCCGTCAAATAAAAAAGATTCAAAAAACATAATAATGATTAAAATCAGTGGCGAAGCTAGACCTCTTTTGAGTGGGGACAAGCCCACCCTATCGTTTCATCCTCAAATCTAATATTTTACCGTCTAGACTACTAACAAATATACAATGTGTTGGATTGATAGCTAAATAGATTGATTTCCCCCCCCCCACCAGAATACATTCCCCACCAGGTCACCCTTAAATGCAGCAGAATGCAGGAAATCACATCTACGATCCAGCCCCACATCTTCTTTGATGATCAGATGTTCCACGTGGATGGTGCGGCGGAGCTGGGGACGGTAGCGTGCCACGTTCCCTACGGCGCCGCTCAGAGAGCGGGCCCCTAGAAGGCGGTTGAGGACACAGAGACCTCTATGGCTGCCATTTAGCGTGGAACCTACGTAGCGTTGGGAAATAAAGGTGACCAGGAACACCATGAAACATGAAAATTAGGTATAAGTATGAAAAATTAAGTATGCTCGGGGACGGGATAAGGAATGGTAGTTTTTGTGTGTGTGTTTTTTTACTAAGGACGCTGCAGGTTGTTGCATAGGATCATGGAAAACAATCCACCTTATAGTTACAGTATCCCTTCTGCATGTGCAACTAAACAGGTGGAGTCGTACATTTTGATTATGTGTGAACAACAAAATTACTTTTATTTAAACTAGACAACTTTTTTGCTCTCCAACAAAAAAAATATGCTGTTTAGAATAAACACATCAGAACAAACTTTCATGGTTATAGGTTATATGGTTAGTGCTTCCAATTCAATAAGTCTCTCACAAGGTCTGAATTGCGATGGGTGATGAGTTTCAGAGTTCCGGCCGTCTCATTAACTGTACCTTCATGAACTATGGCTGTCTAACGTTACATCAAACCCATAGCAAACACACACCTTTAGTGTGTAGAATTTAGTATCGACGACCGGTGAGGAGGCAGATTGCAACCACACTCACCAACCCACCCTTATACCTTTCCAACAAATACGGTAGCCTGGTGTAGACATGAGCCGATCCGATA
This sequence comes from Urophycis tenuis, assembly GCA_036785325.1. Taxonomy (NCBI): domain Eukaryota; kingdom Metazoa; phylum Chordata; class Actinopteri; order Gadiformes; family Phycidae; genus Urophycis; species Urophycis tenuis. The sequence continues at coordinate 4,463,247 of JAXIVH010000014.1, read as the reverse complement.
ACTAGCCCACGCTATTAAAAGTATACAGTGAAATGCGGCTCATGCCTCTCGGTTTACGTCCAACATTACCATCAAAATAAAAATAAATTAACAGGTTACGATGGGGTGTTTATTTCTGCACCAAATCAACGTTTTTTTCATATTCAAAAACGTATTATAGTAAAGGTAGAGGCAGCAAGAAACACAATTTTGTGACTCAACTGATATTCTGAAGATGACAAGGTTGCTAGCCCCATTCCACTGTTAGCAAGGATCGCTAAGGCAGACGGGGGAAACATAAGGAATTACTTTCATACAATTCACCAAAAGAAAATCCCATTGTTGTAGCCTAGTGCAAGAAAAACTTAAACCAAATTAAGAAATCAGTTTAACAAGATAAGGGCATATCAGTGGGTCCCGGCTGACATCAGAAGAGGCTAGCCAGTCCAGCCGCCACTGTGGCTCCAGCACCGGGCATCGCTGCAGTAGCAGCTTTGCACAGTCCAACCGCTGTTGTGGCTGCAGTCGCCACTGCGGCTCCAGCAGCGGCCATCACCTCAGTACAGGCTGTGCCAGCGCCAACCACACCTATAACTAAGCAATAGATTATGACAATTACGAAAAATTCATACATTCATGTTATTTGTTGTGTTTTTGGTTACTTAAAAAGTTAAAGGGGTAGTTCAGAATTTTGGACATAAGACCTCATTTCCAACTTATCCTGTGTGTTATTTATCATTGGAGATGTTTTCAACAAATTTCATTCAGTTCTTCTAGTTGGAGAGTTCACTATAGGCTAGCGCAAGTCAACGGTTTCAGCTAGCCTACTGATGAAAACAGTCTTACCCACTCCACAGTACATCCGAGGCAAATAAATTATAACACCAGACTATTGATGTAAATGTCTGTGTTGATAGAATAATGTTAGAAATAAAACTAACCTGGCATCGCATGTATCATCGCATTTTGAGGGACTAGTTTCTGCCGGTAATCTAGGTAATATCAGTCCGCCGCTGCCGTAGTCTAACTACCAGGAAGTTTAACACTGCTGCTGAGACACAAGTCTCAGCAAAAAGGCAAAATGCAATGGCATACAATGTTGGTTTATACCTGCCGACTGCAATAAGGCCACCGTGGTGCCTGCCACCACCCCACCCCCATTGAATATGGCAGCGGAGGACATCATACCTGCTGCCAAAGGCCCCGCTGCGATACCTGTGGCCAGCAACCATGCAGCGGTTCCGGTCATGGTACATTTAGTGGCCGCCAGAACGTCAGGGGCAGCGAACACGGTAACACCTCGTCACAGATGAGCAAGGAAACACATTGAGCGACGTGATTATTATACAGCTACGGATTTTAAAATCATAGAATAGGCTATACCAAAAGTATTTGAGCATCATTTACAAGCGAAAAGTTGTAAAATACACAACGACTTCCTGAGATGACTTACCAGCAGGGACTGTACCAACGACTGCTGTGCATACTAACAGAATGAAAGAAAAAAAAATATATTTTTTACATTTGCATTTCTTTTTCTTACCTGCTGTCTGCGATAGGTTCACCATGGGACCCACCACGTCCCCACCCCCATTCAATATGGCATTTAAGGACATCAGGTATATGGCCCAAGACTCCAGAGCGGGGAATCCAGCGGCCGTCAGAAGGGCAGCGACCACGGCACCACCTCGTCACAGATGAGCAAGGAAACACATTGAGCGACGTGATTATTAGATTCTTATTCTTAGATTATTATACAGCTACGGATTTTAAAATCATAGAATAGGCTATACCAAAACTATTTAAGCATAATTTACAAGCGAAAAGTTGTAAAATACACAACGACTTCCCGAGATGACTTACCAGCACTGACGACTGCTGGGTATAGGACTACTAAAAGAATGAAAGAAAAAAATATATATTTTTAGATTTGCATTTCTTTTTGTATAGGTCTAGTGTCAAACATTTCAAACACTAAATAATTATTTCAACAAAAAAAAGGTTAAGGGCAAGCTACTTACACATATCCATGTTGCAGAAAAATGACTCGGCCAGCTCAGTTTCCCGTTTTATTTGGGCCAGAAGGGGAACGAAGCCTGTGTATCCACTGAGCGCCTTGTTTCACTAGACGACAGCACAACAAAGCGCTCTGATCTGGCGCACCTGTCGGCCCTCACATAACTACATACCTTGATACGTAACTTTCATTTCTCGAGAAACAAAGCTCTTGCACAAAATGACAACAGAGTGAGTCATAAAGATGCAACGCAATGCATCCTGTATGCAACAATGCATACAGGTTGTGTAGCACCCTGAGAAGGGGAGGAGTAAATTACCACTCTTGACACGGTGCTCTCTTTGTCGTAGCTTGACAAGAATTGTACTGATATTTCAAAAAGTTTTACGGAGGTACAATATAATCTATAAACAAACTCAAATGCACAGAAATAAATAAAATATTACACCAGTACCTGTACCATTCTTGTGTAATTGTCCTCTCTTAAAGAGTTACATAGTATAAAACACATAAATAATCAGGTCTAAATGAACACTTCTTAACATTTCCTTACAACCAGGGCTCCGAACCGGTTCAAGGAACGAAAACGAAAACCGAAAACGAATGGCATTTTATGAGGAACGGAAACGGAAACGAAAAACAAATGGTCTTCAACTGTTCCGGAACAGAAACGTTATTCTGAAATCCCCAAAACCGGTTAATAACGTTTTTTTTTGTTCTCTATATAGCCTATAAAATTTCACAAAAGCATAGCCTATTTCATGAAAAAAAATTTTTTTAGATATATTTCCGGTTGCCGCGTTCACTTCGCTGCCCGCTAAGCTCAGCTGTCACAAATTCCCACCACCACCCTGGCGAGAGGCGATTGAAATGTAGAGTTAAATTGGAAGTTGTTGGAGAGACTTGTGTAGTTGTCAGCAACATAGACAATACAACATATTCGCTTATGGTGGGGTTAGAAATTATTGAGCGAGCCTCTATATCTGAAGATCGCCATACAGATAAAACATACAACCAGGTAAGAAGTTTCTAGCCCACTTATCCAGAAATGATTTTGATACGAAATTATATTTATCATAGAATATAGGCTACAGTCAGCAGCAGTCTGCCTGGTATGTGAGATGGATATCGCAAATATTTTTGGATGCTGCATGCGATTTATGATTTTTGCGCATTTAGACTACTGTTTAAATTCATTCGTTGCTTATAATAGGTTTTCCGTTTCCCAATATTATTTTTATTAATTTAGAAGACAGTTCTGTGCATCCTTTAGAGTTATAGCCAGATAAGTCAGAAGCATAGCACTATTTGGCCCCCCCACTTCTGAAATGAATCCGGCGCGCCTGTCCGGCAGTGTTATTGGGCCTAGTCTATTTATGTGGTCGATATCTTACAATAGACCTACTTATTGGTATTTGCCCTTAATTTACACAGTAGGTACGTTGAAAAACTTTTTTCAAACACCTTTACCATGACATGCAAATCCTCAGCAGCACAACTGCGTTGCTCTCATTACCTGCGCTCACACCCCGCGGTGCACAAAGCCCGCACACACCCCAACAAGTAACAACGACAAAGCAGGCTTGGAGTAAACAATATTAACAATATAGTATAGGCTATAAATTAACGATTCACATATTTGCTTTCATAATAAAAACAAAACCAATCTTCCTCCTTTGATTAAATATCTGTTTGATTTCACTTTGTAACGAGGCTACAGCTGGTGTCAGAGCTGCAGGAAATACGGTGCTGGCTGAAAATCAATAATTATTGAGCAAACAAATATTTCACGTTATTCTCGGTGCGTTATTCGAGTCTACAGCCTCGGATCTTTCAGGAGTAGCCCCGGATCTCAGTGCCGTCAAATAAAAAATGAAAAAACATAATAATAATAATAAAAAAATAATAATGATGAAAATCAGTGGCGAAACTTGCCTTAGCCCACCCAATCGTTTCGTCCTCAAATCTAATATTCTACCATCTAGACCAGTGAATGTCAACTGGCGGCCCGTGGGCCACATCCGGCCCGCCAAAGCTTTCCATCCGGCCCCCAGAATATTGAATTCAGGAATAGCATAGCATGGACTCCCTAAGATTCACAAAGAAGGGGTCCCACTCAGACCCATTGTAAGCAGCATCAATTCAGTGACCTACAACATCGCTAATTATGTAGCCAACATCTTAACTTCTCTGGTTGGTAACACACCACATCACATCCAAAACTCGCAGGAGTTTGTGGACAAAATCCGGGGTCTAAGACTAGATCCAAATGAAACCATGGTGTCATACGATGTAACATCCTTATTCACCTGCATTCCAACCATGGAGGCAGTGGAAACTGTAAGTCATCGTTTAAAACAGGATCCAACCTTACAGGTTAGAACAAACCTCAACCCAGACCAGATCTGTCAGTTACTGGAGCTGTGCCTGAACACCACATACTTCCAGTTCAACAATACTTTCTACAGACAGAAGCATGGTTGTGCCATGGGCTCATCAGTATCGCCCATTGTGGCGAACTTATACATGGAAATGTTCGAACAAAAGCTTTAAAATCTTACAAAGAAACATCAGCGAGCCATTGGTTCCGGTATGTGGATGACACATGGGTTAAAATCAGAACACAAGAACTTCAGGCATTTACTGAACACATTAATTCAGTGGACGTAAACATCAAGTTCACTAGAGAAGATGCCAAAGATAACCACTTACCATTTTTGGACTGTGATGTACACTTTGGTGATGACAGGAGCCTCCACATTGGGGTATACAGGAAACCCACTCACACAGATCTCTTTGACTCCCGTCACCCTCTGGAGCACAAATTGGGGGTTATCAGAACCTTGCAACACAGGGGCTGATAATATACCAACCACCACTCAAGCCCAAGTGAAAGAGCACAAACATCTAAAGGGTGCTTTAAGAACTTGTGGCTATCCGGGTTGGACCCTCAACAAGACAACATGCAGAAAGAGTAAAAACTTGGAGGGTGATGAGAAAAAGAACCAACGCAGAAACATAGTGATACCCTATTGTCCGGAGTATCTGAAAAACTCAGGAGAATTTTTAACAAACACCAAATCCCTGTCCATTTCAAACCCAGCAATACTCTCAGGCAGAAACTGGTACACCCCAAAGACAGACTACCACACTCACAAAAGAGTAACTTGGTATATGCAGTCCAATGCAGTGAGGAATGTAAGGACTCTTACATTGGTGAAACTAAACTAAACAGAAGGGAAAACTCCTCAGGTCCAGTATCAGCTGTCTATTTACACCTAAAGGAAAAGGCCGCTCACTCCTTTGAGGACAGCAATGTCAAAATCCTGGACAGAGAGGACAGATAGTTTGAAAGAGGGGTGAAAGAAGCCATCTATGTCAATGTGGAAAAGCCATCTCTCAACAGGGGAGGGGGTCTGAGACATCAGTTATCCCCCATCTACAATGCTGCACTTTCAGCCATTCCCAGGAGGGTGAACAACAATGGCTGCCCAAAACAAACCTCAAGTGGCTCTAATGAACACAACGACTGTCGTTCACTGGTAACTGCACATCATACCTAACGACGGTCGTTCTCCAGTGGCCCCACCCACCCCTAATGACCATCATCCACCAAGATGACTCACAGGCCCCAAACAATGGTCAGGTGTAGCTACACTAATGATCTATTGTTTTAGGAGATTGGTGGGTGGACACTTCCACTGAGGTTAAATACCTGGGTCTAACTCCAATGTTTGTCAGACTAGTGCGGACTAGTCAGACTGATGCGTTACGAACTGATGAAGCCGCTTGGATAAGAGGCGAAACGTCTTCACAGACAAATCTAAGTCCAGTTGCGTTCAATTTAATTGTTGGCCGGATTAAACATGACCTGGATGAATGAGAACATTCATAGACTTAGCATAGTGAAGAGGAAAAAGTATCGCTAAAATATCGCTTTCGCCCCCTAGTGGCTTGCTGCCGTACATGTAATGTGAGTCTGTTAAGTAACACTGACAAGGCTATATACTATACAATATATGAAGGCATCTGGCCCTCATAGTGTCTGCCGAGAAAAATTCTGGCCCTCGGACAAATGTAGTTGAGGACCCCTGATCTAGACCGTTAAAAAGTATACAATGTGTTGGATTGATAGATAAATAGATAGATTTCCCCCCACCAGAATACATTTAGGATCTCCACCAGGTCACCCTTAAATGCAGCAGAATGCAGGAAATCACATCTACGATCCGGCCCCACATCTTCTTCGATGATCAGATGTTCCACGTGGATGGTGCGGCGGAGCTGGGGACGGTAGCGTGCCACGTTCCCTACGGCGTGCCACGTTCCCTACGGCGCCGCTCAGAGAGCAGGCCCCAAGAAGCCGGTTAAGGACACAGAGACCTCTATGGCTGCCATTTAGCGTGGAACCTATGTAGCATTGGTGAATAAAGGTGACCAGAAACACCATGAAACATGAAAAATTAATCATGCTCGCGGACGGGATAGGGAATGGTGGGTTTTGTGTGTGTGTTTTTTTACTAAGGACGCTGCAGGTTGTTGCATAGGATCATGGAAAACAATCCACCTTATAGTTACAGTATCCCTTCTGCATGTGCAACTAAACAGGTGGAGTCGTCCATTTTGATTATGTGTGAACAACAAAATTACTTTTATTTAAACTAGACAACTTTTTTGCTCTCCAACAAAAAAATAATGCTGTTTAGAATAAACACATCAGAACAAACTCTCATGGTTATAGGTTATATGGTTAGTGCTTCCAATTCAATAAGTCTCTCACAAGGTCTGAATTGCGATGGGTGATGAGTTTCAGAGTTCCGGCCGTCTCATTAACTGTACCTTCATGAACTATGGCTGTCTAACGTTACATCAGACCCATAGCAAACACACACCTTTAGTGTGTAGAATTTAGTATCGACGACCGGTGAGGAGGCAGATTGCAACCACACTCATCAACCCACCCCTATACCTTTCCAACAAATACGGTAGCCTGGTGTAGACATGAGCCGATCCGATAACTAGCCCACGCTATTAAAAGTATACAGTGAAATGCGGCTCATGCCTCTCGGTTTACGTCCAACATTACCATCAAAATAAAAATAAATTAACAGGTTACGATGGGGTGTTTATTTCTGCACCAAATCAAAGTTTTTTTCATATTCAAAAACGTATTATAGTAAAGGTAGAGGCAGCAAGAAACACAATTTTGTGACTCAACTGATATTCTGAAGATGACAAGGTTGCTAACCCCATTCCACTGTTAGCAAGGATCGCTAAGGCAGACGGGGGAAACATAAGGAATTACTTTCATACAATTCACCAAAAGAAAATTCCATTGTTGTAGCCTAGTGCAAGAAAAACTTAAACCAAATTAAGAAATCAGTTTGACAAGAAAAGGGCATATCAGTGGGTCCCAGCTGACATCAGAAGAGGCTAGCCAGTCCAGCCGCCACTGTGGCTCCAGCACCGGGCATCACTGCGAGAACAGATGTGCACAGGCCAATTGCGCTGGGCCTTCCACCACTGTGGCTGCAAGAGCTTTCACCGCTGCAGTAGCAACAGTGTCAAGGCCAGCCACACCTACAATCAAGCAATAGATTATGACAATTATGAAAAATTCATACCTTCATGTTATTTGTTGTGTTTTTGGTTACTTAAAAAGTTAAAGGGGTAGTTCGGGATTTTGGACATAAAACCGACCTCATTCCCAAGTTATCTTGTGTGCTATTTATCATTGGAGACATTTTCAATGAATTTCATTCAGTTCTTCTAGTTGCAGAGTTCAGTGGTGCTAGGCTAGCGCAAGTCAACGGTTTCAGCTAGCCTGCTAATAAAAACAGTCTTACCCACTCCACAGTACACCCGAGGCAAATAAATTATAACACCAGACTATCGATGTAAATGTCTGTGTTGATAGAATAATGTTAGAAATAAAACTAACCTGGCATCGCATGTATCATCGCATTTTGAGGGACTAGTTTCTGCCGGTAACCTAGGTAATATCAGTCCGCCGCTGCCGTAGTCTAACTACCAGGAAGTTTAACACTGCTGCTGAGACACAAGTCTCAGCAAAAAGGCAAAATGCAATGGCATACAATGTTGGTTTATACCTGCCGACTGCAATAAGGCCACCGTGGTGCCTGCCGCCACCCCACCCCCATTGAATATGGCAGCGGAGGACATCATACCTGTTGCCGCAGACAACGCAGCGATTACGGTCGAGGTGAATCCAGCGGCCGTCAGAACGCCAGGGGCAGCGGCCTCGGCAACACCTCGTCACAGATGAGCAAGCAAACACATTGAGCTACGTGATTATTATACAGCTACTTATATTAAAATCATAGAATAGGCTATACCCAAACTATTTTAGCATCATTTACGAGCGAAAAGTTGTTCAAATACACAACGACTTCCCGATATGACTTACCACCAACGACTGCTGTGCATACTAAAAGAATGAAAGAAAAAAATATATATTTTTAGATTCGTATTTCTTTTTTTATAGGTCTAGTGTCAAACTAGAAGCAAGCTACTTACGGATATCCATGTTGCAGAGAAATGACTCGGCCAGCTCAGTTTCCCATTTTATTTGGGCTAGAAAGGACACGAAACCTGTGTATCCAATGAGCGCCTTGTTTCACTAGACGACAGCACAACAAAGCGCTCTTATCTGGCGCACCTGTCCTACATAACTACATACCTTGATACGTAACTTTCATTTCTCGAGAAACAAATCTACGTAGCATTGGGAAATAAAGGTGACCAGAAACCAGTGGCGGATGGTGAAGAATATCCTAGGTGGGGCTCTGCCATATTCAGTCAATTTCAGTAACCATCTCAATACATTGAATACAAACTACAGGAAACGAGTGCTCCGTGAAATAGTCAATAATTATTTAATGCCAATATTAAAAAGTTGAGGCATTCTAACACAAAACATAAACAACGTATTGCACAAATACAAGCTTTCCATTTTTTCATTTGAAATTGAATTTGTAGTCACTTTGGGCTCTATGAAATTAGAGTAAACATTTTATATACTAAACAATCAAGAAAATAATCAGCAGATTAATAGGTAGTGAAAATTAAGTTTAAAAAGGTCAACTATATACAACTGTATACAATTATATACAGACTCGCCCTGACTCGCCCCTGCATTCGCTCGTTTGGGGCGATAAAGTAATCGCCCATATCGACTTGGATTTGTGGACTCTGATTGGCCAAATTTTATGTCATGCTTTCACATCTTAAATTAGTAATTGGCTAAACAGTTACACAGACCCGCCTCCTTGGGGTGATTTCTCCATCGCCCCAGAGCTGTAGACACATGGGACACGGGACGTGTAGGAAAAGCATACATCTTGCACAGATGATTTTCTATCATATTTTAGACATATTACTGGGTACAGTCATATTTCAAACACACAAATATTAACAATTTGTATAATTTATTATTATTAGTTTTATTTATTTATTTATTGTGGGTCAAGGGGGGGCGGTGCCCTATCGCCCTCTATGGGCCAGCCGCCACTGCCAGAAACACCATGAAACATGTAAAATTAATCATGCTCGCGGACGGGATAAGGAATGGTGGTTTTTTTTGTGTGTGTTTTTTTTAACTCCGGACGCTGCAGGTTGTTGCATAGGATCATGGAAAACAATCCACCTAATATTGTCATGTCTTTTATTTGAAAAATGCCCAACATGCTTATAGTTACAGTATCCCTTCTGCATGTGCAACTGAACAGGTGGAGTCATCCAATTTGATGAGATGTAAACAACAAAATTATTTTTATTTAAACTTTTATTTTGCTGTTTAGAACAAACACTCATGGTTATAGGTTATATAGTTAGTGCTTCCAATTCAATAAGTCTCTCACAAGGTCTGAATTGCGATGGGTGATGAATTTCAGAGGAACACAAACAAAAGTCCAGCTGGAGTTCCGACCGTCTCATTAACTGTACCTTCATGAACTATGTTTGTCTAACGTTACATCAGACCCATAGCAAACACGCGTCTTAAATGTGTAGAAGTTAGTATCAACTAGCGGTGAGGAGGCGGATTGCAACCAAACTCACCAACCCACCCCTATACCTTTCCAACAAATACGGTGGCCTGGTGTAGACATGAGCCGATCTGATAACTAACCCATGCTATTGAAAGTATTGAGTGAAATGTGGCTCATGTCTCTCGGTTTACGTCCAACATTACCATCAAAATAAAAATAAATAAACAGGTTATGATGTCATGTTTGAGGAGGGTGTTTATTTCTGCACCAAATCAAAGTTTTTTTCATATTCAAAAACGTATTATAGTAAAGGTAAAGGCAGCAAGAAACACAATTTTGTCACTCAACTGATATTCTGAAGATTATAAGGTTGCTAACCCCATTCCACTGTTAGCAAGGATCGATAAGGCAGGCGGGGGAAACATAAGGAATTACTTTCATACAATTCACCAAAAGAAAATCCCATTGTTGTAGCCTAGTGCAAAAAAAACTTAAACCAAATTAAGAAATCAGTTTGACAAGATAAGGGCATATCAGTTGGTCAAAGCTGACATCAGAAGAAGCTAGCCAGTCCAGCCGCCACTGCGGCGGCTCCAGCGCCGGGCATCGCTGCAGCTGCAACAGTTGTGCACAGGCCATACGCCGTTGTGGCTGTAGTAGCCAATGGGGCTCCAGCAGCGGCCACACCTACAACCAAGCAATAGATTATGACAATTATGAAAAATTCATACATTCATGTTATTTGTTGTGTTTTTGGTTACTTAAAAAGTTAAAGGGGTAGTTCGGAATTTTGGACATAAGACCTCATTTCCAAGTTATCCTGTGTGCTATTTATCATTGGAGATGTTTTCAATAAATTTCATTCAGTTCTTCTAGTTGCAGAGTTCAGCGGTGGTAGGCTTACCCACTCCACAGTACACCTGAGGCAAATAAATTATAACCCCAGACTATCGATGTAAATGTCTGTGTTGATAGAATAATGTTAGAAATAAAACTAACCTGGCATCGATGTATCATCACATTTTGAGGGACTAGTTTCTGCCGGTAACCTAGGTAATATCAGTCCGCCGCTGCCGTAGTCTAACTACCAGGAAGTTTAACACTGCTGCTGAGACACAAGTCTCAGCAAAAAGGCAAAATGCAATGGCATACAATGTTGGTTTATACCTGCCGACTGCAATAAGGCCACCGTGGTGCCTGCCACCACCCCACCCCCATTGAATATGGCAGCTGAGGACATCATGCCTGGTGCCAAAGACCCCGCAGCGATTCCGGCCGAGGTGAATCCAGCGGCCGTCAGAACGACAGGGGCAGCGACCAGGGCAACACCTCGTCACAGATGAGCAAGCAAACACATTGAGCGATGTGATTATTATACAGCTACGGATTTTAAAATCATAGAATAGGCTATACCAAAACTATTTTAGCATAATTTACAAGCGAAAAGTTGTCAAATACACACCAACTTCCCGAGATGACTTACCAACACCAACTGTACCAACGACTGCTGTGTATACTAAAAGAATGAAAGAAAAATATACATATTTTTAGATTCGTATTTGTTTTTGTATAGGTCTAGTGTCAAACATATTCCATTCCAAACACTAAATAAGTATTTCAACAAAAAAAAGGTTGAGGGCAAGCTACTTACGCATATCCATGTTGCAGAGAAATGACTCGGCCAGCTCAGTTTCCCGTTTTATTTGGGTCAGAAGGGACACGAAACCTGTGTATCCAATGAGCGCCTTGTTTCACTAGACGACAGCACAACAAAGCGCTCTTATCTGGCGCACCTGTCCAACATAACTACATACCTTGATACGTAACTTTCATTTCTCGAGAAACAAATCTCAAAATGACAACAGTGAGTCATAAAGATGCAACACAATGCATCCTGTTTGCAACAGTGCATACAGGTTGCTGAATGTTGGCCTGATTAGTAAATAACTTGCTGTCTGATCAATTGTGTTTATACATCTGAATTTAAAAAATAAAAAATGAAAACTCTTCTACATGTTACAGGGACTGTACACACAGCATGGTATTGCTTGTGCACAGGAGCGTTGTTAGACCTGGGCATTCGAGGCTACAGCCCCGGATCTTTCAGGAATAGCCCCGGATCTCAGTGCCGTCAAATAAAAAATACAAAAAAACATAATAATTATGAAAATCAGTGACGAAACTTGCCTTAGCCCACCAATCGTTTCGTCCTCAAATCTAATATTCTACCGTATAGACTTAAAAGTATGCAATGTGTTGGATTGATAGATAAATAGATAGATTTACCCCCCACCAGAATACATTTAGGATCTCCACCAAGGCTGCTTCCGAATACTCATACTTGACTACTATATAGTATGCATTTTGTAGTATTTGACAAATATAGTACGTCCGAATGCTTAGTACGCATTGTGTAGAAGGGAAAAGGTTTCTGAATGCGTACTACCGCCACAGTGTACAACGGTAGGACACTACGCTATCCCACAATGCAGCGGGAGTCTGGTAACCGAAGAAGAAGAACGCTGCGGAGAAAATTAAAATAATTAACAGCAGCGATATCAAGAGGCATTCGCGCAGAAAGAGACATTTTAATTAATTAGCAACGACGACAAGACGGAAAACTATGAGGTAAATTATCGGAGGTGACTTTTTAATTTTGCTGGCATCTGATGCGCACAGAGGGGGAATACGTCATCTCCAAACATCCGGTAGCGTTTTCGGTGGTGTTCGGAAGAGTTTGGAGGCGTTCTACGCACAGCTGTAGCATGTACTAGATTAATAGTCAAGTAGTAGACACTGAACAGAAATAGTATATACTGAGTATTCGGATGCAGCCCAGGTCACCCTTAAATGCAGCAGAATGCAGGAAATCACATCTACGATATACTCACGGCCCTGTGGCTTCCTGCCCCCCCAAAGTCAGAACCTAGAATCGCCCCTGGAGCATAACGTTAATGTTAGTGTGTATTGCTCATTGTTTAGTAATTAATTGTACTTTATACCTCAAAAGTAAGGGCCTACAAGTAGGCAAACCATTGCGTAGGCCCATTGATCTACCTGGCTGTGGTTCTTCCCAAATCCGTTATACATGTTACAGGGATTGTACACACAGCATGGTTTTGCTTGTGCACAGGAGCGTTGTTAGATCTGGGCATTCGAGGCTACAGCCCCGGATCTTTCGGAAATAGCCCCGGATCTCAGTGCCGTCAAATAAAAAATGAAAAAACATAATAATGATGAAAATCAGTGGCGAAACTTGATTTAGCCCACCCAATCATTTCGTCCTAATATTCTACCGTCTAGACTGTTAAAAAGTATGCAATGTGTTGGATTGATAGATAAATAGATAGATTTCCCCCCCACCAGAATACATTTAGGATCTCCACCAGGTCACCCTTAAATGCAGCAGAATGCAGGAAATCACATCTACGATCCGGCCCCACATCTTCTTTGATGATCAGATGTTCCACGTGGAGGGTGCGGCAGAGCTGGGGACGCTAGCGTGCCACGTTCCCTACGGCGCCGCTCAGAGAGCGGGCCCCAAGAAGCCGGTTGAGGACACAGAGACCTCTATGGCTGCCATTTAGCGTGGAACCTACGTAGCGTTGGGAAATAAAGGTGACCAGAAACACCATGAAACATGAAAAATTAATCATGCTCGCGGACGGGATAAGGAATGGTGGTTTTTTTGTGTGTGTTTTTTTTTTACTTTGGACGCTGCAGGTTGCATAGGATCATGGAAAACAATCCACCTAATATTGTCAAGTCTTTTATTTGAAAAATGCCCAACATGCTTATAGTTACAGTATCCCTTCTGCATGCGCAACTGAACAGGTGGAGTCATCCAATTTGATGAGATGTAAACAACAAAATTATTTTTATTTAAACTTTTATTTTGCTGTTTAGAACAAACACTCTCATGGTTATAGGTTATATAGTTAGTGCTTCCAATTCAATAAGTCTGTCACAAGGGTGATGAATTTCAGAGGAACACAAACAAAAGTCCAGCTGGAGTTCCGGCCGTCTCATTAACTGTACCTTCATGAACTATGTTTGTCTAACGTTACATCAGACCCATAGCAAACGCGTCTTAAATGTGTAGAAGTTAGTATCAACTAGCGGTGAGGAGGCGGATTGCAACCAAACTCACCAACCCACCCCTATACCTTTCCAACAAATACTGTGGCCTGGTGTAGACATGAGCCGATCTGATAACTAACCCACGCTATTAAAAGTATACAGTGAAATGTGGCTCATGCCTCTCGGTTTACGTCCAACATTACCATCAAAATAAAAATAAATAAACAGGTTATGATGTCGTGTTTGAGGAGGGTGTTTATTTCTGCAACAAATCAAAGTTTTTTTCATATTCAAAAACGTATTATAGTAAAGGTAAAGGCAGCAAGAAACACAATTTTGTCACTCAACTGATATTCTGAAGATTATAAGATTGCTAACCCCATTCCACTGTTAGCAAGGATCGATAAGGCAGGCGGGGGAAACATAAGGAATTACTTTCATACAATTCACCAAAAGAAAATCCCATTGTTGTAGCCTAGTGCAAAAAAAACTTAAACCAAATTAAGAAATCAGTTTGACAAGATAAGGGCATATCAGTGGGTCCCAGCTGACATCAGAAGAGGCTAGCCAGGACAGACGCCACTGTGGCTCCAGCACTGGTTGTCGCTGCAGCAACAGTTGTGCACAGGCCATACGCCGTTGTGGCTGTAGTAGCCAATGGGGCTCCAGCAGCGGCCATTGTTGCAGTAACAGCTGGGCCAGCGCCAGCCACACCTACAACCAAGCAATAGATTATGACAATTATGAAAAATTCATACATTCATGTTATTTGTTGTGTTTTTGGTTACTTAAAAAGTTAAAGGGGTAGTTCGGAATTTTGGACATAAGACCTCATTTCCAAGTTATCCTGTGTGCTATTTATCATTGGAGATGTTTTCAATAAATTTCATTCAGTTCTTCTAGTTGCAGAGTTCAGCGGTGGTAGGCTTACCCACTCCACAGTTTAAATTAATAAAAATAATATTGGGAAACTGAAAACCTATTATAAGCAACGAATGAATTTAAACAGTGGTTGAAAAACTTTTTTCAACCACCTTTACCATGACATGCAAATCCTCAGCAGCACAACTGCGTTGCTCTCATTACCTGCGCTCACACCCCGCGGTGCACAAAGCCCGCACACACCCCAACAAGTAACAACGACAAAGCAGGCTTGGAGTAAACAGTATTAACAATATAGTATAGGCTATAAATTAACGATTCACATATTTGCTTTCATAATAAAAACAAAACCAGGCCGAGGCCACAGCTGGTGTCAGAGCTGCAGGAAATACGGTGCTGGCTGAAAATCAATGAATATTGAGCAAACAAATATTTCACGTTATTCTCGGTGCGTTATTCGAGTCTACAGCCTCGGATCTTTCAGGAATAGCCCCGGATCTCAGTGCCGTCAAATAAAAAATGAAAAAACATAATAATGATGAAAATCAGTGGCGAAACTTGCCTTAGCCCACCCAATCGTTTCGTCCTCAAATCTAATATTCTACCATCTAGACCAGTGAATGTCAACTGGCGGCCCGTGGGCCACATCCGGCCCGCCAAAGCTTTCCATCCGGCCCCCAGAATATTGAATTCAGGAATAGCATAGTATATGGACTCCCTAAGATTCACAAAGAAGGGGTCCCACTCAGACCCATTGTAAGCAGCATCAATTCAGTGACCTACAACATCGCTAATTATGTAGCCAACATCTTAGCTCCTCCTTAGCTGGTTGGTAACACACCACATCACATCCAAAACTCGCAGGAGTTTGTGGACAAAATCCGGGGTCTAAGACTAGATCCAAATGAAACCATGGTGTCATACAATGTAACATCCTTATTCACCTGCATTCCAACTATGGAGGCAGTGGAAACTGTGAGTCATCGTTTAAAACAGGATCCAACCTTACAGGTTAGAACAAACCTCAACCCAGACCAGATCTGTCAGTTACTGGAGCTGTGCCTGAACACCACATACTTCCAGTTCAACAATACTTTCTACAGACAGAAGCATGGTTGTGCCATGGGCTCAGCAGTATCGCCCATTGTGGCAAACTTATACATGGAAATGTTTGAACAAAAGGCTTTAAAATCTTACAAAGAAACATCAGCGAGCCATTGGTTCCGGTATGTGGATGACACAGGGGTTAAAATCAGAACACAAGAACTTCAGGCATTTACTGAACACATTAATTCAGTGGACGTAAACATCAAGTTCACTAGAGAAGATGCCAAAGATAACCACTTACCATTTTTGGACTGTGATGTACACTTTGGTGATGACAGGAGCCTCCACATTGGGGTATACAGGAAACCCACTCACACAGATCTCTTTGACTCCCATCACCCTCTGGAGCACAAATTGGGGGTTATCAGAACCTTGCAACACAGGGCTGATAATATACCAACCACCACTCAAGCCCAAGTGAAAGAGCACAAACATCTAAAGGGTGCTTTAAGAACTTGTGGCTATCCGGGTTGGACCCTCAACAAGACAACATGCAGAAAGAGTAAAAACTTGGAGGGTGATGAGAAAAAGAACCAACGCAGAAACATAGTGATACCCTATTGTCCGGAGTATCTGAAAAACTCAGGAGAATTTTTAACAAACACCAAATCCCTGTCCATTTCAAACCCAGCAATACTCTCAGGCAGAAACTGGTACACCCCAAAGACAGACTACCACACTCACAAAAGAGTAACTTGGTTTATGCAGTCCAATGCAGTGAGGAATGTAAGGACTCTTACATTGGTGAAACTAAACAACCTCTAAACAAGCGCATGGCCCAACACAGAAGGGAAAACTCCTCGGGTCCAGTATCAGCTGTCTATTTACACCTAAAGGAAAAGGCCGCTCACTCCTTTGAGGACAGCAATGTCAAAATCCTGGACAGAGAGGACAGATAGTTTGAAAGAGGGGTAAAAGAAGCCATCTATGTCAATGTGGAAAAGCCATCTCTCAACAGGGGAGGGGGTCTGAGACATCAGTTATCCCCCATCTACAATGCTGCACTTTCAGCCATTCCCTGGAGGGTGAACAACAATGGCTGCCCAAAACAAACCTCAAGTGGCTCTAATGAACACAACGACTGTCGTTCACTGGTAACTGCACATCATACCTAACGACGGTCGTTCTCCAGTGGCCCCACCCACCCCTAATGACCATCATCCACCAAGATGACTCATAGGCCCCAAACAATGGTCAGGTGTAGCTACACTAATGATCTATTGTTTTAGGAGATTGGTGGGTGGACACTTCCACTGAGGTTAAATACCTGGGTCTAACTCCAATGTTTGTCAGACTAGTGCGGACTAGTCAGACTGATGCGTTACGAACTGATGAAGCCGCTTGGATAAGAGGCGAAACGTCTTCACAGACAAATCTAAGTCCAGTTGCGTTCAATTTAATTGTTGGCCGGATTAAACATGACCTGGATGAATGAGAACATTCATAGACTTAGCATAGTGAAGAGGAAAAAGTATCGCTAAAATATCGCTTTCGCCCCCTAGTGGCTTGCTGCCGTACATGTAATGTGAGTCTGTTAAGTAACACTGACAAGGCTATATACTATACAATATATGAAAGCATCTGGCCCTCATAGTGTCTGCCGAGAAAAATTCTGGCCCTCGGACAAATGTAGTTGAGGACCCCTGATCTAGACCGTTAAAAAGTATGCAATGTGTTGGATTGATAGATAAATAGATAGATTTCCCCCCACCAGAATACATTTAGGATCTCCACCAGGTCACCCTTAAATGCAGCAGAATGCAGGAAATCACATCTACGATCCGGCCCCACATCTTCTTTGATGATCAGATGTTCCACGTGGAGGGTGCGGCAGAGCTGGGGACGCTAGCGTGCCACGTTCCCTACGGCGCCGCTCAGAGAGCGGGCCCCAAGAAGCCGGTTGAGGACACAGAGACCTCTATGGCTGCCATTTAGCGTGGAACCTACGTAGCATTGGTGAATAAAGGTGACCAGAAACACCATGAAACATGAAAAATTAATCATGCTCGCGGACGGGATAAGGCATGGTGGTTTTTTTGTGTGTGTTTTTTTTACTCTGGACGCTGCAGGTTGTTGCATAGGATCATGGAAAACAATCCACCTAATATTGTTATGTCTTTTATTTGAAAAATGCCCAACATATAGTTACAGTATCCCTTCTGCATGTGCAACTGAACAGGTGGAGTTATCCAATTTTAATTTTTGTAAACAACAAAATTACTTTTATTTGAGCTTTTATTTTGCTGTTTAGAACAAACACTCTCTCATGGTTATAGGTTATATGGTTAGTGCTTCCAATTCAATAAGTCTCTCACAAGGTCTGAATTGCGATGGGTGATGAATTTCAGAGGAACACAAACAAAAGTCCAGCTGGAGTTCCGACCGTCTCATTAACTGTACCTTCATGAACTATGGTTGTCTAACGTTACATTAGACCCATAGTGTAGAAGTTAGTATCAACTAGCGGTGAGGAGGCAGATTGCAACGAAACTCACCAACCCACCCCTATACCTTTCCAACAAATACGGTGGCCTGGTGTAGACATGAGCCCATCTGATAACCAGCCCACACAAGTGAAATGTGGCTCATGCCTCTTGGTTTATGTCCAACATTACCATCAAAATAAAAATAAATTAACAGGTTACGATGTCTTGTTTGAGGAGGGTGTTTATTTTTGCACCAAATCAAAGTTTTTTTCATACTCAAAAATGTATTATAGTAAAGGTAAATGCAGCAAGAAACACAATTTGGTCACTCAACTGACATTCTGGAGATTATAAGGTTGCTAGCCCCATTCCACTGTTAGCAAGGATCGCTAAGGCAGGTGGGGTAAACTTGAGGAATTCATTTCATACAATTCACCAAAAGAAAATTCAATTGTTGTAGCCTAGTGCAAGAAAAACTTAAACCTAATTAAGAAATCAGTTTGACAAGATAAGGGCATTATGTAGCAGCTCCGCACAGGCCAAACGCCGTTGCGGCTGTCGTCGCCACTGCGGCTCCAGCAGCGGCCGTCATTGCATTAGCAGCTATGCCAGCGCCAACCACACCTACAACCAAGCAATAGATTATGACAATTATGAAAAATTCATACCTTCATGTTATCTGTTGTGTTTTTGGTTACTTAAAAAGTTAAAGGGGTAGTTCAGAATTTTGGACATAAGACCTCATTTCCAAGTTATCCTGTGTGTTATTTATCATTGGAGACGTTTTCAACAAATTTCATTCAGTTCTTCTAGTTGCAGTTCAGCGGTGCTAGGCTAGCGCAAGTCAACGGTTTCAGCTAGTCTTACCCACTCCACAGTACACCCGAAGCAAATAAATTATAACACCAGATTATCGATGTAAATGTCTGTGTTGATAGAATAATTTTAGAAATTAAAACTAACCAATCGCATGTATCATCACATTTTGAGGGACTAGTTTCTGCCGGTAACCTAGGTAATATCAGTCCGCCACTGCCGTAGTCTAACTACCAGGAAGTTTAATGCTGCTGCTGAGACACAAGTCTCCGCAAAAAGGGAAATTGCATTGGCATACAAAGTTGGTTTATACCTGCTGACTGCAATAAGGCCACCGTGCTGCCCGCCGCCACCGCACCCCCGTTCGCTATGGCAGCTGAGGACATCATGGTTGATGCCAAAGACCCCGCAGCGATTCCGGCCGAGGTGAATCCAACGGCCGTCAGAACGACAGGGGCAGCGGCCAGGGCAACACCTCGTCACAGATGAGCAAGCAAACACATTGAGCGACGTGATTATTATACAGCTACGGATTTTAAAATCATAGAATAGGCTATACCAAAAGTATTTTAGCATGATTTACAAGCGAAGAGTTGTAAAATTCACAACGACTTCCCAGAGATGACTTACCAACACCAATTGTTCCAGCGACTGTTTGGCATACTAACAGAATGAAAGAAAAATATGAATATTTTTAGATTCGTATTTCTTTTTGTATAGGTCTAGTGTCAAACATATTCCATTCAAAACACTAAATAAGTATTTCAACAAAAAAAAGGTTTAGGGCAAGCTACTTACGCATATATTCCATGGTGCAGAAAAATGACTCGGCCAGCTCAGTTTCCCATTTTATTTGGGTCAGAAGGGACACGAAACCTGTTCATCCAATGAGCGTCTTGTTTCACTAGACGACAGCACAACAAAGCGCTCTAATCTGGCGCACCTGTCTTACATAACTACATACCTTGATACGTAACTTTCATTTCTCGATAAACAAATCTCAAAATGACAACAGAGTGAGTCATAAAGATGCAACGCAATGCATCCTGTTTGCAACAGTGCATACAGGTTGCTGAATGTCGGCCTGATTAGTAAATAACTTGCTTTCTGATTAATGGTGTTTATACACCTGAATAGATGAATAGATACAGTAGATAGATAAATAGATAGATTTACCCCCCACCAGAATACATTTAGGATCTCCACCAGGGCTGCATCCAAATACCCATACTTGATTGCTATATAATATGCATTTTGTAGTATGTGACAAAAATGGTACGTCCGAATGCTTAGTACGCATTGTGTAGTAGGGAAAAAGTTTCCGAATGCGTACTACCCATAGACAATGTACATAAATGTATATACAATTTATGTATCCACAATGTATATAAAGGGTACTACCGCCACAGTGTACAACGGTAGGACACTACGCTATCCCACAATGCAGTGGAAGTCTGGTAACCGAAGAAGAACGCCGCGGAGAAAATTAAAATAATTAACAGCAGCGATATCAAGAGGCATTCTCGCAGAAAGAGACATTTTAATTAACTAGCAACGACGACAAGACGGAAAACCATGAGGTAAATTATCGGAGGTGACTTTAATTTTGCCGGCATCTGATGCGCACAGAGGGGGAATACGTCATCTCCAAACATCCGGTAGCGTTTTCGGTGGTGTTCGGAAGAGTTTGGAGGCGTTCTACGCACGGCTGTAGCACGTACTAGATTTTAGCAATTAGTCACGAGAGGGTGTGGATTATGGAAAAATAAGGAACGTCAGACGTTCCTTATGTGGCAACATGTAGTTGGTTGTCATGGTGACCGCCAGCTGTGCTGCAATCCCAACCAATTACGGTGGAAGACTGCCACATAAAGGCGGGCGTAGAGCACCTGTCGGCCTCTCGCTTGCCGGGGGCTGGGTCACGTCACGCCTGTGCGTCCTCCATTTCCGCTTCTGTGTGGTGACAGGTGAGTTGCCGGCAGCGGCTGCATTTCTCCCCGTATGTCGCCCATCCAGTGTTAATTTTAGTTATTGTTTCACGAAGGCTCGCTTGGGTGTTGCTGCTGGCTGTGCGCTGCTCACCGCTTCATATGCTGCTCGCTGATCGCTGCTGGTCGCTTTCATATCGCGCCGATCCCTCTGCTCCACGTCGTGTTGGCCGAGACGGCCTGACCCGGTGACTGGCGGTAGCGACGCAGCGCCGGCTAAACCGCCCGTAGAATCACTGCTGCTTTGTTTTGCTTTGTTCTGTTTTGTTTTTGCTTTGTGTTCGCGTTCTTTTGTTTTGTTTGTTTGTGCGTTGCACAAAGTTGGACTGATCGCGGTGCCTCCCTCAAACTGTGCTGTTTCGCCTGGCTTTGGTCAGCCTTGCGTCGGACACTCACCGCCTCGCCAGGGTCGACTCGGACCCCCATCGCCCTGCCGTTTCATTCGGCTGGAGAGTGTGTTTCTCCCTGTTGCTGCCGGGGCAAAGCGGTGGCTCGGCAACGTGTTCTGTTGTTTGTGTAGCCACATCTTAACGTGGGTGTAGGTGTGTGCGTGTGTGAGGACTGTATGGGACATGATTGATGTTTTCTTTTGTTCCTTTGTGGTAATTTCTTTCATTTCTTATAGTTTTGTGTTTCTTTGGGTTATTATGGGTTGCATGTCATTTGTGAATATAGAGCTTTTCTTTTTCATTGTTTGATTACGTGAGATTGTACATTTGTTAGATTTTTCATGTTTAGTTATTATTTTGATTTCATTATTTTGTTCCAGGCTGGTTACTCTCTGGTCTTCTCCCTTTCAGGTGCTGAGCCTACGGTGGTGGATTGGTGTCCTGGTCACGGTGTCCCCTTGGTGTTGTTGTACTTGTTTGATTCTTTTACTTTTGTTTGCTCGGCTTGTGGTGTCCCTGGGATCCCCCCCTCCTTGGATGCGGTTCCTCACAGTAGGTCTCAGCACTGATTGGTTCCCCTTGTTTTCCCAGTATTGAGTGATTTGTTTTTTTCATTGGTTTTAGAATAGGGATATGTTTTAATAAAAGTGTTTGTATTGTTGAACTGCTGTCTCTGCCTCATTTGCATAACGGACCTAAGTGCCTTCCTTCATTTTGGGGTTAGTTCACTTAAAAGAGGTCCCTGGGTGAAATTCCCAGGGTGGCGTTGTCTGGCAACAATTACAATCGTCCCGCTGCCTTAAAAGGCATCACCCCCCCCTATACCTCGTGCCGCCACAATCTGGCGTTGTCGGCAGGATATGCAATTTGAGAGCAAAGACGTGTGTTCTATTTTGTTTTTTTTAAAGAAAAATATTGGCTGTATTGATGTAAGTGTAAGTGTGTTTGACTTGTGTTTCTTTTCTTTCTTTTTTTTTTCTCTCCAAGACAAAGCAGCAGCTGGTTTTGTGGACCTGCAACGAGCCCATTTCCCCTTCCCCTGTTCTCCTTACGGTATTGAAGGTCATAGCTGGTATAGGTTTAGTAATGGAGGGAGAATTGCAGGAACTGAGGGATTTGGTCGCTCAGCTAAGAGCAGACAATGAGAGGCTGAGACAGGAACAGGTGGCGGCTGTGCCTGGCCCTAGTACAGTGCCCTCAGTTTTGGTTGCACCCGCTGCGTGCTCCATTGCCAGTGCTCCTTCAGCGGAGAGACTGATTTTTGTACCCAGAGACAGAAAATGTCCCATTTTTAGGGGAAGGTCAGGCGTAGGGTTGGCCGAATGGTTGGAGGAGGTGCAGGCCTGTATGAGAGCACGCCACTTGTCTGCGTCTGATCAGGCATTCTTCTTGTTTGACCATCTAGAGGGGGAGGCGCGTGAGGAAATTAAATACCGCTCCAGTGAAGAACGTTCAGACCCAGCCCAGATCATTGCGGTGTTAGAGGAGCTTTATGGGTGTGTCGAGTCATATGTAGCTCTACAAGAGGCATTTTTCTCCCGACGGCAGCATGAGGGAGAGACTCTACTGGAGTTCTCTCTTGCATTGATGGGTCTTATGACCTCTGTGAAGCAGCGTGCACCCAGTGGCGTACCCAATGCGGAGGTTTTGTTACGGGACCAGTTTGTGGAGCATGTGCTGGATGGGTCACTTCGTCGCGAGCTGAAGCAGTTCGTGCGCAGGCAACCTACTGCTACCTTACTGGAGGCTAGGAGTGAGGCAATCAGGTGGGAACGAGAGGGCTTACCTGGAGGTGTTAGGGGTCGTAGTCATTCTGTTCCTTCGGTCTTCAGTGCTCAGTGTGTGGTCCAGGGCAGCCATCAGGCAGGTGTCAGTTCGCCTCAAGCCTCGGAGCTGTCTGAGATGAGGGAAATGCTGAAGTTGCAGCAGGAACAGTTGAACCAGCTGACTCTGAGCATTTCCCGGCTGCAGGTCTCTCAGCAGCAAAGCCGAACAGCCTTTCGTGGTCCCATCATTTGTAGGAGGTGTCAACAACCAGGTCACATTGCCAGGGAGTGTGGAGCCCGTGTTCCTGCTCACGCTCAGCCTTCTTTGCCAGTCTCTCAGCCAAGTAGGCCGTCCCACTCCGCCCAGGTGCCGGAAAACTAGCACCCGCCGAACTGCAGAGCCACAGTTTGGAGGGGGCATTGACCGGCTCAGGTTTGGGTTCAGGTGCAGGTGACATGGAAGTGTCCAAGCTCATGTCATCTTGTCCTCATGTAGGTGTGAGGATGGGAGGGGTTCCGGTCTCTTGTTTGGTGGATACAGGGTCTATGGTGTCCACTATTACAGAGTCTCTTTTCCAGCAACAGTTTGAGCCCTGGGGCCAAGAACGGCTTAAATCTTGCCATTGGCTGCAGCTCAGAGCAGCCAATGGCCTGGCCATCCCTTACATCGGCTACTTGGAGCTGGATGTAGAGCTCTGTGGGAATCGGTTGCCAGCCTGTGGGATTCTGGTGGTCAAGGACCCACCTGGTGGTGTATCTTCGCAGGTTCCCGGTGTTTTAGGGATGAATGTTATCCGCAGGTGCTATGGGGAACTCTTTGGTCAGCATGGCTTGGCTTTGTTCGAGCTGCCAGTGGTATCTGACGCCCCCAAGCCTGTCATGCAGGCTCTCCAAAAGTGCCATGAGGCCAGTGTTACAGCTGATCGGGGAGCAGGGAAAGCCAAGCTACGTGGTAAAAAGGCTTGTCGTATCCCGGGTGGCGTGATGAAGATTGTCGCGGCCACATGCTCGGAGCAGTACTCTGGCACTACTATGCTCTTTGAGTCCTTAGACTCTGGCCTGCCCGCTGGGCTGCTTGCATCTCCTGCCCTGGTATCGGTGGTACGGGGCACAGCATACATTCCCATCGTGAATGTAGGGTCTTCTGACGTGTTGCTTTACCCCCATGTTGTTGGGACCTTAGAGGAGGTACAGGTGGTAAGTTTGCCTGCTGGTGTCACTGAGGTGCCACCTGTGGTGGCTACAGTGGCTTCTCAGTCCGTTTCCCCATCGGTACAGGAGCAGATAGCAGCTTTGGAGTTGGGTAATTTGCCTGCGGGAGCACAGGATAAAGTGAAGGCTCTTCTTGGCCAGTATTGTTCCATTTTTTCAGCGCACGATGGGGACCTAGGGTGTACTGACCTGATTTCTCATGAGATCCCCCTCTTGGATGATGTCCCTGTGCGGCAACGGTATCGCCGAATTCCTCCATCTGAGTATGAGGTGGTTAAAGACCACATTAATCAACTGCTCGGGGCTCAGGTCATTAGGGAGAGCAGCAGCCCATATGCCTCTCCAATTGTGCTGGTCAGGAAGAAGGACGGTAACCTTCGTATGTGTGTGGATTATAGGCTCCTGAATGGTAAAACCAGGAAGGATGCCTTTCCATTGCCCCGCATCGACGAGTCCTTGGATGCCCTAACCGGCGCTCGTTGGTTTTCCACCATGGACCTGGCTAGTGGCTACAATCAGGTCCCCATGGCAGAGGCAGACCGTTCCAAGACGGCCTTTTGTACCCCCTTTGGCCTGTTTGAGTGGAACCGCATGCCCTTCGGGCTTTGCAACGCTCCCGGCACCTTCCAGCGGTTGATGCAGCGGATTTTTGGTGACCAGCAGTGCCAATCCCTGCTGCTGTACCTCGATGATATAGTGGTTTTCTCCTCTACCATCGAGCAACATCTGGAGAGGTTGGGTGTGGTGTTGGGGCGTTTGCAGCACGAAGGGCTAAAGGTGAAGCTCAGCAAGTGTGCCTTCTTCCAGCAGGAAGTGAGTTACCTGGGCCATGTTATTTCAGACAAAGGTGTCTCCACAGACCCCAGCAAGGTCAAGGCTGTCTCTAGCTGGCCCTCTCCTGCCACTCTCTCAGAGCTGCGTTCCTTCCTTGGTTTCGCCAGCTACTACCGTCGCTTTGTAGAGGGTTTTGCAAAGTTGGCGGCACCCCTGCACAAGCTGGTGGCAGAGCTGGCAGGTCTCAAACCCAAGCGAGCGGATCAAACCATCTCTAGTCGTTGGACAGAGGAGTGTCGCCATAGCTTTGAGGCTTTGAAAACTCGTCTCACCACTGCACCTGTGCTGGCATATGCCGACTTCACCCTCCCATTCATCCTGGAGGTGGACGCCAGCTATGGTGGTCTTGGAGCTGTGTTATCCCAAGAACAGGAGGGTAAGGTTCGGCCCATAGCTTATGCGAGCCGTGGTTTGAGACCCACTGAGCGCAATATGAGTAACTACAGCTCCATGAAGTTGGAGTTTTTGGCGCTCAAGTGGGCAATGACTGAAAAGTTTAGGGAATACCTGTTGGGGCACAAATGTGTGGTTTACACCGACAACAACCCCTTGAGTCATTTGTCATCCGCCAAGCTTGGGGCCACTGAACAGCGTTGGGCAGCCCAGCTTGCGTCGTTCGATTTTGAACTTAAATATCGATCGGGCCGTAGCAACAAGAACGCTGATGCCCTTTCTCGCCAACATTCCCCTGAGGCACAAGACCTGCAAGCCATGTTCCGTGGCACGTTGCTCCCTAAACCCTTACAGCAAGTCCTGCAGGTGGACAAGGTAGATGCGACCCAAGCCGCTGTTGTAGCCTTGCCCCATCACCCCCCATCAGACATCGCTACACTCCAGCACACTGACCCAGTCATCCAGGAAGTCCTGGCTTTCTGGACATGTAAACGGCGTCCCAATAAAGACGAGCGGAAACAAGTGTCTCAGTCGGCTTTGGTGCTACTTCGGCAGTGGGACCGGTTGATCGAAAGGAATGGTGTGTTGTATCGACGGGTTTTCCGGCCGGATGGCGCTGAGGGTGTGTTTCAGTTGTTGTTGCCTGCAGCCTTAAAAGCAGATGTGCTGACAGAGGTTCACCAAGGGCATGGTCATCAGGGGATTGAGAGGACTCTGGAGCTCCTGCGCCAGTGGTGTTACTGGCCAGGTATGTCTGCTGAGGTGGCACAGTGGTGCCAGGCATGTGAAAGGTGCCAGGTGGCCAAGGTGAGTCAACCTGCTGCTCGCAGCTTCATGGGACACCTATTGGCTTCTCGACCTAATGAGATCCTGGCTATTGATTTTACTGTCCTGGAGCCCAGTCATAATGGGATGGAAGACGTCCTCATAATGACTGATGTCTTCAGTAAGTACACGTGGGCTGTACCAACCCGTGATCAGCGAGCTACCACTGTAGCTCGGGTCTTGGTTACTGAGTGGTTCTCAAAATTTGGTGTCCCAGCCCGGATACACTCCGATCAGGGACGGAGTTTTGAGGGTTCTCTCATCCGCCGGTTATGTGTTTTGTATGGGATAGAGAAGTCTCGAACCACGCCATACCATCCTTCAGGGAATGGGCAATGTGAGCGTTTTAATAGAACACTTCACGACCTGCTGCGTACATTGCCTGTGTCCCGTAAGCATGACTGGAGTTCCTGTCTTCCCCAGGTCCTGTATGCCTATAACACCACTCCGCATCAGGCAACTGGTGAGTCCCCTTTTCTGTTGATGTTTGGCCAGGAGCCAAGGCTCCCAGTTGATTTCCTCTTAGGCCGGGTTCAGGATCCTGTTGGTGGCTATGTCCACGAGTGGGTTCAGGAGCACCAAGCCCGCTTGCAGATGGCCTTTGAGGGAGCCCGTGACCGGTTGAAGGCTGCTGCAGAGCGTCGTAAGAAAAACCACGACCAACATGTCCGAGATGTTCCTCTGGAAGAGGGCCAGTTGGTATGGTTGCGAGACCTTGGTGTACGGGGGCGCCACAAGATCGCTGATCAGTGGGCCTCGGTTATGTATCGTGTCATGAGGGCACCGAGGGAAGGGGGATCGGTCTACACCATTGCCCCTCGGGATGATCCAACTCGAGCCAGGCAGGTCCATCGTTCTTTGTTGAAGGCTGTGGTAGGGGTAGATTCTCCCGGTGGCACTGCTGCTTCTTCTCCACCTCCTCCTGAGCGACCTCAGTCAGAGGATGAGGCATCAGGTGATGGTGATTGGCTGGTTCTGAGGCCGGAGAACCCGTTGCCCACTTCCTTCCAGGCCGAAGCGCTGACCCAAACCACCCCAAGATTGCCGGTTCCGCCGTCTGACCCTGCCCCCTTTGTGCCATCTTCCCTGGTGGTCCCTGCTCCTGTAGTGGCAGGTACTTCTTCCCTCCCTGTTGTTGGAGATACAGTCCGGCGAACAGCAAGGGTAACTGCAGGTCACCACTCCAATGTCCACCATCGCCCACGGTCTGCAGGGGGCGCCGGACAAGGAAGTGTTGATCCTCCTCTTCCAATCTCGAACGCAGTTGCTGCACTATTTAGGCCTTGGAGATAAGTCATTCCATCGTCTGTTATTCCATCGTCGGGACGACGATTCAATTCATGGGGGCAGATTGTGGCAACATGTAGTTGGTTGTCATGGTGACCGCCAGCTGTGCTGCAATCCCAACCAATTACGGTGGAAGACTGCCACATAAAGGCGGGCGTAGAGCACCTGTCGGCCTCTCGCTTGCCGGGGGCTGGGTCACGTCACGCCTGTGCGTCCTCCATTTCCGCTTCTGTGTGGTGACAGGTGAGTTGCCGGCAGCGGCTGCATTTCTCCCCGTATGTCGCCCATCCAGTGTTAATTTTAGTTATTGTTTCACGAAGGCTCGCTTGGGTGTTGCTGCTGGCTGTGCGCTGCTCACCGCTTCATATGCTGCTCGCTGATCGCTGCTGGTCGCTTTCATATCGCGCCGATCCCTCTGCTCCACGTCGTGTTGGCCGAGACGGCCTGACCCGGTGACTGGCGGTAGCGACGCAGCGCCGGCTAAACCGCCCGTAGAATCACTGCTGCT
Organism: Urophycis tenuis; assembly: GCA_036785325.1. Lineage (NCBI taxonomy): Eukaryota > Metazoa > Chordata > Actinopteri > Gadiformes > Phycidae > Urophycis > Urophycis tenuis. Next base: position 4,434,729 of record JAXIVH010000014.1, on the reverse strand, counting down.
TTGTTTTGCTTTGTTCTGTTTTGTTTTTGCTTTGTGTTCGCGTTCTTTTGTTTTGTTTGTTTGTGCGTTGCACAAAGTTGGACTGATCGCGGTGCCTCCCTCAAACTGTGCTGTTTCGCCTGGCTTTGGTCAGCCTTGCGTCGGACACTCACCGCCTCGCCAGGGTCGACTCGGACCCCCATCGCCCTGCCGTTTCATTCGGCTGGAGAGTGTGTTTCTCCCTGTTGCTGCCGGGGCAAAGCGGTGGCTCGGCAACGTGTTCTGTTGTTTGTGTAGCCACATCTTAACGTGGGTGTAGGTGTGTGCGTGTGTGAGGACTGTATGGGACATGATTGATGTTTTCTTTTGTTCCTTTGTGGTAATTTCTTTCATTTCTTATAGTTTTGTGTTTCTTTGGGTTATTATGGGTTGCATGTCATTTGTGAATATAGAGCTTTTCTTTTTCATTGTTTGATTACGTGAGATTGTACATTTGTTAGATTTTTCATGTTTAGTTATTATTTTGATTTCATTATTTTGTTCCAGGCTGGTTACTCTCTGGTCTTCTCCCTTTCAGGTGCTGAGCCTACGGTGGTGGATTGGTGTCCTGGTCACGGTGTCCCCTTGGTGTTGTTGTACTTGTTTGATTCTTTTACTTTTGTTTGCTCGGCTTGTGGTGTCCCTGGGATCCCCCCCTCCTTGGATGCGGTTCCTCACAGTAGGTCTCAGCACTGATTGGTTCCCCTTGTTTTCCCAGTATTGAGTGATTTGTTTTTTTCATTGGTTTTAGAATAGGGATATGTTTTAATAAAAGTGTTTGTATTGTTGAACTGCTGTCTCTGCCTCATTTGCATAACGGACCTAAGTGCCTTCCTTCATTTTGGGGTTAGTTCACTTAAAAGAGGTCCCTGGGTGAAATTCCCAGGGTGGCGTTGTCTGGCAACAATTACAATCGTCCCGCTGCCTTAAAAGGCATCACCCCCCCCTATACCTCGTGCCGCCACACTTATTTTCTCCATAATTCACACCGTCGAGTGGCTAATTGCTATTCTAAAACTGTTACCAACGCGGCAATATGAAAAATCATGTAGCAATAAAAACGCTTCCGTTTCACTAATAATTCACTAGATGCGCAACAAAGTAGTTCCCAGATACGAGGAAGTAGTTCCCGGCCAGGTTGCAGAAACAACACGTCGCTTGCAAGCAATCACTTTATTTTTAACAGCCCCTTTCCACAAGCAGTTTATCGATTATAGTTAGTCCACCCAACAAATCGAAGTTAACTTTCCATTCCATAACAAAGCAGAAAAAAGCCGGTTCCGAGTTTCTTTATTGTCGTCGTCGTTGCTATGCGCGGAGTGATGCGGTGAAGCGGTCAGCAGCAGCGTTGGATGGGGACAGGTGTACTTTATCGTCTCATAAAGCACACCTATCAGCCAATCAGAATCAAGCATTGGGACTAACAGTTTTAGAATAACAGCCAAGTAGTAGACACTGAACAGAAATAGTATGTACTGAGTATTCGGATGCAGCCCAGGTCACCCTTAAATGCAGCAGAATGCAGGAAATCACATCTACGATATACCCACGGCCCTGTGGCTTCCTGGGGGCTTCCTGCCCCCCCAAAGTCAGAACCTAGAATCGCCCCTGGAGCATATCAACGTTAATGTTAGTGTGTTTTGCTTTAGCAATTAGTCACGAGAGGGTGTGGATTATGGAAAATCAAACGCTTCAGTTTCACTAATAATTCACTAGATGCGCAACAAAGTAGTTCCCAGATACGAGGAAGTAGTTCCCGGCCAGGTTGCAGAAACAACACGTCGCTTGCAAGCAATCACTTTAATTTTAACAGCCCCTTTCCACAAGCAGTTTATCGACCATAGTTAGTCCACCCAACAAATCGAAGTTAACTTTCCATTCCATAACAAAGCAGAAAAAAGCCGGTTCCGAGTTTCTTTATTGTCGTCGTCGTTGCTATGCGCGGAGTGATGCGGTGAAGCGGTCAGCAGCAGCGTTGGATGGGGACAGGTGTACTTTATCGTCTCATAAAGCACACCTACCAGCCAATCAGAATCAAGCATTGGGACTAACAGTTTTAGAATTTAGCAATTAGTCACGAGAGGGTGTGGATTATGGAAAAATAAGGAACGGCTGAGAGGCGTGATAAGTCCCGAGGCGCTAGCCGAGGGACTTATCACGCCTCTCAGCCGTTCCTTATTTTTCCATAATTCACATCGTCGAGTGGCTAATTGCTATTCTAAAACTGTTACCAACGCGGCAATTTGAAAAATCATGTAGCAATAAAAACGCTTCCGTTTCACTAATAATTCACTAGATGCGCAACAAAGTAGTTCCCAGATACGAGGAAGTAGTTCCCGGCCAGGTTGCAGAAACAACACGTCACTTGCAAGCAATCACTTTAATTTTAACAGCCCCTTTCCACAAGCAGTTTATCGACCATAGTTAGTCCACCCAACAAATCGAAGTTAACTTTCCATTCCATAACAAAGCAGAAAAAAGCCTAGAAAAATAAGGAACGGCTGAGAGGCGTGATAAGTCGTCCCGAGGCGCTAGCCTCGTCTCATAAAGCACACCTACCAGCCAATCAGAATCAAGCATTGGGACTAACAGTTTTAGAATCAAGCATTGGGACTAACAGTTTTAGAATCATTGTTTAGTAATTAATTGTACTTTATACCTCAAAAGTAAGGGCCTACAAGTAGGCGAACCATATAGTTAATTGCGTAGGCCCATCGATCTACCTGGCTGTGGTTCTTCCCAAATCCGTTAATACAGTCATTTCTAATTTATCATCCGAGTTATAACTTACCTACTATTACAAAAACCTGACTCAATACGCAGAAAAAACATGTTATAGTAAACAGTATATGCTACCTGAGGCTAACAAACATAACATAACATAACGTAAAATAAGAATTGAAAATGGAAAGAACGAATGATACACGGATTATGATGTATCACAAAGGATTTTATTTTAACTCTGCCAAAATGTGATTTGAATTGTAATGGCGTGCATTGGTCACTAGGTGACGGCCTCGTCCATTCTCTTAATTCAGTCATCAGTGGCTAAATGTTTTGTGTGAAAATACATCATATTTATACAAACCAAAAAATGTGTCTATGTAGACTACAGTCTACACTCTTTTTCTAGGGTGAAAGGATTTCTTAACGAGCGACAAACATTAAGACTCGGAATATAATAAACCTAAATATAATTACTATTGAAATCACTAGATGACCTCTACACTCTAGATTTTCAGATCCTGAGTATAGTCCAATGAATAGTGGTAAAACAAACTTTTCCAAACTTAAGTTTGGGAAAGGGCTTGTACATTAGAATATATTTTTGAATGTTTTGTAGGTGATCCACCATTTTTAGAGGGCTCAGGACAGTTGTGGGAGAATTCGTGAGCAATTCATAGTTGTCATGTTAATAATGATTGCTCACGCTCACACTCCTGTCCACTCATGTGTATCAACGTGGATCCCAAATTGCAAGACTGTATGAAAATAATTCAGTCATGTTGATTATTTATTTTCATGAATGGACAAATGGTGGGTCGCTTTAAATGTTCCTACCTCAAGGAACTGTGGGACGGCATTATCTCTGTTCCTTTTGTAAAGGATGGTCTAGTGTATTAAATGCTGAAAAAGATAACAAATGAAGCATCAAAGCACCTTTCCTTGGCATGAACATGAACATTATTATTACTTAGACACTTTAAGGTCACTTAAGTCAGTTCGGAACCTTCCTAAGCAAAAAAGACTTTCCTTCCGCAACACTTATGAATTCTGCATCACAAAGAGGTTAGGAATGGACATAGGACGTAGCTTTTTGCACTATCTGACCGCAACCCAAGACCAAGAAAGAGTGCCAAGCAGCGAATCAGACAGACATGGTTGGAAGATGTTTTCCTTCATACATTTTAGTTAAATCTAAAGACACATAGTGTGGTCTAAATTAATTGACAGAGTATCTTGTTTTTGAAGATAGGGAGTGATTCTGCAGCTCACATGGAGCTAGGTGGCTGTAGATTTTGGCCTGTCCCCACAATGCCCATCCCTTTGCATAAACATGTTCTAACAGTAGCAGGTGTGCCCTCTGCATTCATTTATGAATAGTCGTAGCAACATAATAGCAGAAGTAAGCATAATAGACTGTATTCCATAATCATCCTGTCAACTGTTGAGCAATGCAGTGCCATGTATTTCACATAGACATTTGGTTTAATGTTTGCTATTGCATTTGCATCACATTTTGCTCCTTGACCAACCTGTTCTTCCTGTTCTCCAGGTAACTTTTCTTCAGGCAGCATAGTCTGACAAACAAATCAACCATGAAATATAAATATAAATGCAGCAGAGGGACTATACAACAAGTTTGTGTACTTATTACTTAGTTAAATATGTATTTAACTCGTTTCAAACAAGGAACTATCACAGGAACGTAATCAATATTTAGAGATTCAGGTGTTTTCGATGGTCTTCGATAATTGGCCTGTGTGGCATGACATCTACTTTAACAGCCTGCAAGATCTTATTTTAGTTTATCCTATGCATTGTCTTCCTCATTGCCAAACTGTGCAAGTTTAAGGGTGGATTCTGAAATGCCACTTGGGTCTGGATGTAAATCCCCACGCCTGTTGTTAAGATTAGGTGTAACACCCAGGAGTGAGTCATGAGCCTCTATAAATACAGTCAAAACACTGCACTTTGAATCACTCCCACGCAGCTTCTCGACCAGGTGATGTGAACGCATGACACAGTGACTGTGTGCTTCAGTTGTATATGCTTTGTATTTTAAAAGTGTTCACTTAACATTTACTGTACTGAAGATCGTATTCCACTCTTCCTTCCTCAGGTAGCATTGTGCACAGTACGTATCAACCACGCTGATAAGATGAGTGAACACGGACATGGTATGTCTTAATTGTTATATATTGATATTTTTTCATTATAAATATATATATATAATTAGTTGTTTTTAATCATTATTATTATTTATCTGTTTCACACAGGGAAGCAAGACAAGGTGAGTTCATTTAAAACTAGAGGGAGCATTGCCATTGACTTGAGTCCATAGGTATTCTGTATTCTGCTGACAAAATGTGCTCATGAGAAACACTATTTCCTCGTTCGCAGGGTAAGCCCGAAGATGATTGTGACGGCGAAGGACAGGTGGACTGTGGTCGTGGAAAGAAGGGCTGTGATGAAGACAAAGAGAGGAGAGGCCCACCCGAAGACGTAAGAAACCCTGCATATCTGCTGTGACTCTTTGTTCTGAGTCTCAATGGCTTACCAATGCTATCTATATATACAAATGCATACGTACAAATACATATTCCGTTTATATATTTTAATATTACATGTTAATAATATATTTTTTTTATAGTGCCCTGGAAATGGAAAAGGAAAGTCAGATTGTGGAAAAGGAAGAGGCGGTTCTAACAGAGGAGGCAAATGATTGAGGTTTCATCCTTGCTTTTTCCAGCATGTATGTGCATTAAAGATATCTCTTTACTGAAGAATGGTATATCCTAAAGTGTATTCCATTGCTTGATGGTAATCAATAAAAAATATTTGGCCCAAATCAACTGTATTATCAAGTTTGTATTATCAGCTGTAACTGTGTAACTCTCAACGGCCATGTTGAGAGTGTGTTTACTCTATTGTCAATGTTTTATACATAATTTTATTTACACTAGGCACGCTAAATACTGTAAACACAGGCCATAAGCATCTCTAAAAAAAAAAAGCTGAGAGGCCTACACTATATAATCCACTTAGATGCAAAACGAATGTTTCCTTCCTTTCTATTTTAAACCCTAAACAGTTGTCATGCTTACTGGTAAAACGGTATCTTAATCGCATGTGATTTTCGAATTGACCATTTAATGTTACGCACGTGATTGACTAGTAATTCTAAACGTAAATTCGACAAATTCCTCGTAGGCGCAAACCTACTTGGCAATAAAGATCCTCTGAGTTCTGAGTTCTGAGCTTTCATCCAAAGCGACTTACAAAGAGTACATTTGTCAGAAGAAGGTGAAACATTTCATTGTGCTGTTAATACAAAAGTCACCAGAACAAGTTTAAAGCATTTCAATTGCTAGGTTAACCATTGCTAATAGAGACAGCATCTCTGGCTAAGTGCCCAGTTACAAAGAGTGATTATAAAGTGCCAAGACGTACAACAAGAGCATGAGGATAGGAGGGGGGGGGGGGGGGGGGGTTTGGAGGTAGAGGATGGATGTTCTTCAGGGTTCAGGTGAACTCTGAACAAGTGGGTCTGCAACCCACAGAAGTTGCTCAGGTAGTGCAGCTCATCCAGGATGGCACATCAATGTGTGCTGTGGCAAGAAGGTTTGCTATGTCTTGCAACTTGTTCAACTAGTATGTCTTGCTATGGCACAGTGTCAAGAGCATGGAGGAGATACCAGCAGACAGGCCAGGACACCAGGATATGTGGAGGGGGCCGTAGGAGGACAACAACCCAGCAGCTGGACAGCTATCTGGTACTTTGTGCAAGGAGGAACAGGAGGAGCACTGCCAGAGCCCTACAAAACGACCTCCAGCAGGCCACTAATGTGCATGTTTCTGCTCAAACTGTGAGAAACAGACTCCATGAGGGTGGTATGAGGGCCCGACGTCCACAAGTGGGGCCTGTGCTCACAGACAAATACCATGCAGCCCGATTGGCATTTGCCACAGAACGCCAAGATTGGCAGGGTGCCATTGGCACGTCTGTCACACGTGCTAGGTTCACACCTGCACGTGTGACAGACGTGACAGTGAGTCTGGACACACCTTGGAGAATGTTCCACTGCCCGCAACATCCTCCAGCATGACTGGTTTGGCGGTGGGTCAGTGACCGTCTGGGGAGGCATAACCTTGGAGGGCCGCACAGACCTCCATGTGCTAGCCAGAGGTACCATGACTGCCATTAGGTACCGGGATAAGATCCTCAGACCCATTGTCAGACCATATGCTGGTACAGTGGGCCTTGGGTTCCTTCTCATGCATGACAATGCTCGGCCTCATGTGGCTGGAGTGTGTCAGCAGTTCCTTCATGACCAAGGCATTGATGCTATGGACTGACCTGCCCGTTCCCCAGACCTGAATCCAATCGAGCACATCTGGGACATCATGTCTCGTTCCATCCACCGACACCATGTCACACCACAGACTGTCTATGAGATGACTGATCTCATCACGAGCATACCCAGACATTGTAGGGAGTGCATACAGGCACGTGGAGGCCACACACTACTGAGCCTCATTTTGAATTGTCTTGAGGAATTTCCACTGAATTTGGATCAGCCAGTGATCTGATTTTGCCACCTTTATTTTGAGTCTGATTCTGGATCCAGACCTCCATGGGTTCATGATTTTAATTTCCATTTATCATTCTTATGTTATTTTGTTCACAACGCATTCCACTATGTAAAGATTTTCAACTGGAATATAGTTAGTTAGTTAGTTAGTTTATTTGTCCCCTTGGGGAAATTCTTTTCCACAGTTCATTTTACACATACATTGCTCGCAGAGGCACATCGGATACACAGTGAAGCACATAAAGTACGTGCACAGCACATAAAATACATACATACGTACACAGACTGGGGACATAGAGACATATAGTACATACATACACTGGAGACATCAGGACTTTTTCTGCACATGACATTATGACATCCATTTATCAGCTGCGCATGGGAGCGGCGGTATATGGGAGACATGCATTTAATTTTGTTTATCTGTTCGGGTTTACTTTATTAATTGCTTGTATGGCTGAGGGGATTAGGCTTTTGCTGAAACGGGCCTTTTTGCACCTTATTGTGCAGTACCTCCTGCCGGAGGGTAGAAGTGAGAAGAAGCGGTTGAGTGGATGAGTAGAGTCCTGGGATATTGCATGAGCGATGCGTGTGACAGCTTTGTTGTTAAGTTCCTCCAGTTTTGGGGTGTGCAGTCCTATTATTTTGGTGGCAGTGTTTGTTATTTTGATGAGTTTATTGCGGTTTTTTACAGTGAGTATATTGAAAAAACATGTGGAACAGTATAGTAGAGCTGATTGGATAATGCTGGTGTACAGTAGTAGGAGTAAATGGGGGGCAACATAAAGTCCTTTTAATTTGCGCACTGCAGAGAGTCTCTGGTGTCCTTTTTTATGGATGTCTGTTGTGTGGTGATCAAAAGTGAGTTTATTGTCGATTGTGAGTCCAAGGTATTTGAAATGGTCAACAGTCTCTACTGTTTCGTTGTTAATGGTGATGGGGTGGTGGGGTTGAGGGGGGCCAAAAACCATTTCTTTTGTTTTACTGACGTTGAGTTTGAGATGGTTATTTGAGCACCACTGGGTGAAGTGGTAGACAGTGTTGAGGTATTCCTGGTTTGATTGGTTGTCTGTGAGGAGGCCCAGAATGGCTGTGTCATATATATTCATTTATCCAGATCTAGGATGTGTTGTTTAAGTGTTCTTTATTTTTTTGAGCAGTGTGTGTGTATGTGTATATATATATATATGTTACGAACCTGGCTCGTTGAGGGAAAAGGGAAGTAACACACACACACAACCCGGTGTAAGGATTGCAGTTAATGTGCGGTTTATTATAGACCGGAAATTAGAAATTAACAGATAAACCAACAGAAATAAATGGGCTGCTTGGTGCTGTCAAAGCAAATAAACAAACATAACAAAAAGAGCTTCTTAAAATAAAATGGAGCTACTAGTCTAGGGATTACGGTGAGTGGTCCATGATCACGAATCAAATAGTCCTAAAACAAAACTCTAACTAGCTACTCTAGCGAGCTGAAAACAAAAGTACAAATGATCAGCACCCCTAAACCTAGTATGTCTAAACATGGTGCCCAAAATCCTACCTGTGAGTGCAGGTAACCTAAATCAGTGCAGAAGTGTAAACTCTTACACTAGGCCCAAATATGGGAACACACACACTAACTCCAACTTTACATTCATCAAACATGGGTCTACGGCAGTCAATTTCACTACAGGTGTCTGCCCTTGTTTGCACAGGGCACATCGGCTTTTATACGCTTTCCCTTTGTTGTCGCTCTCTGGTTGACGGAGCCCCGCACCAATCAGCCGCCGGGGCTAATCAGGGGATGGAAGGACCCGCCCACTGGAGATGCTTTGCTGCAAAACAGGAGGGGTAGCGCATACAGACGGAGGGGGAGACAAGGCCAAAACAATATATATATTTGTAGAGATCCTGGACTTTCCATATTTAGTTTGAATTAGTCCAATGTGTAGGCCTATAGGGCTTCTAAATTGCATCACATCACTATGTCTGCCTACATTTTGGTAGCTCACAAGCATTGGTTTGGTTTATAAATGAATGGAGAAACGATGTCGTCATTGGAAGACTTTGAAACTGCCACTGCTTCTCTCATCACCATGTGCACAATGGGGATATTTCTGAAGTCATTTGGTCTCTCACGCGCACTGCAAAAAACAGCATTTACATTTTCTTTAAGAGAAAGGAGTCGTCTGGAAAAGCAATAACTGCGGAATTTACATCTCGGAAAGAAAAGTTACAATTCTGGATTCTGACAAATACGCCAAAAAACAACAATACCACCTGGCTTCCAATGTAAGGCTTTAATTCAACATTTACAATGGAACCGTGACAATACAAAAAAAAAAAAAAAAAAAAAAAATTATCAGTTCAAATTATAACATTCAAAGTAAGTGATGAGAAGTCAAATGAAAGACAACAGAGTGAAACCTAGGACATAGAGCAACTTGAGCATAATTAAATACTTGACTTCACTTTATAATTAGCAGTAAACACAAATGGTCACTCAGCTGACAAATCAGGAGAGAGACAGAGAGAGACAGAGACAGAGAGAGAGAGACAGAGAGAGAGAGAGAGAGAGAGAGAGAGAACAACGCATAAGCATGTGAAGAATAATCACACCTGAAATGCCATCATGGCCGTCTTCACCAGCAGCGATTCAAATGACGGGGGGGGGGGGGGGGGGTGGGGGGGATATCACACACTGAGCTTTGGGCCAATAACCCAGGGGGCACCCCAGTGCGCTTCAGAAGAGCCCGTTGACCTGCTCCGTCTCCGGGTCCAGGTCGATGTCATAGAAACACGGCCGGGTGGGCAAGCCAGGGATGGTAGGCATCTGGGACGAACGGAACACCACAGACGACAACATGATGCTTGTTATTGCCATGAGCCACTCCCCGTGCAGCTACTTGGCACCTGACTAACAAACTATGCTGCTATAAATTCCCCACCCCTGAAAAGAAAGCATCGTGCAAAGCCTGTTTTTCATTGTGTAAAACAACAACAAGGCTGATCAAAAAAACACAAACACAAACGGACAAGCGGGTGTGTGTGTGTGTGTGTGTGTGTGTCTGCGGAAGAAGGTGCTCGTACCGTTCCGACCAACGGGAAGAGGAACCCGGCGCCCACGCTGGCCCTGATGTCCCGGACCGGCACCACAAAACCCGTGGGCACGCCCTTCTTGTCCGCCTCGTGAGAGAGGGAGAGGTGCGTCTTCGCCATGCAGATGGGCAGGTTACCGAAGCCCTGGTGAAACAAAAGGAGTGTCGTTAGTCGGGCGTGGACGCAGGCAGGGCCCGCTTGGCACCTGGTTTGATCGCCGGGAGGGCGGGCGGGCGGAATGCGTCCGGTGGCCGCCCCGGCACACGCACTCGGCGGGGCGGGGCGGCCCGGGCCGCTGGGCTGACACTCGCCTGTTTGGTGTAGAGCTCCACCTTGCGCTGAGCCTCGGGAAGGAGCTCAATGTCATCGGCGCCGTAGATCTTCTGGGCGATGATTCGGATCTTGTCGGCGATGGGGAGCTAACGGGGGGGGGGGGGGGGCCCGCCGACGGGTGGGGATTGTTTTTTGCCCGCCCCCGAGTCACCGGGAAAGAGAGGAGAAGTGTAGGTGAGGCCATGAATTGATTTGAGAAGCACTCATCAACAACTTCATCCATATAGAATCCAAATATCGGGAATGAGGAATTCCTTAGCTAGATCGCACATTATACACCCCACAATTGCCGGCGGCCCCGAAGTCTGTTTAAACATCAAATCTGCTAAAAGCCATCATCAGTAATTCCTATTGTACTCTGTGCGCTATCTTGCACCCAACTGACGGGGCGTTACCTCGACGTCGTAGAGGAACCTGAAGTCACTGGGCGCCTCCGAGGCCCTCTGGACGGCCTGCCCCAGGGCCACGGCGCCGGCTCCGCCCTCCGCCCAGTGGGAGCAGCGCACGGCATCGAACGCGCCCGCCGCCTTTGCCACGCCGCAGATCAGGTCCAGCTCAGCCTCCGTGTCCGTCCTGCGGGGCGGCGCCAGAGCAGTTGGGTCACGTGTCAGCCAAAGGTCGGTCTCTCTCTCCCTCTCCCTCTCCCCCTCTTCCCCCTCTCTCCCTCTCCCTCTCCCTCTCCCTCCCTCTCCCCCTGTGCCTCTCTGCCTCTTTGGGTTCGGTGAGAGCGTGTTGTTGTGGCCAGGAGCTTACTTGAACGCGTTGACGGCTACCACCACGGGAACCCCGAAGTGTCTGGCGTTCTCAATCTGCTTCTTCATGTTACTGCAGCCCTTCTCCAGCAGCTCCAGGTTCTGCACGCACACGCACACGCACACACACACACACACACACACACACACACACACACACACGCAAATAGAACAGTGAATACAGAGTAGTAAAACTACATTGTTTAAACCACAGTATGTGCCGTGAAGAGAGCATCAATTACCTCTTCTACATATTCCTTGGGCAAAGGCATGCCTGCAGTGACCTGGGAAAACACAAGAGACGTTACTTTATGTAAAAAAAATTTAAGTGACATAGCATCCATCTTATATATATATATATATATATATATATATATATATATATATATATATATATACTGTATAATGTCCCATGGACAAAAATTAACAGATTATATTAAAAAGTAACTGATTATAACAGTAGCGTCAGAGGGTAGTTTCAATCACGTTCTAACGGCTGAAACTACATCAGAAACCAGATTCACACTACTGGACAACTTTAGCACAGGTGTAGCATTTGTAATAGGCTTTTCAAATGCAAGCGATAGCAGGGCTGTAAATCACAACATTTTCATGGTTGCATTACTTTGCTGCAAATCATTGCATCAAAGAATGCGTCACAATAAGGAAATGGCAGATGCTACAACAGAAGACAACAAAATTTGTTGTCTTTAGGGACCTCTGTCTTCAGGGAACGGAATTACCGGTGTACCTGCATTCATAGAGGAACCATAGGAGGCACTGAATAGAACACAGAACCCTGTAAACGTGAACCGCACAACCCTCGACCCGACAGTAAATACAACACAGAGAATGGGCGGCGTCTCTATGCTGGCGACACAGAGGGAGACCCTGGGGGGGGGGGGGCACTGACCGTAGGACCCCCGCCGTGCATCTTCAGCGCCCGGACGGTGGCGACCAGCACCACCACGTGGGGCCGCAGACCCGAGTACCGGCACTTGATGTTGAAGAACTTCTCCATGCCGATGTCGGCGCCGAAACCGGCCTCCGTCACTGTTGAGCAGAAAATGACGCAAGAAAAATAAATGAATTGGGGCGCAGCATGAGCTCAGGGTCAGGATGGTGTTGGTACACACGGGAACACCACAAGTACTGCGGAGCACCTGCAGGCCTCTGGTGGTGGTGGTATCTAGTGCGGCTCTACGGTAAGGCCATTCAAAATCTCAATGGATTTTGTCACGCCAAATCGCAGAGAGTTAAACATTTGCAAGCTAAGTGTGTGTAAAAAAAAAAAAAAAGCAATTACAATGAAATGAAGATGACGTTCATGGAGAGATAATAACGGCGTGATGATGAAGATTGTTTCTCGTGTTGGCTGCCCAGAGAGGAACCAAAGAAACGCTTGGCTGAATATGTGACGCGAACACCGGGGGGCGCAATTGAGCGTAGACTGCTCTAAAAGGGAAGTGCTGCCCCAAGCATCGATAGTGTATCAGTAAATAATTGCGTATTCACAGTAACCAGAAGATAATGTACATAGTGTAATTTGTAATGTAATTTGCAACAGTAGCCGTGAACAACCCATGCTTAGCTGAAATAGACGGCAAACCCTAACCCTAGCATTTGGCTCCATTCGCCTGCATGCAATAAACACAGTGTGCAATCAACGAAAACACTAACATGCAGACAGTTAAACCCCTTTGTTCCTCGAGGGGCATGGTTGTGTTTTCAAACATCGCTCCGGCTTCCAAATTGGTGCATTTTGTGAGCTTGACTCACCTACGAATCCCTCGGATCCAACTAGCTTCAGGGCAATCTTGTCAGCCAGGATGGAGGAGTTGCCGTGGGCGATGTTGGCAAAGGGGCCGGCGTGGACGAAGACGGGAGTCCCCTGCGGAGCGAGGAGACTCTGTGACACAAGCGACCGAACGCCTGACCCGGGGCCATGTTAACCACGACGCGACTGACAAAGGAAACAAGACCGAGCCCAGAAATAAAATGCCAATGCAGCCGGCTCTGCCATCCTCGGCTCACCAGGGGTTCATGGCTGTCTTTGGACACGGCCTTTTGCAGAGGGTTTGTAGTGTCACATGTGACCGTATCCCAAACCTATCTCAACACCAACGGTGCACTGCTCGGTTCAGAGTCCAATGGGTCTCTGTGGTGACGGGGTTACCCACCTCCAGTGTCTGCATGAGGTTCGGCTTGATGGCGTCCCTCATTAGCACAGCCAGGGCACCGCTCACGCCCTGCGGAGGGGGAACAGGACTTAAAATCTGCTGCTGAAACCACATAATGGCTTTAAAATGACAAGCTGATGATCTTTTCTGTGGAATAATGATAACGGAAGCTGAACTGACAGAAGACCAGCAGCAGTGGGTGCTGTACTTTGAAAATCGAGGTACTAGTGGTCACTAGTCATCTCACTTTTGCAGATTACCCAAGTTCTTTCAGTGATGAAAAGCCGAAACCTTAAAATGTAGCTGTTTCTATATACAGTATGTGCATCACATATTATAAAAATCCCATCGCGTTTTATATTGCCCACGGCTAACAGATTAGTAGCAGTAAAACACCTCCATACGGTTTGCTGTGGTGACAGTTGACGGGGGTGTAGGGACTGAATTGACCACAGACAGGTAAACACGGGAATATAGAGGGGAGGGGGCTTATGGGAACTGACCAGGTCCTCGGTGGTGATTGGCTGCCCACTGCGACTGGTGGCCACCACCATTTTGGCCAGGCGTTGGCGCATGTCCTCCAGGCTGCTGGTGAGCGCCAGCACCGCCATGATCTCACTGGCCACCGTGATGTCAAACTGGGCCTGGGGGAGGACAGAGAAGAAGATGAGGAACCACAAAAGGATGTACTGTGGCATTAGAGACGCTTGACAGCTGCAATGCGTGGTCCAAAAAAATATTTAAACTGAGGGATGGGGAGAAAAGGTCGGATGTTAAACAAACATTGGACATTTCATTCTTAATTGGAATTAGGAATCTGCCCAATGGGTTACTTTTAGATTAAATATTTGTGGAAAACAACATTTTCCCGAAAAAAAGATCACATTCTAGTTTATTTACATTTACGGCATTTAGTAGATGCTTTTATCCAAAGCGACTTAAAAAAAGTACATTCGTCAGAAGAGGGTGAAATATTTCATTGCTGTTAATACAGTAAGAAACAAGTTTTAAGCATTTCAATTGCAAGGTTAACTATTGCTAGTATAGAACATCTCTGGCTAAGTGCCAAGTTACAAAGAGCAAACACAAACATACAAGCATGAGAGAGAGCATGAGAGTCGTTTTTATTTGGGGGGGGGGGGGGGGGGGGGTAAAGGATGGATGTTCTGCAGGGTTCAGGTGAACTCTGAACAAGTTAGTCTCGAGTCTCTTCCTCCTTTTAGTGATGGAGACCAGCTGAGGTAGTTGAGCAGAGTGCTCGAGCAGGGGCGTGGGGTTTCACTATTGCTTGGAGGTAGGTAGGGGCAGTTCCATGAACTTTGTAGCTTCGTAGGCCAGCACCATCGTCTTGAATTTGATGCAAGCCTCTACAGCAGGGGTTCTCAAACTTTTTCACACCAAGGACCACTTTATCTTTTTTTTTTTTTTATCACGGACCACCTAACCAGCGGGCAAATTTCCCACTCCCACCCTTAAAAAAAACCTTTTTAAACAGCGTATGTTCCAATTGCATTATATGTTGTATATTCCAAATTAAGTCTGCAGTATATTACAAATGTATTTGTAATAAATAGGCTAGTAGCAAAATTAGGCTACTATGAAATACCTTTACCCCGATCTATGTGAGATTAATCACTGTTTCAGATTAAACATGTTCAGAGCTGGTTGTGATGTAATGAATGAAACAGCAGTTGTATGAAGAGAATTTAATTTGATACCACTGTCAAAATAGGCAACCTAGGCAATGTAAGTGAAGACGTGACTCAAAACGTAGGTTTGTATAATATTAGACAAATTCAATACAACTATACTCTTAGGCTTGTTTGGGCGACATTTTGTTCACTTTTAATTTAGAAAACAATTATTTGTACTCCTAGCTTCGCTTTTGAACGCAGATGAAGGTGATTTGAGAAATCCTGTTATAAATTCGACTTTTTTGTCATCCTCTCGCGGACCACTTGGGGGCGCACGCGGACCACACTTTGAGAATCACTGCTCTACAGGGAGCCAGTGGAGGTCGTGGGAGAGGGGGGGGCTCACGTGGGGGAGTTTATAGTCTTTACCGTGTACTGGCAGTGTTGTGAATAGGGAGGGCAATAGAGATCAAGTCAAATACAAACATGATTACGATTGACCGTTCGTAGGACACAGAGCTAAACGCCTTCAAGACATTCTGAGAGCGACCACCAAATAACACATGCGCCCTTGCTCTCCCTACCTCTCTGGTGAACCCCTTCTCGGTGGACGACTGGCCAATCGTGATCTTCCTCAGGAACCGATCGTTGGTGTCCAGAACTGCAAGCACACACAGCCGACCGGAGACAGACGCGCATGAGGATTTACACTGAGGCTACGCTCGTCGTTATGAATACACTGAGAGGCAGGATGGCGGCCGTCGCGGTCACACCTCTCTGCCAGGTCACGGAGTCCGGGTTCATGTCCAGGCGGGCAAAGCGAGTGATCTCCTCCTCCGTCAGCGTGGCCGGGTCCGTCTTCTCGATGCCCAATTTCTACAACGGTGCAAAGAAACCGGGTTCATTCCGTTCTGAAATGGACGCCCCGCTACCGTCTGCTGGTGTTACATACACGGACGCTGCTTGTCTGGCCAACGGCTGTTTTGTGAGGGTTTTTTTTTCCGATGTGGGAATTCTCTATCGTTTCCGTCGGGTCACACTTACTTTTAATCTGTTGATCTGGATGGGGGAGAACTGCCGTTTGCCTCCACTCAGGGGAACCAAGCGGTTGAACAGAGCCTGAGGTTAAACCGACACAGAGAATTACAAAGAGACATGGTTGGCCCATTGACACAAAGAACCGGTTCTTCGGGGGGGGGGGGGGGGGGGGGGGCTGACGCGGGAGAGCCAGAGAGAGGGGCCACCGAGAGAGCCCCGCTCACCTTGTCGGTC
Organism: Urophycis tenuis; assembly: GCA_036785325.1. Lineage (NCBI taxonomy): Eukaryota > Metazoa > Chordata > Actinopteri > Gadiformes > Phycidae > Urophycis > Urophycis tenuis. The sequence continues at coordinate 4,418,140 of JAXIVH010000014.1, read as the reverse complement.
TGCGTGTTCTCGTGGAAGATGCGGGCGTCGATGGCGGCGGCCACCAGGTTGTTGGCCGCGGTGATGGCGTGGATGTCCCCGGTGAGGTGGAGGTTGAACTGCAAGCATCGGTGCACCCATTAACTCTCTTATGTATCCAACAAAGTGTTTCTGAGGCATGCAGGCTAGCCAGATACCGAAAAAAAAAATATGCCTCCAATCAGTGTGTCCACGGACAGACTTAGGGGGAAGAAAAAAAAAAGAAGAAAAAAAAAAAAAAAAGGTACAATATGTAAAACATTTTTGTTTGAAAAGACATTCTGTCAGGTAGACTCAAACTTTAAGGCTCCAGGGATATCTGTTAATTGCTCAGACTCTGCAGAGTCACCTCATGTTACGTTTTTCCACCTTTGCGTTCTATAGGTGGGGGGGGGTTTGGGGAGAGTAGGGAGAGGGGGTTTGTATTTAAGAATGTGCGCCTTCGGTGCAAGTTTGGTGTAAAAACGGGGTGGGAGAGCAAGGCATTACCTCCTCCATAGGAATGACCTGGGAGTAGCCACCACCTGCGGCCCCACCTAGCAACAGAGACCACAGTCAATAACTAGGTCCATCGCGCAAATCCATCTCTCACAGTCTGTGCGGTGCCGCGCTTTGCGCGTGCCGACCTTTGATGCCGAAGGTAGGACCCTGGGACGGCTGGCGGACGCAGGCGAAGACATTGAGCTTCAGGTGGGCGCCGAGGGCCTGCACCAGGCCAATGGTGGTGGTGCTCTTTCCCTCCCCCAGTGGGGTGGGGGTGATGCTGCAGGGAGAAAAAATGATTAAGAAAATGATTGAATAACATGTAACAAGTTAAAGAAATGATAGGGCATGTTTAAGGTTTAGATTTATGTTCTTTGACTTGTCACGCCAAGTGCACACCAGCACTAGCAAATGTTGAAAACCAGAGGATCTCACGCTCCCATCAACATTAATAACGCACCACCTTGGCGGTGCCAAACTGGGCTTAAATGTCAGCAGAAAGTACTCTGCGCTCCGCTCAACTACCTCAGCTGGTCGAATGGTACCGCCATCACTAAAAGGAGGAAAAAGGTTGGATGGCGAAATCTCAACTCTTCTCTGTTTTGGCACCGCAGTGGTGGAACAAGCTCCCTGCCAATGTCAGGACTGCAGAGTCACTCCCAATCTTCCGCAAGAGACTCAAGAGCCACTTGTTCAGAGTTCACCTGAACCCTGCATAACCCTACCCTCATGCTCTTATTTACGGTACGTCTTGGCACTTTATTCACTCTTTGTAACTCGGCACTTTCATCGCTCTGTGTAACTTGGCACTGAGATGTTGTATACTAGCAATGGTTAACAGAGCAATTGGAATGCTTGAAACTTGTTCTGGTGACTTTCTTACTGTATTTGCAGCAATGAAATGTTCCACCTTCCTACGACAAATGTACTTTCTGTAAGTCGCTTTGGATAAAAGCGTCTGCTAAATGCCCTCAATGTAAATGTAAGTAGTCGCCAAGCAACCGGCCAGACGGAGCAGGGTAGGCGCCCGTCTTACCCGGTGACCACCACGTATTTCCCGTCGGGCTGTGACCGCAGGCGCTTCATGATGCCGAGCTGGACCTTGGCCTTGGTCTTGCCGTAGAGCTCCACCTCGTCCGACAGCAGCCCCACCTCCCTGGCCAGGCAGTCGATGGGCTTCGGCACGCAGGAGCGGGAAATCACAATGTCGCTGTCACAGGGCAAGCGGACACACACACACACACACACACACACACACACACACACACACACACACACACACACACACACACACACACACACACACACACACACACACACACACACACACACACACACACACACACACACACACACACACGCACACACACACACGCACAATTTCATCGATGCGTTACTAAAGTAGAGAGCCAATGGGAACAGTGAACAAAGTTGTAGAGGGATGACTTCTGGGTGCACATGTTGAGGATGCAGTTTGCGTGATTCTTGCGGGAAGGAAAGACAACAGGACACCAACCTGGGCACGGGCCTCTGGAGGTTGAGCTCGGTGTAGGAGATGTTCCACTTGCCTGGTTGATGGCTGTCCATGAAGCGCCTTGCACCCAGCACTGTATTCTACATACACCAAGTTGTCTTAACGTCATTACATCACCTCGGCAAATGAAACGGATTAGGAACGAATAGCCATGTTGGGCGATGAACCAGTAAAAGGGTGAAACTAATCAAAGCTTAAAATAAAAAAATAATAATAACTTGTATTATCTCTGTATCTAATTTGTTATAATCAATTTAATAGCTGCTCTGGCAATGGCTTTTTAAGATTGCATCTTGGACTGGATGTTTGGGTTCTAAGAGAATAAAAGCCCGTGCATGGAGCAGTCCATTACTCGATTATGATGGAAAACATCCATGTGGTAATCTCATTCCACAGAAAAAAAAAGATGGATTTATGGATTTGGGTGACATTCTGTCTAACAGATGCATACAAGCAGTTGGAAGGATCTTGATAAAAAAAATGTTGCAGTAGTAATTCCACCATAAAGAGCACCAATAAGAGCCAGAAACATGAGTCCTACCGCCATGAGCATGGCCACCGTCATGGGCCCAACGCCCCCGGGCACCGGAGTGATGAAGCCTGCCTGTTCTTTGGCTGACGTGTAGTGGACATCGCCCACCACTCTCTTTCCAGTAGGCTTGCTCTCATCTGGCAGAGAGACAGAAGCAACAACAATAGCACTTGCTTTGGGATCAAACACCAATTTTTGCCAAATGGATTGTTGGAAAAAAAGTAGCATGCAATATTCTATTCCAGACTACAGTGGCTCTACTGACCTGGAACGTGATTGATGCCACAGTCAATGACCACAGCACCCTTCTTGATCCACTCCCCCTTCACCATCTCTGCTTTGCCAATGCCCACCACCAGGATGTCCGCCCTGCTCACCTGCACACATAAAAAGGGCAACAATAGATAACATAAATAAGTCGGGATGTGTAAATAGTTGTAATGCTTCAAGAACAGGCACATGTGAGAGCTGTGCACGTGTAATATTAAAAATCGACAAGAGATCATCTACTGCACGACACACATGAAAGGCCTCACATGGCGATAGCCTTGTGTCCGTGGCCTATCTGCCCCGCGTTACCTCTTCCATCAGGTTGGCCGTCTTTGAGTGACAGGTGGTGACGGTCGCGTGGTTCCACAGCAGCAGGTCGTGCATGGGCGCGCCCACGATCTTGCTGCGGCCAATCACAACAGCCTTCTTGCCTGCAACAGACACGCCTGCACACAAGCCACTGGATCAGAATGTTTTTGGACTCAAACGTTGGTTACCTGCAGACTTTCAGAATGCGGCAGATCATCGACGGCTACCGGTCTGCTTGATGAGCTCCATGCAGCCGTTGGGCGTGCACGGGATGAAGCAGTCACCCAGGTCTCCGCGGGAAAGCTTGCCAGCGTTGATGCTGGTCAGCCTGCACAGAACACAAAGCAACACAGAAAAACAGCCAATTAAAATGCCCGTATGAAAAGAAATTGTTGCAGTGAGTCATTATCTTTAAGGGGTCTTCAAAACAAGACAAGAAATAAAAAATTGGGAAGCGGGTCTCTGGAAACCAGGGGTCCAGAGTACTGGACTTCAGACCAGACACAGTAGAAGAGGCCAAACGTTAACTTTTCTAAGCATCCATCAGTGATAGTCTACAATGGATAACTACAAAGACAAAAATATATCTGTCGAGGTTGGGACCATCTGCAAATAGATTGTGGACGATTGTGTGTAGTGATGTTACGGATGATACCGAGGCTTTGAAGCGCGTATCGAGTACGTCAAGCCCTTTTCAGCAAAGCCCCGTATCGAGGCTTGTGTTGTATGGGTGAGATGACGTCACGCGTGACGTTCGAAGCCTCGTTTGGCTCCGCCGCTTCGAAATGTGGTTCAGTTTTGCCGGACGTTTCGACTCCATAAAGATGTCCCGTATCTGGATACGAACTCGTGGGTTTTTGTTAGTCAGAGTTGAGCAGTGGTTTTTGCGGTGGTTTGTGTACTTAAAGAATTTATTTGCGATGGAGCCAGCTAGGAACAAGAGAAAGTTTTCACCTGTTTGGGAGCACTTTGATTTGATTTCTCCCAATAATACGATATCCAATGACATAAATAAGTGTTGTTAAAGTTTTGCTCGGTTTTTAAAGTTTTGCTCGGAATTGAACCCGGTGACCCGCGTTCAATTCTGACCTAATGCGTCGTTTAATTTTTTTTAAATTTTTGACTTTGTGTTAGAAATATCACAGAAAGACGAAGTTGTATTTTTCCGCTAATTTACATTAACATAAAAGCATTCGCAGACCACATAACACATTCTGATGCTATTGTTTTGGTGCAGGTTTTCAGCATATTGTATTTTTATTGCCCTGTAGGTGTCACTAGCGTGCACTCGAAGCCTCGAGAAATGAACCACTTTTCAACACATCTGGCCGAAAGGCTTCAACGGTTCATGAAGCTTCGTCTCGCCATCACTAATTGTGTGTGCTGTGAGGTGCTGAAGAATTAACTTGAATACAGCCGTTGTTTAATTACTGGACCAAAATGGCATTTTACCACACACACACGCCGAGCCATCTTCCAATAGAAAAACTACAGATGTCATGACGGAAATATCGGCAGTAAATCAAAAGTAACTGTTCAGCCCTCAAGAGACATCCACACCCATCCCTGTGGCTGCTGCTGCTGCTGCTGCTTACCCGTCTACGTCCTTCTCAGGCGCCACAGCATTGGTCACCTTCTCGGTGTCCATCTTGTTGACAGAGTCCAGCGGCAGTTGGACGATGAGGCCGTGGATGGAAGAGTTCTCGTTCACCTCCCGAATACGGTCAAGAACCTGCAGGCACCGCGTCACATGGGGTTTACCTCACAGGGGAAATGAGGCGACGGTTTGCTGCGTTGTAAACAGTGTGTTGGCGCGCGCTTCCGGCGTTCCCATCATTGCCGCTTACCTCATTTTCCGTCGCGGTCTTGGGGAGTCTCATGTGGGTGGCGTTGATCCCAATCTAGCCGTAGGTGACAATGAAAAAACATGGTGGTTTCCGCCTGAATGCAATGCAAGCTATGGATCAGATCTGATGAGGTGTGTTATGAGCGTACCTCGGATGCTGCTTTGATCTTCATGCTGATGTAGAGATTGGAATCGTCTCGGTCGCCCACCTGTGAAGTCAACCATCACAGAAGTTGCTGGACACATCTTATGATCAGCCACACAACGTGGACACATTTAGGGACATCTAACTGGGTTTCCATATACAAAATAAAGAAAACAAGAAAGAAAGACAGATCGAGGACACAAACGGCACCAGTGCTTAGCGTCTGAAGAAGAGGTAAGCCGTGGAAAAGCACACAGAGAACTGGTTTTTGGAACACTATTAATGCAATAATGGCTGTTCCCCCTCTGACTGACCTGTAAGACGACCAGGCCGGGACTGAAGTTGGGGTCCTGAGCCTTCATCTGTTCCACTTCTCCCTTGAGGCGCGCCCTCACCTGCCTGAAGACATCAAAAGAACAGAGCTAAATATATTAGATATTATAAATGTTGCTCAAAACAACACATAAAGTGACATGGGCCAGAACTACAATCTGGACAATCCAGCTAATCTTGTAGCAGAGGTCAAAGGGAATCTCACCACGTTTGACCAACGTTTTTGTAAATAATACAAAAATGTAAGTAAATCATAAAAGATCACACACACACACACACACACACACACACACACACACACACACACACACACACACACACACACACACACACACACACACACACACACACACACACACACACACACACACACACACACACACACACACACACACACACACACACACACACACACCTCAATTGTCCTGCACTGATCCCAGGCAGGTGTACACCACAGCAGGTGCTGTACACCACCAGCTTTGGGTAAAAGCAGACACTTTTACCCAAAGCTTACAGAGAGTACATTTGTCATAAGAAGGTGAAACATTTCATTGCTGCCAATATAGTAAGTTATCCATTTCTAGTATACAACATCTCTGGTTTAAGTGCCAAGTTACAAAGAGCAATGATTACACTAAAATGGGGGTGCTACCAATGGTGCAATATTGCAACACACAACACACATACGGCGGCCCAATTACCCTCTGGGGATTAATAAAGTCTATCTATCCATCTATCCATCTATCAAACCCCCCCAGTTCTGGTGCTGCAAGCTACTTGAAGCTAGTGTTTCAGTGTACCTATTGACGGGCTTAATTCTGTCATTTTGATCTTGATTCACTCAATAAAAGACAGTTTGATATCTCGTGAGATAATGGATAACTAAAGAGTCAACGAGACAAATGTGCGACCAAATGCAAACAAATCAAATCGTCAATTAAGAGTGCTCAGAGAACAGTGCGGTCACTGAGAGATAAGAAAATGTACTCTTCTCCCAATGCAAATACAAATGGCTAGAACTACAATTCTGCGTGTCTTGAACTACAATTTTGAATTGCCATGAACAAAATAGGAAACACAAATAGTTGTCGGCATAGAAGAAGAAGAAGAATTACTCATTTGATCCCGTGAGGGAAATTTGGTCTTCTGCATTTAACCCAATCGTGAATTAGTGACACACTCAGAACACAGTGATGGTGAAGCACATAGTGAGGTGAAGCACACTTAAACCCGATGCAGTGAGCTGCCTGCAACAGCGGCGCTCGGGGAGCAGTGAGGGGTTAGGTGCCTTGCTCAAGGGCACTTCAGCCATTCGCACTGGTCGGGGTTCGAACCGGCCACCCTTCGGATACAAATCCGAAGTCCTAACCAGTAGACCGCGGCTGCCCTAAAGACAATCTTTATTGTGCTTAATCAAACTGAATGAGATCCCGTATGTCGTATAAGTTCACTTACAATCAGGCCTCACGTGGCTCCAAAGTTAGGCAGACCTCACATGACTTTCAATAATTGCAAGGGCATGACACAAATAAGTGAAAATTTGGAGTTCTGTCTATGTCCTAAAGCCTAACTTCTGCAAAGACAGCCATTTGGAATGACATCTTAGTGATGGGGACCAATATAGTGGCACAATGAACAATAAAACACGATGAGAGGCAACATTGCACACACACACAACATGGCTTTTATCTGAAATGAGTTATCCATCTCTTGTCACAGTGCCAATCAAGTCAGAGTTTATTTGTGATAATGTTAAATTGCAGCGTTTTGACCATAAAACACCCCCCCCCTTATCACTTGAATATCACTTCCTTATCATCACCCCCCCCCCCCCCCCCCCCCCCCCCCCCAACTGGATGGACCACAGATTTTTAATTTAGTAATCAACTAACCAAAAGTTATGTCTTGTGACAAGCAGACGTGACAAGCAGACGTACCAAAGCAATATTGACAATTGACCATCGACACGAGGTGTTCAATTAAAAGACAACGGCCATATGCACACTTCTGTATGCATGCATACATTGAGGACAAGGGGCCAATGCATGGATTTTGTCACTTGTCGCAACCTCTTACATAACAGATCTCAAACCTGTAATTTAAATGTCAAAGTCTACTTCTGTGCATGTGGGTTACATATTAGGTACATCGGAGGTGTGTCAACTACCGGGGTCATGTGGTGTCATTAATACACGATAAATAGAAGATAGTATCAAGACATGTTTCCACAAAAGGCGAGTTCTTACTTAGTTTCGATATATATCGTATTTTACAAATAACGCAAATTACGGTTTACTTGGATTTGCCCCAGATCCATGTTAGCTTTTTGAGTGTCACGTGTGACATATTACAAATAATTCTCATAACATGTCCTACTAATGTGTAGCAGTTTTTCTAATCCCACAACTTTAAGTTGTGGGTTGCAGGGCCGTGAATTTATGTTCGGGGTTGTTATGTTAGTCCCAAAAAACTACTGTTATTTCTAATTAAATGACAAAGTAATCTAAAAGCACCAAATGTTAATATCCAGACGAGCACCTGATGCACGTGGCCAGCCATGCACAATATAATCACATGTGCATTCAACTAAACACACATCCTGCTAGCATGATTTAAGAAGTCGCAGTAGGTTGTAAAACTTTTGCAATATTAAACTAACGCAGTAACTGCAGAATACAATGTTTAATTCAAAGGTTACAGCTAGCAGGCTAGTTAGCTGGCACAAATTGCCAGCGCGTGTTTTTTTCAAATGGATCTTATCGTCAAACTGTCCAAATTGACTCAAATATTGGCATCATAAACTTACGCGGAGACCTCTTTGCCGCTGATGATTTGAGCTGACATGGTTCGGCTGGTCAGTGGTATCTGGTGTGCTCGCGTTTCTCGCTCTCCCCTTCTTCACAAGAAGAGTGGTCTGTAGTAAAAGTCTAGTTCACAGACCGAGAGGTGCACAACCCAGAAGACGCCTCCTCCCGCTACGCCTACGCTGCACAACAAAGTATCCGTAATCACTTTCGAGAATAGCAATGGACGTTATTACGTTACGTCACTTCTCACGTAGGAGGGGATACCGCGTTGACGTGAGTTGCTTGGCCGTCCACGAAATTACGGTGAATCTATCCATGCATATACTGTAACACTTCACTACACTCTTGTCTAGACGTCAAGTGCTCCTAACCTTTCGCTTGTCTTTCTGCCACATAATTTGAGTACGTTTTTAAATGTTTTACTGACTTTTTCTTGATATTATTATCACATTTAATTTGACTAATGCGTATTAAAAATATAATTCCTATTATTATTATTATTATTATTATTATTATTATTATTATTATTATTATTATTATTGTTATTATTGTTTGAATTACTATTTGTATTATTCATATTAATATTAACCAATGAATACTGCACAGGGAGAGGCGTGTCCACCTCGACAGCAGGTGGCGCCATTGTGTTTACCAGGCTTGGCAGCAGAGCCATGTTTATGGGCGTCACTTGACGTTTACTCGATTATGTTTTGAATCTTGCAAAGGTGCCAGCACAAGATCCTGAAAATACGAGAACACACTTGGTAGTATCAGTAGTCGCTTAGGCTATAAGCCTGTATTGAGACATGAAGAAGCATAGGGAACAATGGAGAGTAAATTCTGTGTTTTAAACGACCCCGAAGACCTGCAAACGTTAATTACAAACACTGAAAATAGGCTACAATTTGAAAGGTATGTTCAGCTACAGATGCTAGCTAGCGCAATAGCTGTTTCGGTCTAATGTTTGGAATTCTATTCAATTTGTTAACGCATTGTTTTATTTGTCTAGTCTACACGTGTTTATATATATATATATATATCAATATGCATTGCATATTCTGCAAATATGTACTTTGCAAGAGGCTCAGCGTCCGAAATAAAGCGATTCGGGGGAGTGATAGACTCGGTCCGCTATCAACCTCATTTGAACAATTTCCTATTGTCTGACTGAACTGCACGGCCATTTTTCTCAGGTCTAAGACGTTATTTGAGGAGATTCGGGCGTCCATCAATAATAACGATGAAGAGGACCGCTCCTTCTGGAGGCCAGTGCTTCCCTGGGGTGGCGTCTACACCATCCGGGCAGGACGGAAGGCTATATCCTGTACCCCACTGTATGTCAAGATAAACTTGAAGAACACCTGCACCATCGACGGATTCCTCATGATCCTCTATGTCATTCTGCGGGACAATCAGGGATTCCCCCGGGAGCTTGGTGTCTTCCTGGGCAAGCAGTTTGTGGAGCATTTTCTCACCCTGATGGACTCATGTGACTACACTACGGTTAAGATGTTGTGGATCTGGTATAGGATGTCTAAGAGACAGTATCGATCTGCAGTTCGCCAGGCAGCTCTGGAGATTGACTTGTTCGGCAATGAGCATGAGAACTTTACCAAAAACCTGGAGAACCTGATGTCCACCATGCAGGAGAGCCTGTGCACCAGCTGGAGCTGTCCTACCCGGTTCCAGGAACTTCTCAAGAGCACGGTTATCATCAAGTAAGAGCAGATGGTGACATGCTGGTTGCCATGGTGATGAATTATTATGTGGCAGACAGCTATTTGCCCCTTGCATGCTTGTAGAATAGTGGTTCGTTAACACATTATGGGCATTGTGTATTTATTTGCCTGGAGTGCAGAAACATTGTGGGTTCTTCATTTATTTCACTAACTTAATCATTTGTTTTTGTGTATTTGTTTTAATTTATTTGTTTTTGAGCTGTGAGCAGGGTTCAGGTGAACATGGTCGTGCAGGGATGATTCCTTCATGTTTCGTGTCTCCCGCTGTTTTAGCTGTTGTGGTTCTACCCCCCCCCTAGCCCTCCTCACGAACTGCCTCCCAGGGATCCCATTCAATCTGCCGTCGATGAGTTCTTCTGCCCCAAGATCGTGCTCTGCACCGAGCTCGGGTGAGCCGCTCATCCGTTCATCATGTTGCACTTTGCACTTTTACATTTACATTTAGGGCATTTAGCAGACGCTTTTACCCAAAGCGCCTTACAAATTGTCCTAAGAAGGTGAACCATTTCATTGCTGCTAATACAGTAGGAAAGTCACCAGAACATGTTTCAAGCATTTCAAATGCTAGGTTAATCATTGCTAGTAAACATGTCATAGTCATTGTACTTTGACACGACTGTTCATGATGCCCCCCCCCCCCCCTTCAACCAGGTGTGACGGGCTGCGGGAGTTCTCTCACAGGGTCTTCTGCCACGGGGCGCCCCCCTTCGTCATCCTCAACATGCAGCAGTGGAAGTCGGAGGAGCTCTCTTATGTCCCTTACCACTTGGCTCTGTCCCAGCACAGGTACCTTTTCTGGCTTTGCTGCAGCTCGCCTGCATCACTGTGAGCGCCGATGAGTTGTAACAGGTGGAAGGAAAAATACACTTGCCGAAAGCGGCTCAGTCCACTACTCGTGCAGAATGCCCTCATTGACTTTGTGTGTACCCCTCACGTTCACGTTGCCGGTTATACAGTATGTTCTTCTTGGCTTCACAACCCCCACCAAGGCAACTAGGTGTGATGAAAAAGGTGTATTTAACTTTGAACGCACAGGAGTTTCTTCCACAAGGGGAGACAGGGTAGGACCCAGTGCCCGGGCACTACTACTACTGCTGCTGCGACATGTGCTGAATCATACTTTTAAGTCCCCCACGCCTTTCTGGCAGGTACTCACTGGAGGGCGCCACACTCTTCAACAAGGAGGAGCACCACTACTCGGCCGCCTTCCAGATCGACGGCTACTGGATGCACTACGACGGCCTGCGCAGCGACAACCTGATCCTGCTGCACAAGCCCCCCGAGCTGCTGCTGCTCTCCTCTCTCGTCTACACCCGGGCGTCCGACAAGTGACGACGCCGCACCGCCGGCCCGTCCGAAGGGGAACCGCGAGCTGGCGGGGGAGGGGACGACCCGAAGGACGATCGGTTCCGAGCACGCGCTTCCGACACACGTTCTCACCGCGTCTGCTCATTCCATGTACAGACGTTCCGGTTGCTTCCCGCCCGTCACACATTCAGATGGCTTTGAGGACACTGTGGCAAAGTCTTTACTGGCCGTCTTTAACCCAAAAGACTGTAGGAGGCTCACTGCTTGGCATCCAAGAATATAACGGACTATAATAGTTCTCGGCTGATATGCACAAATGGGGTGTCGCTGGGGGTGGGGGTGGGGGTGGGGGGGGGTATTTGCATGTCATATTCCTGTCAGGCTCACAAGAGAAATAGCCACGCAGAAGTTGAGCAATGTCATTAATTACTTATTTCCAATCACATTACCATTGCCATACAAACAATGTGTTTGAATGCCTATGGGGGAATCCATTTATCTTTAGCATTGTTGTAGCGAGAGCTGCAAATGGTGAAAAATGCATTGAGGATCTGTTACAAATATTGAACATTTATGCATATCAGCCTTTGCCTCAAGTTAAAATGGTGCTCTTCCTTTACACTGTGCTTTGTATAAACAGACAGTTTGCTTTCTTTTCCATTTGTCAATTCATTGTCATTGGATCTCCACATTTGCCAAAAATGCAGATGTTTCGACACAAATTAAATGCTTTAGTTGCAATATGATTGCAACATATTTCGACTCAAACTAGATATAACCATGCAGTCCCAAGTGAATTATTTAAATCGTTGATCAATTTCAGGATACTTGGCAAATGGGGTCAGTATTAGCATACACTACTCTAATTGTAGAACTTGAATTTGTATTTTGATTATTTTTAACAAAACAATCAATAGTGCCTGTTTCAATTCAAATGATTTTTTGTCTTAGTATTAAATGACAATGTTCTATGCAGCCAATGTCGTCTATTGAAATTCTGTATAATTAAATATTTTTTTATTGTACCTGATACGTTGTGTAATTTAAACACACAAAAAAAGACAATGATAAGGAGTACCTTTATAAGGCAGGCATTTATTTTAACTGGGTACAACTGCACCAACAAACAGACTAAAATGTATGGAAAATGTCCTCAAGTAAAATATGTTGACATGTGGTGAACCAAAGAGCTACAGTCTATATCTAAGGTCATCTTGTGCATCCAGTAAGAGTCCACAGGATATAAAAGATTCAAGATTATCACCTTACTTCAGACACACAGAATGGAAATGCAGAAGAAGCAGAGGGGTAATTTGGCTAAACATTGACATCAGCTTCAAAGGATTCCATCTGTAGATTCTAAACTGTAGCGTGGCAGGTCAGCTCCAGAACTGACATTGCGTTGGTCCTTCCGCGGCTGCATTCTTTAGTTTTAACAAGCACTTTGGTGAAAAGTGGTGGCAAAACAACACATAGGGTTAGGCCATAAATAAAATAAAATTAGCATTTACTTCAAAATCTTTTTTTTTCGTTTTTTTTTTTTTTTCTTTGCAGATTTCACGTTTTGCAGATTTTATCAGGCTCTCTATTAAGATTCAAGAATAAGTATGAACCACTTACGCAAAATTCCTGAAAAACACGCCCACAGTACGACATAAAACATACACTTAATAAACAATAGGAACAACACATAATTATGCCCGCATAATTTGTGCTCCTGCTAATAGACTTAGATTTTAAGTGACTAGCGGTACATTGAAAACAAAACAAAAAAACTAACAAACAAATCAGTGAGTATTGTTACAGAACATTTGCAATCAAAGAAAAACACACAACTCATTCTATCGCTGTTTTTCCAAAATAAAATCCATGGCTGCCGTCTAATGTTTATTATGTTGAAGTCTCATGTCTCATCAGTTACTACCACAAGGCAAATTTGTGGGATGATTGGGTTTTTGGGTGGGAGCAAATAATTCTAGTGAAGCCGTAAAATGTTGCCTGCAGGGGCTACTAGAGAAGCCCACGTCACTACCAATGTTAAAGTGAAAGACTTCTGTGTGGCTTATAGCACAGTCTACAGTGCATCTTATGTGAAGCCAACGACAAATCAACTGTTGAGCAATCCCTTTGAACCTGCATGCACACAAAAAAAACATAAAAAATGACAGCACACAGAGTACATTTCGATGGTTTGTCAGACAAGCATTACTCACTATTCAACATACATGCCACGCGTTATTCTGTTACAGCAATATGAGATACCTTGGCTTGTTAAAAATGACAAAATGAACACAAAAAAAAACTATTGATCCACAGAGAAATAAGTCTTATTGCATCATCTAAATGCCATCAGTCTAAATTAAACATATGTACAAATTACAATATGTATCAAATAGTTTGGTAAGTGCAATGCAAGTCTCCACTTCTGTGCAAACATCAGTGTATACAATGCAGCTCAAACTTGATGCCAACATGAACACACTTAAATGGATGCGCCACATTAAGTTTGTGTGTGCATGTGTGTGCGTGTGCGTGCGTGTGTGTGCGAGCGTGTGTGCGTGCGTGTGTATGTGTATGTGGGTGGGAGGGGGGTTTCACTTCCTCTATGCACTGTCCGTCTCAACCCATGAATGTAGCAATGCCTTCCATCAGCCTGTACTCAGGAAAACATTTCCCTCAAATTGGCCGAGGTGACACACTTTCTAATAACCGACAAATAACCCCTCTTGATGACAGCGGTAAGAGGACACACAGCGGTATGCATTCAGGAAACCAAGCGCCGAGCTATTGTGGAAAACAGGGCCATTGTTTTAGCACTACTGGTGAGAGCGTACAATGTCATTGCATGGGAGGCGGAGGAGGAACGAAGCGGGCATGTTTTGGCACTTCTCGTGGAATAAGGAGTGGATCACTTAATCTGGAGGTTGCCGCGGAGCCTCCCGACACACAAGGCCCGGGTTTTAAGAGGAGGAAATGAGTGGCGTGAGGACTACGCATCTAAAACATCACCAACCCAAGAGTTATGTTCATAGCATGTTGGTGTCGCCTTCCTGGACATTAAAAGAAAGATGACGCCTTTCATGTGCTGCGAGGGGTGTGTTTGTGTGTGGGGGTGTGGGTGTGTGTGGGTGTGGGGGTGTATGTGGGGGGGGGGGGGTACCGCCTTCTCTTCGGCATCTTTTAACAAATGGAACCCAGATGGGTATCTGAAGATCATACCAATATCCAATTACACCGACCTTACGCAATATGTGGACAGGAATGTAAAGGTTTGGGGGTTTTTTTAAGCCAAAAGCATTGCTTTGAATGGGATGGTATTTAGTTTTATTGCATGGGCAGGTCAAGAGGTGTAAGATTCAGGGACATTTCAGAGCAGACTAATGTTACAGCGGACTAGAAGGAATAAATGGTGTTAGGCAACAGACAGAAAGGGCTCCTGAATCCTACGTATAGCACCAGTTAGTATTGGGTATTAATCCGGGGGTGAGGAGGATAGGATCCAGGTTGCTTTTCCAGAGAAATGACACACCCGATGCACAAAGGTGGAACAGGCATTTCTCATTGGCTCCCAGGGTTAGGCAGCAACAAATATGTGTGTGTGTGAGTGTGTATGGGGGGGGGGGGGTGCTGAAAAACACAGCCACCTGTGTTGGCCTGTGCATGTGAGGGGGTGGGGAGGTGGTCATCTCTCCATTGACCACTGAATCAGACACACACCATTTTGACTATTTACAGGAGAGAAAAAAGGCAGCCCTTCTTAGGTAAATAAAAGATTTCAATTTCTCTCCTTTTTTGTGAAGCACTGATTTCAATAGTCCTCCAACTCTCAAGAGAATGACACACACACACACACACATACATATATACACACAATTAAATAAAAAAAGAAAAGTGACTTCTCAAATCGCCCTGTGTTAAAGGGCTCAGCTGCAGAGAACAGCAGCGGCCGTCTCTTCATCGTCTCGGTGACGACTGCCCGTCCTCATGTATTCCCGCCCCCCCCCCCCATAGCGCAGTGCCTCTTCATTTTTGTGCCGCCATCTCTGTGCTCCCCTCGCACAAGCTAGCTAGCCCAGGAGCATGTACCCACCCAGCAGGCTCCCTCCCTCTGGGGAATCACGGCGGCGAGGTGCCCCCCGTACGGGCCCTGGAGGTTGAGCGCAGGGGGGGGTTGGGGGTGGGGTGGGGTGGGGGGGGGGGTCGGGGAAGGGAAAGAGGAAAGAGAAACAAAAAGAACAGCCTTTTCGTCCCGAGTCTTCTCTTATGGAGTCCTGGCCAGCTGGGCCATGGGTCAAAGGGCGGTCAGGCCAAAGTTACAACGGCAGATCAGCATGCCACTGGAGTCCAGCCAGCTGTCTGAAATGGGGTCGTAGCGCTGGACAGTGTTCAGGTAGGAGGAGCCGGAGTGGCCCCCCACCACATAGAGGTAGTTGTCCACGATGGCGGAGCCTACACCTATAATGCAAATAATACAAAAATGTAAGTAAATCATAAAAGAACATTAAAAAAACAAACAGAACTTGAGAGACACACACACACATGCACACACACGCACGGAATTTAGGCAGGCATAATACGTAGACTGCACTTACAATTCCCTCATTTGGGGTCACTAATTCATCGCGCCAGACCAAATAACGAGACGTTGCTCACCAGTTCGCGGTTCATTCATAGGTCGACAGGCGGTCCACTGGTTTTGGTGCGGATCGTAGCGCTCGATGCTGGAGAGGTGGGACACGCCATTGTGTCCGCCCACCACGAAGATGAAGCCCAGCATCACCCCGACCCCAAAGTTTATCCTCTTGTCTGCCATGGGGGCTACCATTTCCCAGGCATCCTTGCTGGGGTCGTACCGCTCCACACTGCACAGCGTCACAGACACCGGGGATTAATAAATACACAAACTCAATGGTGCCCAACCTTAGGCGGCCTCTGGTTGACACCTCAGAATAATGTGCTGGTCCATTTAGCGACTGCCGCTGCTTTGGCGAAATTGATTGTCCATATAAAGACCACAGCAACTGTAATCTAACATTTCAATCTTAGTTTGCAAACAAATAAAGTAGTTTTTTTTAAATGCAATGATAATTTGACATACACTGACTTCAAAAGGAACCATGAGATTTAATATTGCAAGCACACAGCACTGACACACATGCGGATTGCGTAAGGCTGAAAAATAAATTAGCCTTAGTGAGTCTCAATTGTACCCTTTTATGGAGGCCACTGTATTAGCTTAGCAGTGCCAAGGTGATGAAACTCTTTATTGTCTCACTATATCTAAAAAGGGCAGAAGGGCTACTGGGGGAAAAAAGGAGTCCCTAAAGAATTAGTTTAATCCAAAACACATTTTCCTGAGGGCTTAGGGGAGTCAAGGAGACGTACCAACAGACTCAACCCTCTGGAGCCCCATCAGCCTGAGAGAGCCAACCTGAAGCAGGAAACGCACCGGCTACTTTCCAACACATCCGATAGAGGCTTTCACTTTTTCCTATCTTCGGTCGTTGGATTTTCCACTGCGGCCAACAGCGAGCTACGGGGGAGCTTTTCTCAGAAACACTTAACATCTCTCGCTGGTTTGTCACGTGACCAAAATAACCAGTCAGGCTAGGGGTCTATAGTGACCAGGACTATAGTGTCAAGCCTGGCAGTTAAGAGCATGTGCATTACAGAGGGCAGCTGAAAACATCTCTGTGGTGGTGTAGCACTAACCAAATGAAGATTTAAGAGGATTTGACTATTGGACTAATCAAATAAGTACAGAATAAAATAAAGCCAGCAAACTTGCCTCCGTAATCCAAAATGGCAAACATGCGTTTTTCGTATGAAGCACGGCGTCTGACAAAACGTGTGCAACGTCGTGACGCTGCCAAACGGGAAGGCGTACCTGTTCATGTGCGCGGGGCCGTAGCCCCCGATGGCGTACACCATGCCGTCCAGCACGGCGGTGGCAAAGCAGCTACGGGACTTGGTCATGGGCGCCACGGGTTGCCAGTCCTTCAATTTGGGGACGTACTTCTCCACGGACTGGAGGTAGTACTGGCCGTCGTAGCCGCCCAGCGCGTAGAGCTCCCCGGCCAGGACCACCACGCCCAGCGTGCTGCGGCACTCGGCCATGCGCTCCACCGAGGACCAGGTGTTGCTGTCGGGGTCCCAGCTCTCCACGGTGCTCTCTAGCCTCCGGTAGCTGATGCCTTGTCTCATGTGTGTGGCGATGCCCCCCACCACGTACACCTTCTGGTCCAGCACGGCCACGCCAAACTCATACCGGGGCACGCTGAGCGGGGCCAGCCCCATCCACGAATCCGTCTGTGGGAAATACATCTCCATGCTGAACAAAACAAAAAAAGGAGACACCATTTAGGAGACATTGTCAGCTTAACTGCGAACAATTAAAGCCTACAATCAATATTGGAAAAAAAAAGAAATAAAACCTCAATTGCTGGATTTGTGGGTTGTGAAGCAGGATTTGCTGTACATCATGTACAGTATATACACACACATTTATACAAAAAAGCGGTCGATGACCAAGCCAATTAACCTTCACATATAGTGGACTATTTCTTAATTGATTTGGTGGTTGGTGTGTTAAATAAAAACAAATAAAAAAAGATGTTCTGAAAGACCTGGAATTCTTCTGAAAGATTGCGCTTTACCTTTCCAAGGTGGCAAACAGGCCCGCCTTCCCCCCGACCGCGAGCAGCACCTTCGGTGCACACCGGGGTCTGGTGGACAGCACGGTCTGGTAAGAGAGCCGGTGCTCCGGCATGAAGTGATACTTAAGAGCCTCGTTGAGTAAGTGCTTGCATGCGTGGTCATCGCGTATAAGGTGGTTGGCTTCATAAAGGCGGGTGAGGAACTTGACACTGAGGAGAGGCAAGCGCACGCAGTGCAGCAGCTGCGCCAGATGCTGCTGCCGCTCGGTCACGTCGTACTTGATCCAAGACTCCAACGCGAAGAACACAGACTCCTCTGTGACCACCTTGAGACAGTCGTTGGACACAATCTCGTCCAGCTCGGCCCTCGTCAGCTCAAAAAACTCCTCTGTTTTGCACACTTCCTCAAAGTTCTGACAGATGAATTTGGTGGCAGCCAAACACAGGTCGTGACAGCCGTACGTCTCGGCGAAGCGGGAGATGCCGATGCAGTTCCCGGCGTCGAGCTGGCTCTCCAGGAAGGAGCAGCACTCCTTGAGCACTAGTTTCACCTGGAGTAAGTTGGCAGCGGGCAGGAGAGACTCGACCGTCTCCTGGGAGATGAACACAGTGCCCGTGTAGGCATACTCTACAATGGCCTATGAGACAAAGAGGAGAGAAGGTAACGCAACAAAATACAAATGGGGCTGTGCAACATGCAACATTTGTGCAGAACATCAGTGAAATGCAAACCTGTAGCGCGGCTTCGTCGATGCACTGGAATTCCACTTCCGAAGTTTCTTTTTCGGACAGGTTACCAGTGAACATGGCCTTGAAGTAGGGGCTGATACTGGCCAGCACTACTTTATGGGCATGGATCTTAGCATCACCCACACGCAGTACAATGTCACACAGTTCATGATCCTGCCGCAGAAGCTGGAGGCCCTGCAGCAACTGCTCAGAGTGAGGCCGTGTTAAACTGGCAAGCATATAGGACTGGGCCTGCTGGTCCATCTGAGAGCAGAATTTTATAGATCAATACAATGTTGATAGCACTGCAAAAAACATTACATTTATGATTAGCATTACAAAAGATGGGTTAACAAAAAACAAATTAGCATGACATATTTTTTCTAATCATTGCACAAATATATAAAACATATGTGACGCCTTGTTATATGTTTGAGAACAATCCAGAGATTACTCGGGAGTCGGACCCGTTCGCTATACTGGCTGACGGTAGCATCCTCTCAGCCCAAGGCCAGCAGCTAATGGTGGCTAAATAGCATAACATTAAATGTTTATATAGAAGCGAAAACGCAGTGAGACCAAACGCGCTACTTAAAAACTCGGAATTGCTTTGCAATGTCATACTGTTGTCCTGATGTTAAAAGAACGAAGCCAGCGGTAGTAGACCAGTGCTGATAGGCATGTTAGGATCCAGTAAGCTAGCAGTCTTGTTGACAGGGGCCTTGCCCCGATTCTAACTGAGTGCACATCAGACGCTGCAGTAATTCAAACGTCTTGTTCCACAATGGATTTATTTAGATACCGTGTTGAGAAACAGTACATAGCAGTCGTGATTTTGCAAAAACACATGACAGCGACAGCATACCGTTAGCATTAACCCTGCTCGATTCCAGCAAATACTCAATACCGATTTCTACCATTCGTTGCACTGCAGTCAGCGCAGGTTAGCAGCTAAAAATAAACACGGGTGCTGTGCCTAGCTGCATCATTGATTGATATAGCCTACAGAAACAAGGCTGACAAATACGGCGATATAATAGTGAACCAGTAACATAACAATGTACGCATGAAATTATGCCAAATAAAAAAAATACAAACCTGTAACTTATTGCGCGTCTGTTGTACCGCTGTCAATACCGACTTTGCAGTAGCGTAGTTCAGCGGTAATCTTTAGGAACCCCGGCTATGAAGAAAACAACGTAGGCAGGCGTAGCGTCGTAGTGCGTGGAGCGACCACAGGGCTTTTATCACAGCGAGCTTCCCAAGAACGAAGAGCAGCGGATCCACTCACGGTGCTTTCGAAGTAAAAGCACGTGTAAAAACCATGGCTGTATTCTAATTTTAGGGCAACTGTTTCTGAATGAATATATATATATATATATATATATATATATATATATATATATATATATATATATATATATATATATATATATATATATATATATATATATATATATATTATATATATACACATACACACACACACACATATATTATTCAACTTGTATTAAATTTGTATACTACTTCAATCAACACATAACAAGATACCTCATGAATTTCTCTATAGCCTTTTAGTAGAGACCTTTTAGTGTAGACCTTCTTTGACTGTGCATGTATGATCCATTATCAAATTCAAAATACTAGATTCTAATAATACAACAGAGTTGAAAAATACATCAGGCTTGCACCAAATAGTTGTTATATGTGCCCCTGCGCTCTCTATCAATCGATTACAGTCAGTGCTTTGCAGCATTTTTTCGTTGAATATAAATAATCGATTTCAATCATTTTGTTTTTGACGTAAAGTGTTTTTAATGTACGTTATTAGGAAGTGATTCGGGTTTGTTTTTTTAACCTAGATGCTGTGCTGAACACACGTGACGGCGCTCGGTTCTTCTCGCTGCTCCAGAGCCGAGCTCTTGTCACCATGGAAGCGCTACGTTTGCGACTTGTATTCGCCATTTTGCTCCCTGGATGTGTGGGCTTGGATGGACGCCTCGGGAGCTTCCACACATCGAGCCCATCACATTCCACCTAATAACGTACGGATGTAAATAACTGTGATTTAATACAGTAGAGGTCCGAACAGGCCACGCACAATTGGACTACGTTGTTTCTTCCCGTGAACGTCGCCGAGTGAGTACTTAGTAGGGAAAGCGAGGTCTAATATTTTGTTGTTTTTAAACTTTGCTAGCGTAGCATTAACAACTAATTCCACCATACGCATATCACCTATCTTGAATAGCTTTGCGCTGGCCAAGCACAATGTCTCAAATGCGTTGTATATGCGGTATACGATGATAATGCATGATCTAAACTATTACCACGACCATTATCCTATTTGGGGATGTACACTAATATGTCACTTAGGTTGGCTTAGGTTTTTCAGTCGACATCTTTGCACTTTTAAGCCAGTCTGTGTCCACATCGATACTATGCTGTTGCGAACCCGAACGACCCTTTAAATGGGGAACACGTTACACAAATAAGAAGTGCTGCTGACAGCCACAAGTGGTTGTGTGATCCGGACCCCAGGCGTGTATTTCCATTTGCAGTAGGATGAGGATTTTGCTGCAGTCCAGTAATATGACATCAATTTAAATGTTATAGTCGTCTAATATGAATGCTATAACAGTAACTCCATTCGTCCTTGGATGTCTTCCTAATAGCCTGTGTTATGTATTTACAGCATAACCAGCTGTCGCTGTCATCGGATAACTTTGCGAACACGCAATGGAATCTCAAACAAACCAAGAGGAATGTTGTTCTCCTGATGGGAGTTAAATTCTTCAATTTAACCACATCTACAAGATCATCAATGATGATACTTGGCTTGATCTCCCAGGAGTTACACGAGCAGCTTCTGGATCTAAAGAACTACCAAAATCGAACAAATGGAGTGGAAGAACTTAAACACATTCTTTCAGAGCTTGACCTGAAGTCGGTTCCATCAGATAGTATTGAAGAGTTCATACATTTCCTTTGTCGTCTACTGGACGACAGTAATTTTAAAGTATTGTATGGCACGTTACAAGTCATTAATTTACTCATACAAAAGTTAGATTCCAATGTGGACCAATACTTCAGACAGATAGCACTTGTGGCTGTGAAGGCTCTTGGGGACACGCGCACAGTCACCAGGAACGAATACATGAATGTGTTTCGCCAGTTGATTGGAAGCGTAGGACCCCACAAAGTGCTCGACCTCCTCGTTGGAAGCTTGAGCCATAAGAACTCTAGGGTGCGAGAAGATGTGCTCCACATCATCACCGCAGCGATGCTCACCCATCCCAGGAGGGAGTTCAACATCCCCAAGCTCTGTTCGGAAGTCGCGCCGTCTCTCGCCGACGGCAAACGCAAGGTCCGCCAAGCGGCCCTCGAACTGTTCGCGGTGTTCGACCATTGCCTGGACACGGGCAAGAAGCAGCCCCTCACCAAAGCCGTGGACATGGTGGAACTCAACGAGGACGTGGAGGGCTTGATGGCCGCTGTGCAGGCCCGGCGAGCCAGGCACGTTCTCCCACGCCTCTCGTCGGAGTGGACCGTGGAGTACGGCGTGGCGGTGCCCAGGCCGGGTCAACGCTGTTCCCCGCAGGTCGGCTCCGGGGCCGACCTGGAGTGGGTGCTCCACGGAGGGCGCGTGAGCAGTGCCAGGAGCTACCGGAGCGAACCCGACTCCGAGCGGCTGTTTGGCTACGGCAGCTTGGGTTCCCTCACCGATGACCTTCCGCTCCAGAGGAGGATCGCCAGTGCAGGCAAAGGGAAGAACAAGCTGCCGTGGGAGATGTCGAGCCTTTCGTCCTGTGAGAATGACCAGCCATGTGTTCTCCCCAACGGAAGGTCCTCTGAGAAGGTGCGGGCAAACACTGTGCCTCTCCATGTTGCTCTCTGGTTGAACACAATATAAATTGAAGTGTCAAAGCTTCAGTGCATGGTCAGATTGGTATTGTTGCACAGTTAAGTTGCGCACCATAATTCTTCTTGCACAGATTCCCCCTTTTGACACCATTATATACACACGTGTGTCCAGCAGGCTGTACATTTTTAGGTGATTCAAAGACTGCAGATTGGCCCCACCAAAAGTATGGTGGATGGTCTTTGATTGTGTCATAAATGCGTCCAAATACGAACTTCCTTTAAGACCGTTGTGTGTTTTTGTGTGTCTACCTCAGTGTCCTGTAGGGTCTCAAGGGCCCTGTGTTTGGACTGATTGGTGCGTCTCCTTCTGCAATCACTCAAGAGAGCTGCGAGAGCCGTTATTGCTTAGTAACACGGGAGGAATGATTTCTCTGCGTGTTTGAAAACCGTGTCGCCGTGCTTTGGTACTCCAGCACAGTCGCAACTGTAATCATCAATTTCAATCAAGCCAATGAGTGTGATTACAATGCATACGACGAGGATATTTTTGGCCCAAATCAGGATTAGTCAATGGGTATTTTCTTCTACAAACCACCTGTGTTTCAGCTGAGTAGTAACCAAGGATAATATCATATGAATCCAGACAGCCTGGAAAGAACTCGAGAAGGCAGTGAAAGGATGGGTTTTTTTTCAGAGAATTAGATGGGATCATGTTACACCTCTCATGGAGGTGATTCCTCTGGGAGGGCGGGCAGATGGGGAGATGTTGTCGGTGTTAATTTCTTCTTAATATAGCTCTGCAGTGTCTAAGCAATCACTGGGATTCAGTCCTCATTTAGTTCCTCCTTCTTTCACTTCACAACAAGATGCCCATTTACCATGTTGCATTTTGTTGGACTCTCTAGATTGCATGTCCCTTTCATATCCAAGTGCAGTTGAAGTGAAATGAACTCTGAAGTGAACAGTAATTGAAACCGGAGGAAACAGCGCTATTCATTATTTTGCACAGGGACAGTTTCCGAAGTTAGAGCTAAAAAATAATTGGTCAGGTCGCATATATACGCTTTGAACTGTGCATAACTATGACTGGCCCGGATCACTGTTAAACCCATACAGACCAAGCCTATTGTTTTTTCCAATGCCAATTACGTTGTGTTCACTATAATCTCAATATCTATTACTCTGTGGACCATTAACAGCCCAAGTGCCTTCCGCTGAAAAACCTTGTGTTTACTGCATTCTGTGTCTCCCAGCAACACCATTAGCCTACAGCACACTTGTCAGAGGCAGACGGGAAACATAATTGGTAATATCGCAGCACTGTGGCTGTGAAAACATAGCTCGTGAACGCAATTCCAATCCCACTCATCCCGCGTGTGTGCTTGTGTGAATTCCTCCCGTCTTCTTATTTTGACATTCACAGAGGCTTTAATGGTTGCCCTGACTCCATCCTCACCAGTGGTATCTGCAGGGGAATAAGAGAAATGTGTACGTTGGTAAATGCATCTCTTAATCCAAGATGGGGTCCAACTGAAGGCCTCTGGTGTGTCTGACTGTGTCGGCTCCGCTTCCTGCTCTTATTTGGCTGTGGTTAGAATTACTCTCAGGATGTATTTGCCGCGTCGACCGTGATAAATGCATTTATTTTCATTTAGTAAACTAAGTGCAGCTTGAAAATTGCAATTTCACCATATTAATTACTGCAGTGATTTGTTCCACTTCTCCCCAATGTTCAGATTGCCAGTGAAGAATACCTGCCCATCTCCAGGAGGTTAAGTCCAGAAAACTACATCTCCAGTTTTGGTAAGTGTCTCTGCCCCCCCCCCCCCCCCCCCCCATCCCTTACTTTATATATTCTCCTGACCCAAGATCCTCAGGAGGCGTCTAGTGTTGCGGTCATAGTCAAGCCCAACTCCAAATTAGAGCAGCTTTGAGTTAGGATTACCATGTTGAACCAAGGAAGCCGCCACCTCTTCACATGCCACAGAAAGCTCTTGACATTGGCGTGTTGCTAGGCTGCTAGGCGATGCACCTCTTACTCACTGGTTGATGCTGGATAGAGTGGAACGCGACGACGCAGGCATACATCTGCGCCTCTGTGTGTCGTCAGCCCGGGTCAGTAAGAGGGTATGGGAGGTGTGCTGTTTAACTACGATTGTCACCTTTCAAGCTGATCCATCATTGGGTTTGTGTGCTTTTTATTTCTCATTCCTTGTTTTCAATTCTGGGTTGCCACAGGCAACATCTTCGCTGCCATCATTCTTGCCAGACCAAACAGCAGTTCTTTATCAGAAATCGACCAACTGAAGGATCCGATCCAGATGACGCGGTCCACCTTTCAAAAAATGTGTTTTCCTCTCCTGTCACAGACTAAGATCTAAGCCTCGTACAAGCAGAGACTTGTGTCTCAGCCGCCTGCTGGCAGAGGCTTGGCAATGGTAGATCATGGCCAGCACCATTCTTCATAGTGGTGTCCACCATTGAACTTACTTGGTTAAATTGGGGTAGTTGTCATGTGAATCATGTTGTATTTTACTTTGGTTATATTGTAATGTACATATAATCGTTGCTATTTGATCTAGGCTTGTGAGGTAGAGTCCCTCTGAGACCCAAGGGCTTTTCGATTTGCCAAAATGGCTCTTAGGCTACCAGCCATGTCATCTCTAATCTGAACAAATGGTGGTGGTAATCCTTAAAGATAGATTATAACCGTATCAAGTTCTCAAGTGCAACACATTGGCCATAGTTATAGGTCTATGTGGTGTTAGCTAGTTAATAATAAATCCTTCACTTGTGAAAGATTTGGCTTGGGTTTTTCTGGTGCAATCAGAAAAACTCAAGCCAAATTCTAGTCTTGCAAAACCGTGTACTGTGTTCACTCACGCCAACAATTTGAATAGTTTTGGTCACAGAGATTGAAGAATGTCAAGACTGTCACTTCTTTTACAGACAAAATTGACCGTCTGCCTCATGTCCATCTTTCCAATATGACCTAAAGCCTTCATGTAAATAGTCTGCAGCCTCCATCCATTTTGGCCGCATTTTGAATGCATCACGGGTTCTGCATGACGACGTGCTTCTCATGCAAGTCCCATGTCAACACAAGCTCAATGTGTCGGCTCTGTCGGTGCCCTCAGCCTGGCTACATAACACTTAATCTAATAATATGCTTCCCTTGTAGCTTCAGCGGTACCAGAGAAGCGACATTCGGGCCGGAGGAGGCAGTCCCCCGCACGCCTCCGGAGGAGCGGAAGCCTGGACCTGGACCCTGAGATCTTCAAATCCATCCACTTCAGTGAGACGCACAGTGGTGAGTCAATCCCTCAACGTGTCGGGTCAGTCGATGGCCATCACATTCCCTATGGGGAAAATGGCTCCCGTTTAGTTTGGCGATGACCCGCACCTGACAACAGGGCGGGCTGCGGGGGTCAGTGTGATCAGTGATGTATCGTCGCCCACAGTGACGCCCAGGGCGTGCGTGGTCTCGGGGATCCCCGGCGTGGAGCGCACCTTCTCGCTCCCCGCCAACCCCAACACGGCCGGCTCCTTCCTGCTGCCCTCCTACCCGCTGGCGGCGCTTCCCGGCGGCCTGCTCACCCCCCACCCTGGCCCGGCGGCGGGCGGACCCCTCGCTCTCCATGTCCAACACCTGGCCCAACAAGAGGGACGGCAGCCCCCTGCACCCGGACCCCGGCCCGTGGAGGGACACCGCAGGCAAGGGGAAGGGTAAGGCCCGTCCGCGCGCGTCTCCGCCATTGACCCCCCCCCCCCCGCGCGCGCGCGCGGTGTTGCGACTCAAACTCCGGCGCTTACGTTTTACGCTTGTGGCCCCCCTCTCCCGTGTTCTCAACCACCCCTCTCCAGGAGACCAGACGTCCAGCAAGTGTTCCCCCCGGCCTCTGCGGGCCACCCCGGTGAGCTCCTCCTCGTCCGCCGCCACCGCCGCCACCGCCTCCTACCGCCGGGCTCTTAGCGGTGCCAAGGCGGGCCTCCCCGTCTCGCCGGCGCCCCCCCCGGGGACGGAGCGCTCGCAGTCCCACAACGGCCAGAGGTCCCGCGGCCCGGGCAGCCCGCGGGGCCCGCCGGCCGAGAGGGACCGGGACCGGGACCTGGACCTGGACCTGGACCTGGACCTGGGGGGTCTCGGCCCGGGGCAGCGGCCGCTGGAGGATGAGTCCCTCGACATGGAGGAGGTGGGATGCTTTCACCTTGGAGCGCGTGGGGTTGGATATGAGTAGTAGACTGTGAAAGGAATACATTCGAAACGCATGCTTTGCATGCATCCCAGTGGACTGTAAGCAGACGAGTGTATATAGAATACTTGATCAGCGATTGCAATTGGAAAAAAAAAATAATAAGCTGATTATAGGCTTATTTCAAGATGATGAGTGACATATGCGCTGTGATTGGTTCACTGTTTGGTTGACAGAGTACTCGTAAGCGTAAGCACACTCCCCGCGCACGCGGTACACACACTCACTGCACACCGCTGCTCTTCCGTCCGCAGATGTTGAACTCCCTGCGCTCGTTGCGCAACAGCGCCGCCAAGAAGCGCGCCAAGGTCAGCCTCAGCGGCTCGGAGCAGGACCCGGACAGCCCGGACCCGCCGTCCCGCGGCTCCCCCGCGGTCACCAGCCCGGCCGGCGAGGGCCGCCTCTCCGGCCTGTGCTCGCCGCCAAACTCCGCGGCGCTCAACGGCGCCAACGTGAGGTAAAGACGTTGGCGCCCCAGGGGCCCGCGTGCCTGCCTGCCTGCCTGCCTGAGTTCAAAGTCTGCAGGAAGTGTCAAGGCTTCGCCTCCTGGGTGGGGTTAAAAAGTCAAAGTTACAAATGTAAATGTAAAAGTAAAAGTTAAAAATTCAAATGTAAAACTAAAAGTTAAAAATGTAAATGTAAAAGTAAAAGTTAAAAATGTAAATGTAAATATAAATGTAAATGTAAAAAGGATTTCCATTTTCAGTATGCAGATTGTGAGAGCAATGTGCGTGCGTGCGTGTGAGTGTGTGTGCGTGTGTGTGTGTGTATGCGTGAAGGGCAGGCGTATTGCAAGCAATCAGGGTTACCTGATCCTCGCGCCGTCGCCATCCCTCACTTGTCATGCTTGTCAACAGCCCCAGGAACTGCGGCCCTTCCAAACCCCGGGCCGCCAGGGTGCCCTCGGCGAAGCTGAGGGCCTCGGTGTCCATGGACTTCAGCTGTCTCCAAGGTACGGAGATGGAAGATCAGGTCACCCCCCCCCCCCCCCCCCCGCTCCCTGTCACTTCACTGCCTTTTTTAAAGCTAGTTGCGTTTCCTTTGGTTTCCAGGCTCGTCCCAGAGAGAGAAAACCTCCCCTGAGGTGGGCGTGATCGGCCAGAGGGTCACCTACTCTAACGGACCCATGGACTTTGAGGACGGCGACCGCACCATCGAGGCCTCGCCCCCGTTGGTCAGAACAAGCTTCCGTGAACCAATCAGAGCGACGAGGCCTGTCAAAGGTCAGCCCGGGGGAGTTTGTTCCGAAACAAACAGACTCCGTTTTTTCGTCCGTTAATTGATTCCCGCGGTGCAGTGTTTTAAAAAGCGTCCGCCGAACAGCATTTATTATTCATCGCGCTGTTATGAACGCATCCTGTGCCGCGATATTAAATTTCCCTTTGGCGATTTATGTTGTCACTCATATTACACTGATGTCCCGTTCACCCTGCTCCCCGAGGAGCGCGTTTTAATGGCTCCAGCTAATGGCCGATCCCTGCTCTCTCTCTCTCTCTCTCTCTGTCTCTCTCTCTCTCTCTCTCTCTCTCTCTCTCTCTCTCTCTCTCTCTCTCTCTCTCTCTCTCTCTCTCTCTGCCTCTTTCTCTCTCTCTCTCTCTCTCTCTCTCTCTCTCTCTCTCTCTCTCCATGTGTTGTTCCCCCCCCAGGCTCTCAGAGCTACAGCAGCAGGAGCTCGCCAGCCTCCTCCGACATGCCTGAAGGAGTGGTGGGGAGAGGTGAGTCCCCCCCCCCTGTACACTCTCACCATCCCCAATGTCACCCCCTTTTCAACGCCGCCCGCTGTTCAGGGGCGCAGTGTGTGTGTGTGTGTGTGTGTGTGTTATGACAACATGCCGTCTGAGGCTGCAGCACTTAACTCAGGCGCGGCACTATAAATAAAGTGGAGAGAAAACTGCGCCACCGTCGAGAAACGCCGGGGGTTGGCTCGGTGCCACCGATTCGCGCTCTGGTTGTTGTTGTCGTTGTTGTGCTAAAAGAGCCTTTAATAAGCAACATTGTGTTTTTGAAACAGTTCGCAAATTACATATTGTGATTCCGGTACAGGATTTAGTCGTTCCTGTACGGCAACTAGTCATTTATATTCTGTTCTCCCCCACAAATCACTCACCCTTCCTCACCCCCTTCCAACACACACACACACACACTCTCTCTCTCTCTCTCTCTCTCTCTCTCTCTCTCTCTCTCTCTCTCTCTCTCTCTCTCTCTCTCTCTCTCTCTCTCTCTCTCTCTCTCTCTCTCTCTCTCTCTCTCTCTCTCTCTCTCTCTCTCTCTCTCTCTCTCTCTCTCTCTCTCACTCACTCACACACACACAGGTATGTTTGGCTCGGCGGTGTTCTCCAACCGCTCCAGCGGCGCCTCCTCTCCGTCGGAGCAGGGGGACCACCTGGCCCGGCCCACCGGGGACCCCCCGGCGCTGGGCGCCCCCGGTGGCCCACCCCCGGCCGGCTCGCCGCACCCGGACAGCAGGGCAGACGGCGCGGTGGACCACACGGTTCGTCCCCTCGGTCGTCGTTGAACCGCCAGACATGTTGCGCTGTACTGGAGGGTGACTCCCGTCATTGGGGTTACACGTTGGTGCCAGCAACGTGTAGTTGCATTGTAGTTACATTGTTTTATGTATGTACTGTATATGTTTAGATGTATATGGAACTTTAATCGCTCTTTGTAACTTGGCACTTAGTCAGAGATGTTGTATACAAGCGAAGGTTAATCTAGCCGTTGAAATGCTTGAACCTTGTTCTGGTGACTTTCTTAATGTATTGGCAGCAATGAAATGTTTCACCTTCTTATGACAAATGTACTCTTTGGAAGTCGCTTTGGATAAAAGCGTCTGCCAAATGCCCTAAATGTAAATGAATATGCATCGTTTGTGTGTATATGATATATATGTATATATATATATGCATATTCTTCTACGGTTCCATTTTTTTAATATTTTATTGCCTCACTGTATTGTAGTGTTTTTATTTGTATTTATTTGTATTGAGATCTTCTTCTGCGCCGCCGAGCAGTGCAGTCGTGCTGGTGCCGGTTCCCCTCGGTACTGACCCGGCCCGCTCCGTCTCTCGTGCCGTCCCGTGCAGGAGCGTCCGAGGAACGGCAGGCCCGGCAGGG
Source organism: Urophycis tenuis (assembly GCA_036785325.1). Classification (NCBI taxonomy): domain Eukaryota; kingdom Metazoa; phylum Chordata; class Actinopteri; order Gadiformes; family Phycidae; genus Urophycis; species Urophycis tenuis. The sequence goes on along the minus strand of JAXIVH010000014.1, from coordinate 4,388,203 downwards.
ACAAGCTCCGGGGCCCGCCCCCCCGCCGGGCAGGGGAGGAGGCCACGCCCCCCGGGTACCGGCAGCTCAACGGGGGCCGCCACCATCCCCCCAGCCAGTCGCCGTGGGACGAGCCCAGGCAGGAGGAGGAGCTGCTGTTTGACAGCAGAGGTGAGGCTGGCGCACCGTACGCTTGGTAAAGGGGTGAAGGGGTAAAGGGGGGCATTTAGCAGACGCTTTTGTCCAAAGCGACTTACAATCAGTACATTTGTGGGGTTCAACATGTGGGACAGTTGGAGGAGGAGGGGGATCAAGGGGATCGAACCGCCGACCCTACGTCTAGTGGACGACCCGCTCTGTCCACCCGCTCTACCCACTGAGCTACTGCCGCCCCAGCTTGGCCCACATGCACACACCGTGTGGCGCCGACGCGTGTTCCTGATTCATGGTGCCTCTATGCAAAACAGGGGATGACTTGTTATGTTCAGTGGAAGAGAGCGTGAGACAATGTGGTTGACATTATCGATGAGGTCACCTGAGGTCACCCTGCTAGGTCTGCTGCTCCACTAGCACCACCCTGTGACGTGGTCGCTGCACCCATGGGGGAGAACTCATAAAACTCATCCAGCTGAGGAGCAATACATCTGTTGTTTCCTGGCAACTGTTTACATTTTTTGCTAATGTAACAGAAACCGCAAAAACATCCTTAGTACCGGAACCCTCTCTAAACGCGTTTCAAAGGGGTTGAGCTGGCCGGCCTCATTCACCTTTCATTCTGGCTCGTTTGATGCTCGTTTGTAATTCCGTTCTTTATCGGCCCATTATTTCACCGTGTCAGATCTACTGCTGAACGGCAACGCGGTGACCTCCGCCAAGGCCAAAGAGACCCCGGTCAGCCCCACCAGTCCCCTGGGGTCCCAGAGCCCGCTCAAGTGCTTCACGCCGCCGCACCAGCCCAGCCCGCCGACGGTGCCCCCCAACAACCCCAAGACCTCGGCCCGCCTCAGGAGGGCCCCCAGCCTGAACAGGACCAGGCCCTCGCACTCCCACAGCTCGGGTCAGTACAGAGAACAGCCGCGAGAGACGCGAGGGTTTTTAAAAGGGGGCGAGTGACAATGTTCGGCCTGTTGGAACATTGAGGCTCAAGGGACATGGGCTTTGTTTCTTGGTACTGCAACTCAGCTGCACGAGTCAGTCGGGAAACACAAACGAGAGACACAAGGTTTTGAGTTTGGGAAATTTCCCGAGTAAACCAAAGTCAGAACTTATAATTGTAGTAATAGTTGTAATCTTTGGAATATATGGTAAAACAGGAGGTTGAAGCGTGAACAGTGCTGACGAATCAAAGTGTTGTTCCTGATGACGATTTCCTCAAAGGGCTTTACGCTGGACTCATAAGACTCTTAAGCCAAGCAACCAACCTTTCCATTCAGAGAATCCGTCCCCTGTATTATTCACTGCGCGTTTGCGCTTCGTCCACTCTCGGTGCATCCACAATCTCGCTATGATCCCCCCTGCATTATGAATGGATGAAGCAGTGCAGTGCTCACCGCGCTGCTTGAGGCCTCCTCATCAGACCAGCCGAGAGTCAGAGCTGGCGGTGCATGGCCGAGCGTACGCCGGCCCGGCCGCCTTTGTTCAGGCAGCCCCCGCCGCCACCTACACCACCTACACGCTCCCGTTTCCATATTGACAAGAGGTGTAACATGAGAGCGTGTCTCTGTCTGTGTGTGTGTGTGTGTGTGTGTGTGTGTGTGTGTGTGTGTGTGTGTGTGTGTGTGTGTGTGTGTGTGTGTGTGTGTGTGTGTGTGTGTGTGTGCGTGTGTGCGTGCGTGCGTGCGTGCGTGCGTGCGTGCGTGCGTGCGTGCGTGCGTGCGTGTGTCTGCGTGTGATTGTGTGTATGCGTGTGTGTGTGTGTGTGTGCGTGCAGATGAGCTGGCCCAGGGCACCCTCGGCCAGAAGCGGGACCTCGCCGAGCCCCCCGAGCTCCGCCCCTTTTCCAAACCTGAGCTGGCGATGACGCAGAGCTTCAGGCTCATCAGCTCTGATGACTGGTGAGCGATAGACACACACACACACACACACACACACACACATACAACACACAACACAGCACACAGCACACCTTCAGAATGTGTCAAAGCGGTCAGAACGTGTGTGTCTTTTCACTGATGTCCGCCGACGTCCCGAGCGCAGGGAGAAGAAGATCGAGGGCCTCACGCAGCTGCGCAGCCTGGCCCAGTACCACATGGACACCCTGCAGACCCGGCTGCACGACGTCTGCCTGGCGCTCGTGCAAGAGGTGACCGCCTGCTACGTGTCCGCTCGCACGTTCGCTTCTCGGGTTCTCGAAGCCCTCTTCACACACAAGCAGCCGTAATTGTTTGTTGCGTGTGTGTGGGTGTGTGTGTGTGTGTGTGTGTGTGTGGGTGTCTGTGTATGCGTGTGGTCTGTTACCGTGTCAGTGTCAAACTCAAGGTCAACTCAATCCTGTTCGCAGCCTAGTCTAGGTACCTCGCTGCATGTAAAGCCAACCTAATCAACAGGCGGAACAGCAGCAAGAACAATAGAACAACAACAGTTTCGCTTGAAGCGAGGAGTGTGAAGTGTACCATAATGCAGCGCGTGCATTCCTATGGCGCTTTTCAAGCCACTCAAAGCTCTTTTCAGAGTGAGCGTGGGTGTGTGTGTGTCAACCCTGTTTACCAAACTAAAAGGATCCCTCGGATGAGCAGAAAAACAACAATGGCATTTGGGCATGCTCTGAATAACTGTGTGTGTGTGTGTGTGTGCCTATGCGTGTGTGCGTGCGTGTGTGTGTATATGTGCGTATGGGTGTGTGTGTGTGCACGCCTATGTGTGCGTGTGTGTGTGTGTGTGTATGCGCCTGTGCGTTTGTGTGTGTGTGTGCTCGTGTGCGTGTGTGCCTATGCATGTGAACGCGTGCGTGTGTGTGTGCGCGTATGTGCCTATGTATGTGTGCACGCGCGTGTGTGTGTGTGTGCGGTGCACAGGTGAAGAACCTGCGGTCGGGCGTGTCCCGCGTGGCGGTGTGCACCCTGGGGGACCTGTACTGCCACCTGCAGCGGGCCATGGACCAGGAGGTGGAGGCCACGGCGCGGGCGCTGCTGCAGAAGGCGGCCGAGAGCAACGCCTTCATCCGGCAGGACATGGACACGGCGCTGGGCCACATGGTGCAGCACTGCACGCCGGCGCGCTGCATCCACGCCCTGCTGGTCGGGGGCCTGAGGTCAGGGGGTGCTGCACGCACACACACACACACACAAAAACAAACACGTTTTTTTTATTGGCAATGGTCAATGGTTAACCTAGCGATTCAAATGCTTGAAACTTGTTGTGGTGACTTTCTTTACTGTATTAGCAGCAATGAAATGTTTCAACTTCTTCTGACAAATGTACTCTTTGTAAGTCGCTTTGGATAAAAGCGTCTGCTAAATGCCCTAAATGTAAAATGTAAATGTAAGTATGAACATGACCGTTGCAGAAGCAGTGTCTGATGTTTTGTTTGGCTTGTGCAAAACTTGACAAACCTACAAACAAAATACAGATACAACATGGCAAGATGTTGTTTGATGCGTGAACTCAAGTAGCCGACGCAAATGACTTACAGAAATGACCTCATCCCGGTCAGGTTCTAAATAGGTCTGTTGTAGAAAACGGTATCAAAACCTGAATCTGCTGTAGGCAGGGAATCCAGTGATTTTGCTGTGATTACCCCGATTTGCTAATAGATTGACCTTATGTCATTCCGTTTTGTCGTTTTATGTCCTGTTTTGTTCCGTGTCCTTCATGTTGGACCCGCCTGTCGTCCGCAGCCATTTGAACGCGGCGGTGCGGAGATGCGCTGCCCAGCACCTGGCCGACCTGCTGGAGAAAGTGGGCGTGGCCCGCCTGCTGTCCGGAGGCAAGGACGTGACGGACAGACTCCTCCCGGCTGTGGTCCGGCTGGCCCAGGACTCCTCCCAGGAGCCCAGGCACGTACCGGCGCCGGCCCACTTTGTTTGTGCTTTCTCCGGTGAGGACTTCCGGTCGTCAGTTAAGTGACACGTCCCCCCCCTCCCTTGTCCTCCCCTCTCCTCCTCCCCCCCTCCTCCAGGTACTTTGGGCGACGGATGCTGCTGTTCCTGTCGACCCACCGGGACTTTGACAAGATCCTGGAGCGGTACATCCCCTCCAAAGACCTGGCCGCCGTGCGCGACACGGTCAGCACCCTCAAGGCCAAGGTACGGTAGACCCAGCCCCCTTGACCCGCGCCGTCGGTTAGTCACTGGTCTTGTGAACAGCATTGTTGTCATCGTTGTTGTTGTTGTTGTTGTTGTTGTTGTTGTGTCAGGGCCTCGGTGAAATGCCCCAGGACCCCCCCTCGGCGCGTGGCAGGCGCTCACTGCCCGGCAGCGGCACCGTCAGGGCCTCCTCGCTCACCAGGGACCCCCTCAAACAGACCACCACCGGCACCATCACCGCCAGCACCATCACCGCCACCACTACCGTCACCACCACCAGGTGAGGTTCCTAAACAGCCACATGACGACCACCTTCTTAACATGTGTGCAAGTAAAACACTCTCTTCTGCTGGGCTGTCAGCTCCGCTCTGTTTGGGTCATGCTCCAGAATATATTTCTTTCTGTTTTTGTTAGTTTTCTTACCTTTTTTTTAATAACACCTTAACATTAAGCAAACTTGAAGAATGTGTATGAAAAACCTTCTAAACTCCCATTATACAACATGGCATTTTCTTATTTATGTCCTTTATTTGTTTTTGGTTTAAAAAAAAAAAAAAGAAAGAACAAAAGATGTTGTCAGTATGTATGCGAGTTCATGACACTGTATTCTGTGACCCCCTGCAGGGATCCCAACAGGCAGTACAGTACCACCAAATCTCAGGGGCACAGTATCGCCGACAAGATGGATTACATCAAGCAGCTCCAAGCCCTGCTGGAATCCAGGGATTTCAGAGAGCGGATCAAAGGCATCGATCAGCTGGTGGCCGACTGCCAGAACAACCCCAGCATGGTCATCAACAGCCTCTTACCGGTCGGTAGCCCCACACACACAGTGGTAGTCGTAAATCCTCACTGCTTCACTGAAGTCCCTTATCGTGCCCTTCCCAGCGAGGATCATTTCCTTGCCCTCGTCGGTTTACCTTTACTCCCTCTTTTTCCAGGTGTTTGACGCCTTCAAAGCCCGACTGCAGGAGTCCAACAGTAAGGTCAACCTGTACGCCCTGGAGTCCCTGCAGCAGATCATCCGTCTGCTGAAGGACAACCTGTCCCAGGTGGTCAACATCCTGGTGCCGGCCATCGTGGACAACCACCTCAACTCCAAGAACCCTGCCGTCTACTCTGCCGCCACCGGGGCCCTGGGCGAGCTCATGCTGAACCTCGGTGAGTGTCTGGCGGAGCCGGAGCTGTCGGGCAGACCGTCTGTGTGACCTTGTGGGCGGCAGTAGCTCAGTGGGTAGAGCGGGTGGACAGAGCGGGTCGTCCACCAACCGTAGGGTCGGCGGTTCGATCCCCTTGATCCCCCCCCCCCCCCCCTCCTCCAACTGTCCACATGTCGAACCCCACGAATGTACTGATTGTAAGTCGCTTTGGACAAAAGCGACAAAATGCCCCTTTTGCCTCGTTGTCCTTGGTGTTCTTGAATGTGTTTCCCACGTTCCCCACTCCAGACAACATCCTCCTCCTGCAGCCGTTCTGCACCAAGGCCCAGTATTTGAGCGGCAAGGCAAAGGTGGATCTGATCGAAAAGGTCGCAGGTATGGTGCCGGTCGACGCCTTTCTTTGTTGGTATTGTGTAGCGATGATCCTTTGCCAAACGTCAACAAACCAAATTCCATCACATCACCAAACTCCTTCCTCTGCCCCCCCCCCCCTCCTCCACCCCCTCCAGAGCTGGTGACGGAGCTGTACCCCCGCAGGCCCCAGCTGGTGGAGCAGAAGGCGCTGCCCCTGCTCTGGTACCTCCTGGGCGCGTCCAGCCACAGCGGCAGCGGGCACGGCCGGGGCGGCAGCGTGCGCAGGGCCACCACCGGCCTGTGCCACGCCAGATGGGGCCCGGCCTGGCGGAGAGCGCCGCCTCCCAGTCGCCGAGCGTGCACAAGGACCTGGCGGAGCTGCTGAGAAACGTGTCCTCGAACGATTGAAAACCCCTCGAAAGGACGCATCGAGAATTGCCCACGAGAGGTAAGGGAACCGAAAGCGGAACTCGTACACAGAATCCAAAATCAAAAAATCCAATTCCAAACACAACCAAACAAACGAGAGGAGACGAGAGGAAGAACGCGACACGAGGACTTTTACTTGAATAAAGAGATGTTCTGCATTTCTATTAGTGCCTGCACTTTTTTTTAATACTGTTAAAGAGAGAGTTTCTGACTCCTCTCTCTCTCTCGAGCTCCTCGACTCTCCGGCCCTTATATCTCAGCACCCCCTGGGCACCGTACGGGCTGACCTGCATCATGCTGGCAATCATCAGGTCTCGCGTGTTTTCCACAACCTGCTCACTTTGCACTTTAATGGATGGCTTGTCATCATCATCAAACACAGGACTTCCCCCCCCCCCCACGCGGTCCTGGGATTGTTGTCGCTATTGTCATTGTTTTTGTTTTGGTTTTTGTTGTGTTTCATAAAGGGAAAGAATCTGTCTTATTAACATAACGTACTGTAGACCAATCACAACACACCGTTCCAGAATGTAAGACCAAAATGCACAGAGAAGATGAAAAAAAAACGAGGGACGTTTATATTTTTGTCGTGGTTCCATTTATTGAGAGGTGAATTGTTGAGATTTTTGAAATGTGTCTTAAAAGGTTGCTTTCAATATTTGTGCGTTGAGATGAAATATATGCGGAGGAAAAAACTTTTTTTTTGTACAGCTCTCATGTGTAATTGCACAGTATTACCCTAAACTATTAACCATATGTTGTAGGACGTTACAGTATATATAATTTATCTTGTATAGTTTGGGTTTTAAGGTCCTATTGTATGAATTATGTTTATGATATGCTGAGTTGGTTGTGTTCTTATTTTGCATGTCGTCAAATCAAAATCAATGTGTATATTTTTGTCTAAAGGATATATAGATATATATACGTACACTGATGCCTGATTCAAAATTACAAACTTATTTTAATGGGTGTATGTGTTTGGGTAAAAAACATTACTTACAGAGTAAAACCCAATTTAGTGATTGCTTCAATGTAGTGCCAGTCTGTAAGTAACCTTTTCACTTTTCTGTTGTAAATGTATATTTAACTCGTCCATGAACAAACAAAAGGTACCTAGTACTACAACCCCATGGATCTACAAATACAGTGTTTATTTCTGTAAAAAATGACTTTGGGTTTCTTCATTTGTCGATACAGGGTAGTAGTTCAGAGGGCCAATGCAGCATCACTCTGTGTGCCCTTGATGTCATGTTTGCACTCCAATCTCCAATGTAATGTTTGAGATGAATTATCATTGAATTAATCCATTTGTTCTATTGCAGAATGCTGAATAAGTTTGTGAAAGAAAATGTATCCACAGAGCAGCGTATTTTGACTAGGCTGTACATTTCTATTTGTTAATTGAAAAATAATTCTGGGGAAAAAAAAAATCAATGTAAATGTTCAGTCCATGGCCTTTTCTGATAAGGCTACTTGGTCATATTACAAATAAAAGTTTATCTTGACATCAAAACATGGATACAAGTTGTGCATTAAGATTTATTTCCTTTTATTTATGTGTGCACGGGTGTAAAATGCTTCATCAAAGGCTTATCCAATCTGAAATCTATTTGTTTCGTTTGTGTGACCGTGACAAGCTTACAGCGGTACTGGCAAAGCCATACATAGGTGAATATTGAAATGTAGAACAAAAAGACATTGCAATGCAAAAGCCAAGACTATGGACAATCCTGGCATCCATGGCAGCCTATGGAACCGTTAGTAGAAACGTACACAGGCTCAGGTCTTGGCAAGGAAGAGGTAGGCTTAGCAAGCAGTCCAAACAACCATTAAATGAGATTTGTAAATATCCTGAACGATTTTGCCTACAGTTCTGTACAACACATCATGATCAACTTAACGTCTTTCTCCACTGCCTATTAATTGCGACAACGGCTGTATTTTGAACACAAACTTCTCAAGATAGCTGCCACACTGATAATGACGGAGGTGAGTGCCAGCCAGCAATACGCCGTGGCTGCATCAGGAGCGAGATGCGTGTTCTGCGGGAGAAGCCTGTCGTGAGTGACCGAAGTGGCTATGGCTGTTGGTTCGCAGCAGTGCAGTAACATGTTGTCAACTAGTTTGTGCTTTTTAATAGGTTCGGCCACCACAGCTCTCTGGCTTCCGTCTTTCTCATGAAGCCTGGTGGACTTCACGCATCGCCAGTGTATAATCCAGTAATTCATATAAAAACACAAACTACTAAAAACACAGCAGCAACACTGCACATTGAATGTACGTTGATATTACTGTCCTGTTTTTGCACATTCCGCACAAAGCACATTTTCATCAAATATATACTTTTTTTTTGTCAACGTGTGTGGTCGGTATCAGATCATTTATAGCAAGATATTGAAAAATAACCTCATGGGGATCGAACAGTAGTTGCCAAATTCCTCAAAAAAATCCTGAGCTGTCCTATATTGTTTTCGTGACGACACTTCTGCTACTTGGTATGATTCAATTGTGTAACTATTAATGCTTTACCCGGGAATGACCTCGCCAAAATGACCCACTCTCAGTAGATGCCGTCACTGAGTCGGCATCTACTTCTACTTTAGAAGATTTTTATACAGGTTTTAACATGAAGCAATAATAGCCAAATAGAAAATAAATAAATAAAATAATCACTTAAAATATACATTTCTTACAGTAACACCAACAAAATGCTCTTGTGCTATAAATGGAAAATAGGCTTTTGGTTTACTCTTCATATAATGCTTTGCTACATGCAATATTTCTTTTACTTCTTCACCTGTAAAATAGAGGATACTGCTTCCTTTAGCTTTTAGCCGCTGTAATTGGTTTGCTGAGGCAGCCGGGTCAATCGTCATGGCAGCCGGGTGCTGGCGTGATGCTTGACCGCGTGAGCAGGACCGGCGGCGTGTGGTCGCACATCAACAACGCCCGGTGTGCATCAGGGACCCGATGACTTAGGCAGGTCCTGGTTCTCGGCCAAGTGAAGCTTTTGTCTGAACACAGGGCCGTGAAGGATTCTCACACGGACAAACAGGACTCACAGAGAACAAACACATCAATTGTGGGTTTGGGTTTAGCACCTGGAGCTCCGGCTCAGCCCTGTGTGGAGCCATATGTGGGTCCAACACAACAAAAGGATACATTGATGTGCTAAGTTCTTCCAGCTGTGGGAACAAATGAGGGGTGTGTGATTAATGCCACTGAAACACTGAAATGGGATCCTTGTTCCAACAGCTGTGTGTATGTATAAACGTGTGTGTCGAGCAGTATACCGCCCCCTAGCGTTTCAGAGCAGAGGATATCCACACCATTACTGTCGGGTGCCCCCTGGTGGCGGCGAGAGCTTACGTTGCACAGCAAGTGCTCCAGGTTGTGGTCGGAGGCGCTCTTCCTCTGGTCCTCCGAGAGCTCCTCCACGTGGCTGTCCAGGCTGAAGTGCAGCCGCGCCAGCTTCTCCTGCATCTCACGTACGTGCTCCAGCTGCTCAAAAGAGCACACCTTGCCTTGATGCAGGAGGAGAGGATGGAGGAGAGGGCTTGAGGAAGTTGAGCACAAACTTATATATAATATATACACATATATTCTATATATTTCTATATGTATATAATATATACATATATATATATATATATATATATATATATATAAATGTGTTCTAGCGACATTGCAATATGATGTGTACATTGTCTCTGATTTGTGTTATATTCGAATAAAACGTTAATGAGGTCTTTTCTTACTATCAAGGCAATCTGGAACTCAGACTGTGTGTGGACTGTGGCACATGAGACAAATAAAGACTATATGCCTCTTTGAGGACCCTCTACGCTTGGTCATCAGCAACTAAACATACATCCATACATATTGCATTCAACGCATTGTGAGAATCCTTAGGCGCTGATCCTGTGGCCGACAGTTCATTGTTGTGACCACGAGCCTATCGGAACTGGTTTCCCCTTTCATAGCTTGAGACAAGGCCAGTAACTGGATAATCCCCCTGGCGCGGCGTGGCGTGGCCTGGTGGCGTGGCCTGGTGGGAGGGCTCACTTACCGAAGGCCTGCAGTTTGCCTGAGTGGAAGTCGTTGAGGAGGTTGAGCAGCCCTCCCTCCATCTCCCGCACGTCCGACACGTCCGTGAGGAAGGAGTGCTGCAGGGGCGAGGACTGGACCACCTTGCTGGGCCCGGCCGGCTGGGGGGCACGGGGCTTCTCCTTATGGGGCCTGGTGGACGAGGAGGAAAGCACAGGATGCCAGGATGACACATGAGACCCCCCCCCCCCCCGCGCGCGCGCGAGTGCCACGCCAGGGGTCAGGACTTGTTGAGACGCATCGGTTTTCACGCCATCTGTTGTTTCATACTAAAAAAAATATATATTGATTGAAATGTACGCCCCACGCTGACGATGGGAAAACCATTGTTAGCATTGTTTGAATAAAAGGTTCATTTAGGGAGAACGGGTGTCGTGGAGTCAGTGAGAAAAATACTAGCCACAACCGTGCATATTTTATTGGTTCAAAATGAACACGCTTACACGTTTTTTGGCCCGCGGCGCACTGCGGTGAGATGATATGTCGGCCCCACAGAGCCTGAAGAGATGGGACACCACTGCTATGGCGGTTCACCTCTCCCCCCTGGCTAGGACTCACCTGGCGATTTTGGGCGGAGCCGCGACGGTCGCCAGAACCTCTTTGGGCTGTCCCGGAGCCCCTATGGACCTCTTGTACTTCCCCCGGTTCTTGGGGGAGGGGGGCTGCGGCAGGCCCAGGGAGAAGGTGGCGCTCTTGCTGGCCGGCAGCGGGGGGAGTTTGCGTGGGTTGACGGGGGGCGGCGGCGGCTGGGGGAGGGACACCTTGGGACTCCTCCTCTTGCGCTTGTCCTCCATGTTGGTCTTATTGGAGTCGGTTGTTTTGGTGTCTTGGTTTATGTGTGTTGGGGGTACAGAACGAATGGGTGGGTATGAATGGTAGGTAGGACGTCGAACAACGACACGGGACACCTACTCACTGGGAAAATCTCTTGACCAGGTTCCTGATGGATGACTGCAAAACAATAAAATAAAGACAGCAGCGATTATTATAACCATTATGGAGGATATACTTTTTTTTTTTTTTTTAAGTTTACAGTTTAAGTTACGCAATGCATACTGGGGTTCATTGAAAAACCTAAAGGGAATTAAAATGTACTAGCATTGAGGCCTAATAGTATAATAGTAATTCATGATGCTCTATGCAGCTCATGTTGCCTTATGCATATTGCAAACATATTGCAATAGTGGCAAGATGTGTATCCTGGTTGGATCGAAGTTGGCCATTATGTTAATCGTGTTTTAACTGAGCAGGCCGAAGATGGAAATGCATTGGCAAGGAAACGGTCCAACTAACTTTAATCAAGAGCTTTCGTGCGTCGGGTATAACCATTGGATCTGACCACACGGACTAATGCATTGGATGGAACAACCTTATTGCATGCAGTAGCCCTCTGTCTATTGTAGCACACCGTGGCTGTGGATTATGAGACGCTGTCTTCATTGATGACATATTTCGCTCTCCAAACACAATCAAAGGTTCGTTGTCCAAAGATGGCTACTACCACAGTGCTAAGACATTACACCATCTCGAAACCATAATTATACCATCAATTATGTATTTGTATTAGATAATATCGTTATTTATACATGCACCGTATGGTAACAACTCTTGAAACGATGAAAAGGACAACGAACGCAAGTAAAGTAAAATACGGCTTACCGAATCAATTACATGGAACTGGAAATACCAAACCATCTGGAGACTGGATCACATTTTCTGATCCATGTAAACGTAAACGTCGGGTAGTGCTACACATTAGCGATAATTAGTGTTTTACAATCACACTTTGCACACCCCTTGATTTACAATAAATAAAATAGAGCCGCGGCATCAATAGCCTTGTTGAGCCAAGCTCGTCCAGATCCCACTCTTAAAGGGCCAGTACATGTATTTTGGCACAGAATAGGGGCGGGGAAATGTAATGATTATTCAGTGGCCAGAATATCGACCGAGGCGCCTTATGTGACTGCAACAGATTCATGTCCTCACCATGCATGGCCTGCTATGCATGCCATGTTTTTTTTTTTTTTACATAAAATCTAAATTGTGGAAATACTTCAAAACAATTTTGGATCAAATGTTCAACCAGATAGATAGTCCTTACTTACTAGGGTAGGCTATAAATATGTTTATATTTTGTCAAAGGAATCACAATGTATCTTGTGAAGAATGCTGGCAAAATAGATGTATATACAAACACAAAAGAAAAACTGCATCTTTAAAGTAATACAAAAATATTTTCTTTTTATTATGGCAGATCAGAACATAACCCGAACAGTGACACAAAATGCAGTTGTAGAAAAGATACAAAGCTCTCATGCATGTTTCTCTTACACCATGGTAAAATGTGCAACGCAATAACTTAACTGCCTCTAACTGACCTTCTGGTCAGAGGAACTGTTTGAGTACGAGTATGCTTTACCAAGCACTATTCTGTCTCTGAGTAGTTTGAAGAATGCGTAGTAGTTGCTGAAGAGAATCAAGGCCAGTGATATCGTCTGATGCCACTTTTCTGAGCATATTAACGAGTACAGTTGGTAGAATATCATGGCGCCCTCCAGTATGATGAGCATGTTCAGTATCCTCAGTGGCTTGTTGAAGAAGAACTGCAAATACAAAGAAGGAATCAAAGTGTCAACAATCTGACAATCTGAAAACCCCTCACACACAGCCTCCTGTGTGTAGCCCCTGTGATTTAGGGACTATTGAAATAGAACCGAGCACTCTCCCAGACAAAAGGAGGCTGTGTCCACAGTCACACACTGAACTTGGGAGCGTCTGACGTCGTGCGCTGGCTAGTGGTTGTACTCACATAGAAGCGGTAGTGGGACACATCGGAGGGCACCGCCACGTTGTAGTGGCCCATGGCTTTGTACACGTTCTTGTTGTGCTTCACCAGCACGCCCTGGGGCCACATGTACTCCACCGTCCATCTGGCTCGGGCACAGGAGAGAGCACGAGTTATTCCAGATTCAAGTCGATATGATTATATGATTACGGGTACCGTAAGTACTGTAGTATTGACCATAAGCATGGTAGGTGGTATGGTAGTATTGTTTTTTTGTTGTAGTTATATGTACAGTAGTACATAGTGGTACAAAACAGTTTTGCTGAAAGAGGAACCCTATTAGGATCAATTGGGTGTCGTCATAAACAACCACTAACACTAAACAAACAGCGGTATCCATCTGTCGGTCTTCATTGCAGCTGACAGCCACTGGGAGACGTGATCTGGTGGAACTGGTTCAGTTGACTACTAAGCTCTGAGGGTTGGGCTAAACATGCTCCTATTGTAGCTCCGATAGAGCTAAACCTGCTCAACCTGCACCGTTTCCCTTTTTCCCCCTTCTGATCTTAATGATATGCTAGCATGTTATAAGTGGCCCAGTGTTATTATCATGTAATCAAACAAACACCCTTCTACTGTATTCAAACTAGTTGGAAGTCCTTGGCTTTACTCTGTGACGCAGCCTGTGTCACTGAGGGATTTTCCCGCCACGGTTCTCCACAGACAACAACAACAACAACAACAAAATTCCTCAGTGGATTGAACAGCGGGCAGATGAAAGTATTGTTGCAGCCACTTGAACGGTCAAATTACGACGAACCGAAGGGGCGGTCAAATAGTGCAGGTTTAAACTGGTTTAAAGGTCGGTAACGCACTGGTTGGACCACCACGCATCCCAGGGTCCGTCACACACAACAAACAGCCCTCCCCCCCCTCGGCCTTTTGGCCTTTTATACACGCAAGTACCCACATGTGCTGGAGGACGTTGGAGCACAGGGAGGGGTCTACTTTCTGCCAGCAGCCCAGGTGGGCGGCGGCCTTGTGGAGCAGGTCACAGTAGCGCGGCGGCAGCAGGTGTCTCATGAGGATGACGGACGTGCTGACGGACACCAGGATGAAGAGCTCACAGGACCAGCGCTTGTCTACGTACTGGGTACTCTGCCGGACACACACACACACACACAACATCACGACAAAAATTAGATTGAAATATCAAAATTGAATGAGGGGGGGGGAAGGGAACAACGTTTTGCAAAAGGATGAAAGCCCTAAACTCACTTGTTCTGAAGCATACAATCATTTGCAGATACTCTAGATTTTTTCTGACACTAAATCCAAAGACCACTTCTTAGGAGGGAGGGGGGGAAACCATCCACATATAGACATATATATACAAAATATGCAATACTGTATGCATAACACATATAGATCGCTACGCTTTACACGTTCCAACAAAACCTCAAACAGCGCCATCATACGTGCGGCTGCAATGCAACTAACTACAACCATGAGCGCCACCGAAACCCCCGCCCTCCCGCACTCCGCTCACCTTGACGAACCACACCGGCACGAAAGCCACGTAGTAGGCGCTGAGCATGGAGCTGACCAGCACCTCCTTCATGCGCCAGTTGAAGTCCATCTTCAGGTACTCCACCTCCTTGCGGATGAGGTCCGGCGAGAGGCAGCAGGCGTGCGTGGGCATGGCCTGCACGCCGTACAGCTGGCTGGTGTGCTGCTTCCACGTGTCCTTGAGCACCGTCAGGTAGTCCCTGCCCTTGCCCACACTGCCCACCTCCTTGGAGCCGATGCTGGCTATGGGCGAGAGCGGCCCCCCGCGCCGGAAGTCACAGGTCAGCCGGAAAAAGGGAATGTACATCCCGAATCTGAAGGGGGGGGGGGGATTTGTCAACATTCTTTACAGGCACTTCATGCACTTCAGACTCCGTGAAAAGGCAACACACCACAGCAGCACTTGTGAATGGACCCGTGGGAATTCGATCCGAGTGTATTCACTGTGGTGCCATCGCATCCCTGCATATGACTCCAAATGTGTGGCACAGGGTTTTTACACTTGACCCATCTTAGGGGTTGTGGACCGGACACTTACGGGTAGCAGAGAAACAGCAGGCTGAGGACAGAGTAGGTCCTGAAAAGGTATATGAGGGACCGACACAGGCTCCAGCCTGTCAGAGTAAGCACGGCGAAGCGCGCCATCACCAAGAAGATGGAGTGAGGGAAGGAGAGCTTCCCACTCTGTGATGCCTGTAGACGAGGACAGAAAGGAGGTCAGAGGGGGAGAGACAGGCAAGCACAGGACACCGGGAGAACTACTTTAGTGAGAATGCTGTTTTAATGTGGTTGAGTGTGGTATTAATACTGTGAGGGTAAGGGGGTCCATTCCCACTGGGGCCACACATACTACCAATGTATACACGGTATAGTAAGATGAACATTATAAGTTATTAATTTATTTCATATTCGATTGGAGACTATGAACTTCCAATAGGTTCAGGATAATCCATTGTTGAATTCTGAACTAGTTCATTCTAAAAATATGTGATGTGCATGAAGTTGAACACTTACCTCTTTCACAATCGCTGCGATTAACCTTCGTGCCAGTATTATGATTGTGAATACCAGCATGTTATAGTCAATAAGGTGAAAGTTCTGCATGTAAAACAGGAAGAGGAAATCTTTCAGCATGCAATCAACTGCATATGTTGAAGTCATCCGAGCAAGGTAAGACCAATAACGGCGTTATAACAAATACCGCAAATCAACCTCAAACACAATGTCAACTGTGATCGCACCCGAGCACCAATCAAAACAAGAGGGCAGTATGACCAGAACCCGGAACCACCCAGGATGGACCGCCCCTGGCGGAGAACTCACCAGCGACGTGTGGGAGGGGGGATGTGAGGGAGGGTACCACCACACCGTCTTGTAGATGTTGACGTAGTGCACGAACAGAGCGACCAGGTGGCAGAAGAACAGGTGGAGCTCGAAGAGCACGTTGCGGTCCAGCGACAGCTCGGGGATCTTGCAGTGCTTCAGGGGCACTACGGTCTGGGTCGCCAGGGGGGGGCTCGACATACCTGCTCCAGAGCCGTTCCTGCGGGTGGGGCGAGAGCTTGTATGAATTCAAACAGGAGGACTACGAGGCCTGACTATGGGTGGTTCAGTGTTGTTGGCAGCATCCGTCTGCCGACCATCGACCCTTTTCACAGAGGTGCCATCGTGGGACAAACACAGGTGTCGAAACGCCGCTACTTTTATGTACCAGGGCTCGGGTAGTAATCTAAACTAGTGTAGACAGCACACATGGACCACTGCAGGCGTATGAGTGACATCTGTATATGCTCGTCTAAAAACACTGCGTGGAGAGCATCATTTCCCAGGAAGATGTAATTTCCTGTAAAATATTATAGGCGATGGTCTGTAAGCAGCTGTACTCGCAACTGTTCAAACAACTAACTTAGAAATCCCCAGATTTTTGGTTGGCGGCGAGATATCCAATCGTCTGGCATCACGAGAGACTAGTCCTACGATTACACCTCAGTGAAAAGGCTCTATAGGCCTGACCTATCAGAGAAGCATTCAAGATGATTATATAATCCCCTAGACAGATAGATGCCTGTTTATAAGCATGCATCAATATTTACTATAATGTACTTTATCACCATGTCAACTGTGAAATCATGGACTTTAATAGGTCACATGTTCCATTGTTCCTCCTTATGACCAAACACTCTGTTGTGATGGCTCCAAATGTTGAACCCCTCTTAAAGACAAGACTCGTGGGTCCCCTCACCTTGTTCGTGAACGCACCCCCGTTACAGGAGAACTCGTGGAGTGGTTGCCATTGCTCAGGGAGCCCGGCTCACTGCTCAGTGGAGACCTACAGTAGCTAGTAGTGCGGTTCGCCCCTCTCCTTCCACCAGCCATTGCAGAAAGCACCTCGAGTCAATGCTGATTTTTGTGGTTGATTGTTTTCTTCACTTGAAGGCGCTGATACCTAGATCAGAAGAGAGATCGCAGACTACATGAACCTCTGACACCAACAACCTTTGGGACATTGCTATCCAATTGCTGATGCACAATTTCAGAGTCAAGATGCAGTGGGTTTTGGAACCAGGTACACTAAACATTAATTAAAATGTTTATTCGTGTTGCTTTGACTGAAACCTAGCTAAATGCCAAACACCCCCATAGCAATACAACGTATATATATCACGTGCTTGAACCCCAGTGTTATTTTATAATGACAATTTCTAAACTTACGTTGGCATCATCACGTTTTTTTCTAATAAGGTTAAGTTTGCGGAAGCTGACATGCTAGCTCTGCTGCACCCTTTGCAGACTAAGCTGGGGCATCGGCTATGTGTAGAGGCGTGTACCCCACGGGTGTCTGCATGTGAAACGTGTTTCTACAATGATCCACGAACTGCAAGCTTTCCGCCAAGACGGGAAAATGCATGCTCGACAAAATACAAAAGACTGAGGCCTTGCTAGCTGGCGAGCTATCCTCACCCCAAACCAAGAGCACAGCAAACCACAAGTAAATCATGCTTACCAGGGACCACGCAGTAGTCTGTTATACTGTGTAATTCTTAAAAACAAGAATTTGTATGGTTCCACGTTGAAATAACTGCGAGGTTGTCATCATAATTAACGAGGATACTCATTGTTGATGTGAAACAACTACCACTGTTGGATAGGGGGCGCGGATAGGTTTAGTCACGTGGGAGGGGAGGATTTTAAAGAGGCAGTAACATGAGAGGGAACCGGAGGATTCAGACTTTCACTGACTGATTTGTATTTAATATTTATTTTAAGTAAATGTTAATACGAATTACCTTACCAGCTCGTTTAAAAGCAAATGGTTGGAAAATCCCAATGCCAGTGAAATATACATTGGCAATATATTAAGAACTTAATGGAGGTCAAGCTTAGATATCCCCAAGAGGTCACTAGTTTTATTATGCCCTTAGAATGAATGTCGCCACTGAATAGTTCAATTCTGAATATTTGGCTTCAGTACATTTCTTGAAGCACTCCTTTTGTCTCTGCAATATGTTGTAGTGGCATGAACGGTCTCCTCATCAATCATAAAACATAATCACAATGTACCTAAACTATTAAGCATGTTATGTAGGAATTAAATAACAAAGAAAACGTAAGGATATCAAGTTTATTTGAAGTTGTCAACAGCAATCCTTCAACAAACATTCACACCTGACTTTGTAGAAAATACTTTGTAAAAAAGTTGGTAAAATAATGTACTCAAATGTCATGTAAAAATATATATATATAAAAAAAACTGTTAAGGAAATAAGCAAATTATTAGCATTAACAGCGAGTCAGAGTCTGCGAAACCCAACAGTTGAAAATATAGTTGCATTTGCACCTCTCCTGTGCCCTTTCGAGACCTGAGGACAGAGGAAAGTCTGTAATTAATTGGGATCAATCAGCCAAACTCGATGCATAAATTTCCTTGAGAAAAACATGCAATCTCAAGTTATTCCATACTCACCATGCTACATACGTCTTAAGAGCGACACTGTGCTTTATCCACTTTGTGTGTACTATATCCACACACACACACACACACACACACACACACACACACACACACACACACACACACACACACACACACCCACACCCACACACACACACACACACACACAAATTTCATAACGAGTCAACATTTCCAATCACTGCTTGTCAATATTCGAGTGATGAGTGTTACTCTTCAATTACCATGATTGGTTCACTGAGGTTAAGCTCACTGTACCAAAACGTCCTCCCAACGTGCCGACCACCTACAAAAAGAAAAAAGCAAAGTGAGCCTTGGACATGCAAGCCCCACAATGGACAAGACGCATGCAACGCTGACGACATACTATGACAGGATCATGCAACTTCAGCTGAAAGGGTTTTTTTTTTTTTTGACCAATAGGAGTTCACACGATTTGAGTATCATTTACTATAAGGAATTCAAGATATTTGCAGTGAAATGAATGGACCATTGTTATTTGAGCATGAGTTGCATTACAACCATTTCTGATTTCTACAGCTAATTTTGCTCGGAATACACTACTAATAGCAGCTTTTAATCTACAAGTGTTTTTTTTAGGGTAACAGTTTTTGGGTGACTTGTATGACGTGAATTTTAAAACAGAAAATAAAACAAATAAATCTAACAGATGAGTGTTGGGGTTAGTTTTACCTTCTTGTGGCGATCTTTTGGCTTTTAGAATCCTCCCCTCTGCGATTTTTTTCTTTTATAACAAAAACATCCAGCATGACTTTACATCAAAGTCAAGTAAGGTCCCTGAAAGCTTGATTTGAAATGCTGATGAAACTCAGTCATTTCAAATGGTTGAAGATACGTGGCTCTCTGGGAGCTCCAAGAGGTATGCTAGCT
This sequence comes from Urophycis tenuis, assembly GCA_036785325.1. NCBI lineage: Eukaryota > Metazoa > Chordata > Actinopteri > Gadiformes > Phycidae > Urophycis > Urophycis tenuis. The sequence continues at coordinate 4,368,709 of JAXIVH010000014.1, read as the reverse complement.
AAAGGTTGACGACATAATACATGTTAGAGCACTATATTATCAAATGGCAAACAGGTTTTTGTCAATACCACAATAATAGCCTTTTATTTTTGGAGGAGGATAGTAATGACAAAACTGTAAAGAAAAATCCCAGGACTAAAAGGGTTTGCAAGTTCTGCTTTTTGTTCTTTTTTCGTTAAAACAAAATAACAAAATATATGACGTTTGTTTAGTTGGATACATTATTCAAAAGCATAAGGAAAAAAAAAAAAAAAACTAAAAATATATATAATACGATTTTGATACAACAAATGCAATACGATTTTTAGAATGATAAGAATGAACTAGGCTTTATTGATACAACGCAATGCAGCAACACAAATGTTTGATATATTTAGTATCCTATTTAGCATAGAGCACACAAGCCTTTTGGAAACTATGCGACTTTAGAACATATACATTTGTCCTGGGATTATGCACAGAATATTGAATTGGCAGCAGATTATTTAACCGCAAGTCCTTTTAGTCTTTACTGAATTTAGAACAAATCATAGATTGTGGATCAATTTAAGAAAATGAATTGTTAAAGAATACAAATTTCCGGTGTTGCCAAATGAATGTTGATAGTAGTAAAATCGTCATCGTTTTGAGTAAGATTTCCCGAGTCTATCCGAAATCATAAGGTTTGGATAAAAAGTATACACAAAAATGCAGTACAGCATACCTCTACACGTTTTGTTTTATTCAAAACAGCTAAAAAAAAGCTGTGTTTGGATTTGCATCTTGATCTAGTCTATTTAATGATGTTACATTGAGACACCCGCAATACTTTTTTTGTCTGCTCATCGAGGACATTTGAAATGCAGCCTGAATAAGACAGCTAAATCGCCACAATCACATATTATTGGGAATTAACTGAAATGATAACCATTAAACAAAATGTCTAAACATTACTTTATCTGATTATATTAATGTAACCAGGAACCTAGACCTAAACTGCCAACTACACTAACAAAACAATTTATGGAACTCTATAAACAAGGAAATTTTGCAGATTTCTGTGGCAAGCTGCAATGCACCCAACAAATCCTCCTATAGTTTAGTAAAAAATAAAAAAATAACGTTGGGAGTAAAATAAACGTGATAAAAACGGAACCAACAAGAAGGAAATTACTTTTTGAAAAGTTAAAAGTGAGTTACAATTGTAGACAGTTGCTGGGGCAACTTTCTACCAGAGGCCATTCAGTATCTTCCATATGGGTGCTCCCTGTACCCTCCCTTGGTCTGCCTGGCAGGAGGAACTTTCCCCCCCGATCCAGAATTGGGCCATGACCCCTCCCAATCATCTTGAGCTGGGGAGACAAAACCAACAAGACCCAGACGACATTATGAACGGCATTTCATTGCGTCATGCTACACAGTCCCTCCAGGAACCCTGCTAGTCCCAAATAAAAGTCAGTTAATAAAACGGCAAAATGGAAGAACTTACTGTAGGCATCATACGTAGGCTCCTGGGACTCTCCGTGTCCATAGTCGTAGTATTCAGTATCTCTGAGGACAGGACAAGTGAAACGTGAGCATCTCCTATATTCAGACCGCGAATGGAGCTCTATGTCAATGTAATGCAAGGTTTCACTAACGCTGGAGCCGGTTGTTGGTTGTAATAGTTTTCATAGGACTCGTAGGCCGGTTCCGTGTAGGACTCTTCGTAGGATGGCTGCGGAAGGAACATCAACAATAATTACAAAAAGAAAACCATAGCTCCAAGAACCAACCAGCTGCTGGCGATCCATTCGGCGCACGCTGTGCTCAAGGGCGGGCCCAACAACTCACGTATTCCTCGTAGGACTCCGACTTAGGCTGCGAGGTGGGAGGCGGGGGAAGCTGGTGCTGCTGGTGCGAGAGGGCCGCGGCGGGGAGCATCCTCGGCGCCCCGGACGCCGGGGGCCTGGAGCGGGGAGCGGAGCCCCCTCTGTTGGGCGGTGCGGGCGGGCCGCCCCTGCCCGCCGGTGCCCCCCTGGGCCCTGCGCCGCCCCTGCCCAGTGCCCCGCGGTGGGCTCCGCCGCGTGGCGCTCCTCCGCGAGGGGCCCCGCGTGGCATTCCTCGGCCCCTGAAGAATGACCACACGGATGTGAGCAACGGATCACAACTGTGGCCTGGCCGTCTGGAGGTTGATCAACGGTCACTCGTTTCAGTAATACAACCAAAACAGTTCAGGCATCATTCATAATGATAGATGCTGCATTTTGCCCACTCATGACTAGCTAGAGGACGGATACCCGGCCCGGGTCGGGTTCGGACAATTTATGCTCGGGTTCGGGTCTGGCACATTACCCCGCACATGTTGCACTCATCTGTTTGTTGACATTTCCAAATGCCTTGCAGTTGCTTTATAAAAGGCGGGCTTTCTTAAACACAGACGAAAACGTGCCATTAGTATGAAAAAAATAGACTTCAACTGTGTCGGGTTCGGACATAAAAAGCTTGAGCTCGGGTCAGGTTTGGTTACTGTTCTGTCGGACGCAGGCCGGGCTCGCACAGAAAAGTCTGGCCCGATCCGCACTCTATGACTGGCCTGAACACATTGCATGCTGCTACCAGTCTAAAGGTTAAATCACAGCGGAACCCTGGAAACACTAGCTCCAAAATAGCAAACTTCACAGCTGCTAACCTGGGTCCTGAAGCGTTGGGTGGGCCCCCTCTGCCCCGGCCTGGGTGACCACCTCGCCCACGGCCTGAGCCATCTGGTGCTCCATTGAGATAGTGGGGGTCCATGTACTGCTCCTGCTCACCAGGCTCCTGTATGCATGAATGTAAGCATGAATTTAACAGCATGCAGACTCCCCAGCAGAGAACACGGTAGAGACAAATTTGCTCAGTGAGAATGATATGGAAATACGCCTGTTGATAGGCAAGAGCACACATGCCAATAACAAACCACACAACCATACACATAAGAATTAAAAATAAACTGAAACAGTCCAGAAACATGGAGAATTTAAGATGACAACCAAACTAGGTATTGTGGCAAGTTAATCACTCTTCAATACTTGAATAGGTGGCTTTACAGCACCCTCAAAATCGCCAACTCAAATATTGGCCAGCCCTCCAGTGCCCCATGGTGTGGTTTCAATGAGATGTCATGCTGGACACATACCGGGATAAGGAACTTCTTGACTTCGTCCATGGCATGAGCCATGCGCAGGTAAGCCTCTGGGATGGGAGCGGTCACCTCGATGAACACATGCAGCTCCATGGACAGGTGGGCATATTTAGCCTCACCACCCTTCCTTAGCTCTTCCTCCTGAGGACACGCATTACAAATTAACTCTGTGGGGAACACATAAGCCACGTCGTGCACCAGGTATACTTGTTACATGGGTTACCTTATTCTTGTCCCTCATGGAGCCCTTCCCTAGGACTGAGATCTTGGCTCCAGTCTCCTCCTGGAGCCTCTTGATTGTGTTCCCTTGAGGGCCCAAAATCTTACCGACAAAGTTGACCTAATGCAAAAACATATTGGGGTGGGGGTGTGAATGACCTGGCACAGCCCGTTCAGTGCTTAGAGAACAGACCATCGATGAACCGACCGGGCTACACGTACATCAAAATATACATACCCTTGGATATTGCTTTGTGGGAATTAATACACGCTCCTTAAGTTTCAGATTTCTTGTGGCAAACAGGTCCAGGTACGTTTCCTTTTCTGTGTCTTTCAGCGTCTCACCTTTCTGAACCCTTTCAATTTCTGCAGAAAAAGTATTTTTTGCATCATTGTTCAATGCCATCAACAATGAGAACATTGACCTTATCAAAAATTAAAAAGCATCACAGTATAAATTGGGTATAAAAGGGAACATGTAAATTGTTATAAAAGTTGTGTGCAAAGTTTCCTGACCCACTAATATTCCTCACGCCTTGTCTATCGGCTGCTTAGTGTTGTCTCACGCATATTCTTGTCGCTTGTGTATGCTACTTCTATACTGCTGTTGTGTGTGAACTGATGCTTGTTGATAGCTACACGCACGGTGCTAGACTGCAAGCAATTTATATCATGCTTATTGTGATTTGGCCCCTACCCTCACAATTTCCTTTTGCCAGACCGCCATTATAATTCGGATGTTGTGCATACAAAATGTGTTCATGTAGATTTGCCAGGTTGACAAATGACAATATTGTTGTTTAGGGTCAACAAGTACAAAAAACGACGTCCGGTATAGTCAGCGGTTTGGAGCGGAAGCAATGCAAATTTGTGTATAGATAATGCACATAAACTGTTGGGTGCGAGTACTCATATCCCTTAAAATAGCGATGAGTTAGAAAGTCAATTAAACAAAAAAGTACTTGTGTATACACGTTGCTCAGTTTATTGGAAAAAAAAGAAAGCAGGGAGTATCATTTTCGTACAAGTACCACAACGCAGGGAAATCTCGTAGTGACAAATATTGTCTAAACAAACAAGAGGACATGTGCTATATCTAAACCACGCCGATACGATCATATCCTGATGCGACTACATCAAGTCCAATTAATATAATTTGGATACCATCAGCGCCAGATATCAAAAAGCACCACGTGTGTCCAGCCTTAGACTCCCAGAGCACCTATTGTTAGGCCCGTGGCAGCGCCTCAGAGTGGCAGGAGACGGGCCTCCCTGAGCTAGCCACGCCGTTAGCATGCTCATACTCTACCTGCAGAAATCAGTTTCATGGCGTGTGTGAACGATGAATCCAAACTGTCCTTTTCTGCAAGTAGCTCTGGAAGATATTTGCTGTCGTCCATTTTGGCTTTCTTTTGTGCTGGGCTTGATACCATGGTGGACTCCGATTTGATCTTAGCATTGGTGCTCATCGTGCACGTTGAGACAATGGACGCTTATCCGATAGCTACGTCGTATCCTGCGCTATACGAATCCGTAGACGGTAATAGTTTGTCTAATGTTATAAATGAGTAATCTTCGTTTCGTTTCCTTTACTTGCAATCCGTTGTGTTTTCAAAGAGAAAACCAATGGCGCAGTTGCCCGTATTTGCGGTTCGGGTAATGGTTTGAAGTGGGAGCCAGATAATTTATACCGGAGAGGCTGCGACGTCACGGCCAATCCGAATCGGGAGGACGTTCAAAAAGGCTGCCATGTACCCTACGAGAAGAATACTGTATGTACCAGTAGCGGCTGCTGGTCTTTCAAAGGGGGCAAGCTAATTGTCGGCCTTCATCATAAAAGTTGACAATTTACGTTTACGTAAATTCTGCCCTCCTTCCTTTTGCTAGCTGGATAGCTAGTTCACTCCGTCCAACAGTATGAATGATTGAACGAACTGACGAAACGATATTAATATTAATAATACTCGTTTGTATTTTGACTTCACTTCACTTTTGACTTTAACTGAATTTCTCCTAGGGGATCAATAAAGTGTTTGTTTTTTTAATCTATCTATCTAGTATTATCTTCACTTACAAAATCCGCGACGGGACCGAGCACCCAACCTGAAGTGACGGTTTTATATCTCAAATAGCTGTCAATCAAAACGGGGTTCAGCCTTTCTGAAGACTTCTCCTCCAATCATCATGCGGAAGCTCCGCGTCCAGGCTAGAGTACTATAGAGAGTACTCTCTCTATAGTACTATAGAGAGTACACCAACTAGAGTACTATAGTACTCTAGTCCAGGCCAGCCGAGGCCAGCCCACACAGCTCCATTCACCCCCAGAGACGCTCAGTGTCCGGGCGGGACAAAATTAGTATCATTTTGGCATGTTAATGACAATGAGAGTTTCGAAAATATGAAAAGAACTGCTCCATGCAGTCCCATTGAAGTGAATGGACGCCCGGCTTCTACGCGGAAATGCATTGACGCTACGCGAATGTATGAGAGGATAACAAAATCAAGTCAGTCGACTTGTGATATGTCGCTGACTCTGAACGAACTCCTCATCGAGATGAACGTGTTCTTACCATACAGTCAATGGTTCTTACTCTTACGCATTTGTAGTTAATGAAATGTTAACACAACTGTACATATTTGACCATTTACTTTTTGACATTTTAGGGGAATGTCCCTTGCAGTCTTGGATAAATCGTGCTCCCGATCAGAAGGTTCTGTTCAAATCGCCTCAAGGTCAGTTTATCTGCAATGTTCATTCCTCCAATCAGGAAATCTACGCTTTTATTCTGTTCCTTTTTTGCATTTATTTTCATTTTCATTCGATCCATACTTTTTTTCTTCACTTCCTTTTTGGGGAATATTGATTCTCTCCATAATTTTCATCATTTGTGTAGATTGTGTAGATACACAATCCACGCAATGGTAGTGCGTCTGACTCCACATAAGAAAAGTATGTGTCCAAATGACGTCAAGATCGGCTTCTCTCAGTCTTCATTGCTCCATTCAGGTAAGCTCAGTTTTTATTCTGTCCATCATTTTTCTTCATCTCCTTAGTTTTCTAGGGTTTGAGAGATGCGTGTTTGAGTCCCAGCTCAAATGCTCTGCTTCAAACATAACCATTGTAGAATTACATTAAAAACTTTAATGAAACTTTTGCTGGTTAGAGCTGTTGCCATAAGCTCTTCTTGAGACATGTGTAGGACATGGGTCCAAGTCCTGCCAATGGTAGTGAATGTATTGTGTAATTGCAATGGGAATAATTGGATAATTAATAAATTAATGTTGGAAAGTGGTTATGCATTCCTCTCACGGGAATGGCTGAAAGAGACTCATTTTACTGTCCTGCAGACAGCCCCCCCCCCCCCCCCCCCCCCCTGATTTGTCTCTACCCCTACTATTACTCCCCTGAGATAAAGGCCTACAGCAACTATAGTGTGAACATGTGGCTCATTCTGTGCTCTCTGTAAGAGGGAGAAAGGAGGGTGTGTTGATAGCAGACAGGCGAGTTAATGTTGAGTGTGTAGATATATTTGTGGTATTTATTTGTGGTAGTTTTAACTCTAGTTTATTTATTATTGTGCATGGGAACTATTCACAATCTAGATTTTGCTTGTCGACATATTCTTCTTCTTCATACCAAATGTCTGCAATTAATGGAAACTAAACGACTGAACCCCGAGATTTCATTCGAACTGTATTACAAAGTTCTACTGCCTTATACCTGTGGTATGTATTTTTAATTTTCACCAACTTTATACTTTGTGAGATATTTGTGATTAAACATGCAAAAAAACTCCCAACGACATAACATTGAGCCTTTTGACTCCGCCTACTGCCTTGCTCCTCACCTTTGGTATGTACATAACATTAGTCAAGGGTTAAGGTAAAATCTGATAGCAGGCCTACACAACGACGATATAAAATACCGATTTCACAACATTTTTAATAACCCTAGCATTTTTAATCCTTTATAAGGAATCCATATATATACTATATACATCAGACTTTTGATTTATAATCTGTTTCTAAAACTGGAAACAAGTCTATCTTCACCCTTTAAGTTTTTGGTTTCTGGCCCAGGCTCTAAATGCAATCTCCCCCTAGATTGGCACTCAGATGAATTGGAATTTAGAATTTATGGTCACTGATGTAGCTCCCTCCAAATCTCTTCACAGCACTATGCACTACTGGCAATATTTAAAACTAAATATCTGAATGATGCAGGCTTTATGTATATGATATTATTCATAAAACATATATGAAACAACATGTGATGAAAATACAGAATAAAATTTTGTTTATTAAACCAAAAGTTGAATAAAAGCCCAATTGCCAAGTTGGACAGACTTGTTTTTAGAAAGGCAATGACTACCTTTCTAATACAAACTGAAGAAACTGACAATAAACCTTCATTACTAGATGGAATACATAGTTACTTGAAAGTAAATACTTTATTTTAAAAATAGCCTTCATAAAAGCTACTTAGCTTACTTTGTGTACTTGTAATTTGCTTACAGTTACTGTCAGTAAGAATGCAAGTAGAGTTCTTAGAGAGGGCAAAATGTGTTGAAAGACTTCAAATTGACATCTGAAATGATGAAAAGCCATGGCTTAGAGTCATGTTAAATATAAGTTTCCGAGCAACTTACAATGCTCATCTTCAGTGCATATGAGATACAGATGACCTTCCACGGGGAGGTGGCCACTGTCGGTAGGTCTGTAGCACGGTCTGTAGCATGATCACCTGCCGCCCTCCTCAAATGTCCACAATGGCAAATATCTCTGCTTTCTCTTTATCATGGATTTGCATTGCAGAGTATGTGATGGCCTTCACCTCTGTTCCCTGGACACCGACACAACACTCTTGTTAAATTATTGGGTAGCTGTGTCGTAATTCATAGAAAATATGTTCTTGGCTCAGTGTAGCAGCACAGGGACAAACACCTTTCTTCTAAATCACTTCATGTCTAATTTTGTTTGTTTAATTCTACCTCTCATTGTATTTTTTTCATTTTTCATTGTATCATTGTTACTCTGATAAAAGCGCTTTATCGATGACTGATTTGATTGCATTGTGACAACAAAAGATGTGTATTGCTTGTGGGATAAAGTGCATGACCTACCTGTGGATGCTTCTTTAGGCAGAATGACTCACCCCACCTTAATAAACAAGAGGTATGATGGGCATTACAACCACAACACAGTAATGAATGGTCTATACAGATATAGGATGTATAATGGGAATAAGCCTACAATACAAAAAAAACAATACAACAATAATAATAATAATACATTTAAAATTTGTGTTAACATGCTCACCCGATTGATCGGATCTTGAAGTGCATTCTGTCAATGTGCAAAACTTTGACTTCCTACAAGGGAGACAGTTTTCAGCCAAATAGTTAAACACTTGACCGTGTATTACTGACTTAATATCAAAAGAGGATCTAGTGTTATATTTATACAATGTAAGACTCAAGTTACTGCCTTTAATGTGGAATTCAATTAAACTGACCCCACAATTCACTCGACCAATGCTAAATAACGTTGAACACTTACCCTTGGGACGAAAAAAAGATCTGCACTGAACTTGAACAACCAATCATCAAGAAAGTGAAAAAGGAGAGATTCCATGTCGGTACCTTTTTAGGAGACAGAGAATGAACTGGTAAGACACAGCATGATTTGTTATAAAACAGATAATATAAAGGAACACTGATTTAAGTCCAATAACAATAACGTCGGAGATTGAGTCTCACCCTCTGACTCCACATCGACAGTATCAAGGGGCTCCACTGTTTCCGTGTCCGTCATGTAGCCAAACATCCCCATTGCACACTGTTCAAACGCTTCTTCCAGCGTGTTGCCCCATGAGTGTATTCTTGAAATATAAAGTACATGTCCATGACAATCTAAAGGCGGAATGAGAGACACGTTGTCTTTGACGTTACCACACCCAACTATACCCTATACTCACTGGACATCAGCCGTATGATCCAAATCTGAAAAAAAAAAAAAAAGTCCACCGGTGTGATTAAGCTATTCAAAAAGCTGTAGTCTTTACTGTTTGAATTCACGGTGGGTTTGTTGGACTTGGAAGTGTAAAAGTACTGTAAAGCAAGTTTGTCATACACTGTTTTGTGGACTCACATTCATATTTCTTGTTAATTGCTGGGTATTTCGACTTGACTACCTTCTGCTCCTCTGTCAGATCTAGCTCTCGGTCATCCATGGTTGTGTAATTCTTCTTCAACGATTAAACGTAATAGCAGTAAAAAATACAGCAAGTGGGAGAGAATCCAAGTGCGATGTGAACTCAGGAAGCAACGGTGGAAACAACACTCTTCTTCTTCATGCGTTTGTTTTGCACTTAAACCACCTCTGGGTTTGTGGCCGCCCCCTTCTGGGCTGAAGTTTGGGTCAACCCCAAATGACTTCCAGGTGTGCGCACGCACGCACTCACGCACCCATTTTGACACGCTCATTTAACCGTGGCCAGCCACCCACCTAATGCACAATTTCTCACAAACAAAACACTGTGTGCTGCGAAACTGGAGAAAATATTTGTGGCTTTTGAAACTTTTTAGTGTCTTTGTAGACTATAAATAAGTGAAAACTAATTTGGTAACCACAGTAATTATCATAACATTCTCTCTTGCGGACTTGAAGTATTGGAAAACAAAGTTCCACTAGTGCGTCTTGAAGGAAGCTGCTTATTGTATTTCTTTGTTTAATTTGAATTAAGTGTTAAACGTTGTTGTTGATAAGACTGATGGCATGGATACTGCCTTAAATTATCCTTTGAATGTTGCCTAGAATCTAATCTGTGGTGGCTGTGACCAGGCTGTTGTGATTATGGATTCCACCACAACGTTTTTAGAGTTCTCCTAATACTTCCGGATCTTTGTCGCGTCAGACATAGCCACGCCCACGCCGGCTGCTCATTGGCTGGTCACATCCTATGCTGTTGGCGCCATTGTAAGGTTGCTTTAGTCTTCTATGCGAAGTCTTTGCCATAATACATTTTTTTGGCTACATTATGGCTGATAAAGAAGGTATGGGACATTGATTACATGTATTTTACGTCAAAATGTGTATACATTTAGTCACCTATGAAAATTAGACGATTCCGGTTGATTACGCGCCGGTATGCGTCTCCCTTTATTGTTGCAAAGTAATTTTACCGACCGGCTAACGCCAACCAGCTTGGTTAATGTGCAGAAAATCTTAGGTATGTGTGTTTGATACATCTTAAGATGGACGATAGAGCGAATATTATCCGCGAATGCCCTGCTTAACTAACAAGCATACAACTGCTCTGTGGCTACATCAATATTCAGTTCGACCTCAATTGAACATTGCGAATTAGCGCTGAATGTGACTCCAGTGGATGCCTGACTGTCATTATAACCCTCTCTGTACAGCCGCGTTCGACGATGCCGTCGAGGAGAGGGTGATCAATGAAGAGTATAAGATCTGGAAAAAGAACACCCCCTTTCTCTATGACCTGGTTATGACCCATGCGCTGGAGTGGCCCAGTCTCACCGCCCAGTGGTTACCTGATGTCACCAGGTCAGCCACGGAAGCAGAGTCGTTGGTTATGCCACGTGCTTTTAACACCAGTCCAATGCTTATATGTGGTGTCCCCTCCGTGTTCTTTCTGTTCGCAGACCCGAGGGAAAGGACTACAGTGTGCACCGGCTGGTCCTTGGGACACACACTTCAGACGAACAAAATCACCTTGTGATAGCAAGTGTCCAACTGCCAAATGACGACGCCCAGTTTGATGCCTCGCATTATGACAGTGAAAAGGGAGGTGAGGAAAGACGTTTATTTTTTTAATTATTTTGTAAAAATATGAAAGCCTATAAAATACCTAACATTTCATCCCAAATATCAATTTTGTAAGGGGTTGGTCTCAATGTACTGTAAACTAACATACACAACATACATTTTAATCAGAATATCCCAATTCTAGACTTGACACCATTGATATGAGCACCGTCCATGAGCATAACATATTTTGTGCTTCAGAGTTTGGAGGTTTCGGCTCAGTCAGTGGTAAAATCGAGATTGAAATCAAGATCAACCACGAGGGAGAAGTGAACCGGGCCCGCTACATGCCCCAGAACCCCTGCATCATCGCCACCAAGACCCCCACCAGTGACGTGCTGGTGTTCGACTACACAAAACACCCCTCGAAACCAGGTGGGATTACCATGTGCATGTTAAAAAAAAAAAACATAAAAAAGTGGCTCCACTCTGAGCTGCATTGCCACGCGCTAAACACTGTTTCTGTTGCAGACCCCTCTGGAGAGTGTACTCCGGACCTGCGCCTGAGGGGCCACCAGAAGGAGGGCTATGGCCTCTCGTGGAACCCCAACCTGAGTGGCTGTCTCCTCAGCGCATCTGACGACCATGTGAGCCCACCACCACCGCCTACACACCTATTTTTCATTTTATTTTTTCACCGTACCCGCGCTTCCATTCCAGTCTGCTCTGCTCATGTGCCTCCTCCGCGCCTTCTTCACCGTCTAGACAATCTGTCTGTGGGACATCAGCACGGTGCCCAAGGAGGGCAAGATCGTGGACGCCAAGACCATCTTCACGGGCCACACGGCGGTGGTAGAGGACGTGTCCTGGCACCTGCTGCACGAGTCCCTCTTCGGTTCGGTGGCCGACGACCAGAAGCTGATGATGTAGGCGCACGCACACACGCACGCACACACACACACACACACACACACACAAAACTCAGCCCTGATAACTCCCCCATTAACTACTGTTTGTGTTGTCTCCAGCTGGGACACCCGGTCCAACAATACGTCCAAGCCCAGCCACGCGGTGGACGCCCACACCGCCGAGGTCAACTGCCTGTCCTTCAACCCCTACAGCGAGTTCATCCTGGCCACGGGCTCGGCTGACAAGGTAGAGACTACCCCCCCCCCCCCCCCCCCCCCCGTCTCTGCAAGGCTACTGAAGCGTTGCTGTTTTTACACACTTCCCCTCGTCTTCTCTCGATTTGCCTTGGTCGTACGTCGTAGTCTTAATATTGAATTTTGTTTTTCAGACCGTGGCCCTCTGGGACCTGCGGAACCTCAAGCTAAAGCTGCACTCGTTCGAGTCGCACAAAGACGAGATCTTCCAGGTCAGAAGACAAATGATAAAAATCAGAAGATTCTTTGTTTTCTTTCGTCATTAATATCCAAGATGTCGTTCCTCTTGTGTTATTTGTACTAGTTCAAGTTAATGTTACAAGCCCATATTCAGACTGCTTTCAAACTGTAGTGCTTGCAATGTAAATAGACGCTCCTACCCCTGTGGCTCCGTGGCTGTGCCCCCCCAACAGGTCCAGTGGTCCCCCCACAACGAGACCATCCTGGCCTCCAGCGGCACAGACCGCCGCCTCAACGTCTGGGACCTGAGTAAGATCGGAGAGGAGCAGTCGCCGGAAGACGCAGAGGATGGTCCTCCAGAGCTGCTGGTGAGTTGTCTAAAAGGGACCAGCGGCCGTTGCCAGGTCACTGGTCAACGGTCGCTGCCAATGACCCTTCCAGTCCAACTCCCGCTCACCCCTTCTCTACACTGACCCCTAGTTCATCCACGGAGGACACACGGCGAAGATCTCCGACTTCTCCTGGAACCCCAACGAGCCCTGGGTCATCTGCTCGGTTTCAGAAGACAACATCATGCAAGTCTGGCAGATGGTGAGACTTTTATTTATATTTAAACGCACATACCATTTCAGAAAGTCTGCGCATAAGCGTAACCTCGGGTCCTTTTTGAGATCTTTTGAAAAAATGTTTGTTCCCATCTTCACTGCTACTGCGCTATAGCCCTGAATGCATATATGTTGGATATATGCAATATGTCTGCTCCTCAGGCTGAGAACATCTACAACGACGAGGACCCAGAAGGTGCTGCAGATGCCGAGCCCCAGCCCTGAGCCCAGCCGGCTCGGTCACCCCAACCCTTTTCTAAAATGTTTTGTTGTTGGCTAGCGATATTTGGTAAATGGTACGTTGGGACTACAGTCCTGTCATGATTAAAATAAGGTGCATAACGATTCAAGGTTTTTGTCATTGTCTTGTATGATGACGAATAATGGCATTGCATATTTATGAAGTTGAGCATTGTTTTTCCATAAGTCCATAAGGTTGTCCTTCTAAACATTACTGCCTTACTACTCGGCCTTGATTGGTGTGATTTGCGACGGACGACAAAACGTTTTGAGATGCGAGGGATTTTTAATATATACATTTGTTTTCAGTTTTGTTTCAGACACACTCCCTTTTATATATTAAAAAAAAAAAAAAAACTTGTACATACATTTTCATATTTTTCTTGCTGGTGTAGTGTAGTGTAATCCTTGTCTTATGGTTGTGTATGAAATGTCTTCATTCCTCGTGAACTTTGCGAGTGTTCTCATAATAAAAATATATTTCAAATAGATGCGCCTTGTTGTCTTTGCACATTTCCATTGTGAATAGGATTTAGGATTTAGTGGAAGGAATTCATTCATGCATCTTCTGCAGTAGATTCTCTGGCCTCAGTGCATCCGCTATAATAAAGACAAGAGGACAGTGAGTCACACAAGGATAATACTGTGCTTTTATACTGGTTGAAATGGTGAAGCCATACAGTACCTGAGGCCTGCCAGCTCTCTTAAAAGCCCATCCTTAAGACTTTGTATGTGTGTGGTTGATTTTCTCAGAATCTCACATTCTACCTTCAGGTCTCTCAGGGTCTCCTCCAACATGTGCACGGTCTCCTGTGTATATCGTGGTAGATCAGCGCTGAATGTTTGTAGAATCATCAACAAAATGGTTAAAATAACAACCCTACTGCTTGCCTTGCACTGTGCCTTGCTCTCCTGCCTCTCCCTCTCGATCAGGGCAATCCTCTCCTCCAAACAAGCCTTCTGCAGCTCCAGCCCCTGGATGTCCTTCTCCAGGGGTCCCAACCGGGCCCTCAGATCTTGCCCCAGCTCTTGGCTCTTCCTGAGGGCCTCCTCTCCTACCTGCCTCCTCCTGAGCAAGGCCATGAGCCGAGGTTCATACCAGCCCTCCAGCGACCTCATGCTGCCGCTCAGCCGTCGCTGCAGGCTGAGAGACGACCGGCGGCAATGGCTGACGTCACTGAGGGCCCGCGTCAGACAGCGGGAAGGCTTTCTGACCTCATCACGCAGGCAGGCGAGCTTGTTCTGGTGAGCCTCTCGAAGCTCTGAAAGCTCCTGGGTCAGACATTGGATCTGGGCCTTGAGTTCATCCTATTGGGGGAGACGTTTATGACCAAAACGTGCGAGAATGAACACACGTTGCACAGTCGAGACATGGCCGCTTCTTGGGGGAGACAGTGTGTGCGCGCGTCTGCGCGCTTTCGCCCCATAAGCGCAATTAAAAAAAAGCACAAAAGACTACAACAAAGAACACAGCCCTGTCACACCGGGCAATTGTGTGAAAACCATTTGTGCGACTGCAATTCTCAAGACTGTAATCACTCGCTTCAAAAGCGGACCGTTGATTTTTATTTTTTTATTTCTTTATTTATTTCCGTACTTGCGTGACTGAGGATTGAGCCACTTCATACTCCTTTGCAGCTAGTGTGACCTGGCTCTGGACGCAGCCTCTGGCCGCCCTGAACAGCTTCCTCTTCGTCTGTTGCACGTCCTCGTAAACGGCAACGTGCGCTAACTGCCCCAGGGTGAGCAGTTTGCGCGCCTCGTCTACCGTCCTTCTCACGTGCGCTACCGCTTGCAGCATGGGCGCGTGCACGCGAAGAAGTTCACGAATGAGCTCGTCCCTCTGCGCCTCGAGGCGATGCACTTCCTGGACGCACTGGTCGAACCGCGCACCCAAGTGGTCCACATCGAACGGACGCGGTGCCGCTTGCGTCGTGGGATGCTCCGTGTCCCTGCTCGGGAGTTCAGAGTGGATTAGGTTTGACTCAGAGTCAACGTGGCGTGCCCCGAGACTAATGACATACCCCACACATCTATCTTCAGAGTGCGAGTCATCTGATGCATTGCTTTGCAGGAAATCTTCGACAGGTCTAGGTCTATCTTCCATTACACCTGCCAAAAGACACACTAAAACCCGCAAAGAAAATGCACTGGCGAGAGAAGGAGAGAAAAGCTTGATTGATGTGAATTAACAACTAAAATAGCCTACTTTAAATTGTCATTTCTTTCGACTTTGTAAAGTGTTCAAAGGAGTACCTAGGCTTTCATATGTATTCAAAGACGTCAAATTGATTAGTAAGATGTTTGATTAAAACTCCAGTTAAACGAATCAACAATGCCCCCTTTATCTTGCAAAGCCCCTAATCAATTATAGGCAACACCCACATACACAATTGAGATCACAACACAGCGAACATAACTAAAACTTAAACTTACACTTTTTTTTGAAGACGTCTAGATTACGCATAGGTCTACTGCCCGAACGGGTAGAACAGCAGAAAAAGGTGTATCACAGAACGGCTCCTCCGTGTGTGTGTTTGTGTGGTTGTGTGTTGTATCCAGGGCAGCAGATCGTTTAGTGTTTATTAATATCAAGGCAGGCAGCGGCGTGAAACACTATCTCCCGGCTCTGAGCAACGCATACTTTATCTATCTCTTAAGAAGAACAATTTGGCTATTAGGCCATTTGTTTTGGATCAAATATTTAATATGTCTGGACTGGTATGTGTTCTGGTGGTACTAAGCAATGCATTGGAAAAGTGTGTGTTTGTCCATATACATTTTGTTTTGACATAAGACATGTATGTTTTATGTTTTTTTCATGCAAGTTATATATGGTTAGCCATGGACACATGGTAACATAAAACATGTATGTTTTATGTTTTTTTTATGCAAGGCATATGTGTCCACGGTTAGCCATACAGGTGACATATTTATTTATTTTCACACGTTTGTAGCCTATATGAATGACTAGCTTTTTATATACACACCGTCGTTTTGGTTTGCGTAGCGGTCATTCTCCTCTTCTACCACCAGATGGAGATACAACACCGAATGCAAGTAGACGGCTCGTTGTTTCTCTCATCACCTGAGCGCGCGGAGGTACAGGTATGACACGCAGCGCGCGGCTCGGTTTATAGTCATGTTCAGTGAACCGTCGGAGTCTCCACAACGATACGCGCCGAGAGAGGAACTCTGTCTGCTCCCGAACGGATACTTAGGCGCATTAACAACAACAACTAGTACTACTGCTACTTTTGGCGCTTCCTGAAGTGCTTTCGCGGAAATGGTTCACCTGAAGTTTCACTTGGGACGGTGAACATAAAGTTGGGAGAAACAGATGCGCTGAGATTTTTTTTTTCTCTGATGGACAGCAGTTGAGGATAAGGAGCCGCCTGCGGAAAAAAAGTCAAGGTATGAAGACGGGTTGGTTAAAATATCGTTGTTACTCGACCGCATTTTCGAGCATTTGGGGTTCATGTTTATAAACGACGTTCCTCTGTTTCAAACTCTTAGCTCATACAAATATTTGGTTTAAGTTTGGTTTATGCTTCATTAGTCGAGTTGTTTTCTTAATCTTGCGTGTAGTTTAAAGTTACCGAAACCATTTGTATGGCCTTAGTAGAACCCCTAGAGCTGGTATAAATGAGATCCCAAGCTATCGCTCCCACAATTAAATGTCGTAATGCTAATTCTAGAGATCCAGGTTGTGCATTGGCATGCTGTGGGGGGAAAATAGGTGTGGGAGTTTCGCTTTGCGTGGCCTTGAGGGATCATAAGCAAAAGTAATTTAAAACCAACGTATTGCATTCTCAACTTAGGAGCCTTTCACAATGAAGGCTATTGTGTTTATTTGCACCGTTGACCCGGCAAGTGGGACTTCTTGTCAGTCGTTTTGACATTTGGTGCCGTCTATGACACAGGCAGACACTGCAGTTCATTGACCATACTTTACACAGAGCTTCTGGCTAATGGCTTGTTGATTAACCTGACTGAAGATAACCTTCTAGTTGCAGAACTCCGTTTTTTGGGGGGAAGGGGATGGGGTTCTGGGGGGGGGGGGGTATAGGTTTGCCCTACCATCTTGCAGTGGACTCTGGACTGATCCTGGGGCTAAATCCATACTTTGAAAAACATTGCAGAAACAACATCGATCAACACTGGCATCAATTCAGCCTGGAGTTCAACTGATGGGGTACTCTGAGTTAGGGTTGTATAAATCCAAGTCCAAGTCCAAGCCAGGACTTGGACTTGGATGTGACTCTGCGCAACCATTGTTTACCCCCACGTTGCTCACGGCTTCTCTCACCCTCTGGTAGTTCAGGTAGAGAGAGAAAGGCGGTGTTTGTTTAGGAAGGGTGTGTCACATTCTCTTCTCCCTTGCTCCACCTCTTCTGCTAAAAACCCTCCATGCCAGGGCTTGTACCCATGGAGATTATAGGCGTGTACCGTAAACACAGGGGCCACAGATGGAGACGGCCCCGCACAGGAACAGGAACAGGAAGAGAGCGAGAAGGATGACAGTCACAGGGTGACGGGGAGAGAGAGAGAGATAAGGGATGTGAATCATGATGCGGGTTCATGGAAACAGTTTGGCACAGACGTGGTTTGTCTGTGTTGTTCTGCTTTGTAACACAGGTGGGGTATAAGTATTGTTTTTTGTTTTTTTTTCATGAATTTTTATGAATTTAGAAACTTTGGATATTGCATTGACTCAGTGAACGTCAGCTCCATCAGTTTGTGCTGCGTGTTATTGACTCAGCCCTGAGGGGCACCTGGTTCGCCAAAGGGGGCATGGAGGAAAGCTGTTCATTGTTTGTTGTGGTCAAATAAAGGGTTGAAACGAACTGAATTGCGAGAGAAGTCTCTGGTGTTCGCGGGTGGTGGCCAGAGTTGAGTTGCGTGTTGCGAGGAGAGTAATGAGACTGGGTTGAACCGTGTCCCGAGTTGTTGATCGAAGTGTCAGGCAGGTGCTGAGAGGGCAGTTCTGGCCGTTGATTGGGAAACAATGGGGTGTCAATCAGGGGAGTGATGGGTGGATTGGTAACTCATCACTGGGCTGTTATCAGTGTCTTAGGGGGAAATATTGATCAGTAGATGGGACATTATTGAATAAGGGAGGTGTGTGTGTGTGTGTGTGTGTGTGTGTGTGTGTGTGTGTGTGTGTGTGTGTGTGTGTGTGTGTGTGTGTGTGTGTGTGCTACCTGTGAGTACCAGAAGACTTGTTTTTCTGCCGTTAGAATTCCACAACGAGCCGTTGTTGTCCTTGTCTTTATAAGTTAATCAGAAAGGCAAACACACCACTGAAAACTATCTTCCACCTCCCTGGATCCTCTGGCCCGCTCGGTTCTCTTGGTTTGAACTCGTGCTGACAGGGAATGCCGGTACAACGTATCGTTTCCCGGGGCGCCAAGGTTTTGTTTTGGCTATTGGGGTCTGAACACAAGGCTCTGAGATGCCAGCGTGTGTTTAAAACATAAAAAAAGCCACTGTCCAGCTGTGTTTGCCATAACACTTTCTGTGTGTGTGTGTGTGTGTGTGTGAGGCTGGACAGTCTGCCTTGACAGACTGCTTTGGTGCGAGCAGAGTCTTAAGTGCCATAGAAACAGTATAGAGAACCTCCAGCGCAGAGACCCCTAGCAACCTCTGGGAAGCGGCGCGAGTGAAGCAGGAATCTCTTTCACCACCCCGACCGTAGCTTTCCTCGTAAAACACCCGGGGAAGGTGGAAAGTGTTTAAAATCCTCCCGTGCGCTTCTAATACAAGATAATTGTATCTTTTTTTTTTTTTTTTTTTTTTTCAGAAGCACAGTTGGAATTAATCCCAGTGGAGGGCAACAGAATAACTTATTTTTTGGGTTGGGAAAACAAAAAGAGCTGCAGCCCAAAAGCTCAAATTGTGTGACAACAGTGGACAATCAACCTGAGCAATACGTAGTACTGCATAAGATAAGATAAGATAAGATATTCCTTTATTAATCCCCCTTAGGAGAAATTCACAGTGACCAGCAGTACAGGGGATAGATGTGCAGTAAGAGCCTGGCTAAGTCAATACACAATAAACAATAAACAATAAATTAGATTAAATACGAGCTCTTAAGTCAGGTCAGGTCGGTGACGAGTGAGAACCTGTATGCATACTAGTGTCCTTGATAGCTGTTTATGGTGCAAAATGCAAAGTAGATAGATAGTACAAATTAAAATGTTATCTGGTAAGGGCTGTCATGCGCCTGCTGTTAGTTTTTTTTTTTTTAAAGGGTCATTATTCTGTGACAGTGAGGGGGGGCATAGAGGAGAGGAGGGGAGGAGGAGGAGTAAAAAAAGGGAGAACAAGAACAGGGGAAAGGGGATAGAAGAAGATTTGGAGAGACGAGTTCCTCAGTAATTATCAATCTCTCAGGAATGCAGGCTTTTCTCCTGCTAGACAAGCTGCTGCATGGCTACAGTGGCCCAGCAGCATGCGAACTAACAGTGAGCTGTCCACAGCTACACAGCTCAACACACACACACACACACACACACACACACACACACACACACACACACACACACACACACACACACACACACACACACACACACACACACACAAACACGCACACAAAGGCAGACACACACACACACATACATGGATGCATACACACATGGATGAACACACACACACACACACAAAGGGACACACATACAGGCACACACACACCACACACATGGAGACACACACACGATTTCAACACCACACACCACTTTTATTTTGTTCTGTTGTACACATAAATAAACACATAGCTGAATTACATAATATTTAGGGTTTACTTAGGACATGGTTGTGTTGTGTTGTGGGGTTTAGGTGACATTTAATTATTTTTTGTGTCATTATCTCCATAGTCCTTTCCTGAAACCATATCCTTTCAATAACAAACAATGGCTCAACAGAATGTCAGCAAAAGATTGCCTTTCAAGCAAAATGCTTTGCCACTGTGTATTTATGACGGCATCTGAAGTTGCCTTTTGGTTGCAGCTGGAGAACTGACTAAATTTCCTAAACTAAATTAAACAAAATTTCCTTGTTGAACATCTTGTTGAATCACATCTTAGTTCTTGCATTAAAGAGACTTATTTTTTTACAGGAGAGAACATATATCCAGAGTGTAGATAATCTAGATACCTCAAGATAAGAGGTCAGGTGCCTTAGGCTGAGGGACTCAGGCAAATGTCCTCAAGACAGGCGGCAAACAAATTCCTCCAGTTCCTTCTGGTGCCGATCTCACCTTCAGTTAAACAGAGGCCATTACAGACATTGCCTTTTCGTAGTGTAATTGTCTAGCCCAGACATGGTTTTCCAAGTACGCTCTTGAGTAGCAGTCCTCTCCTTTGTTTGACAATGCCAAGAGAACGCTGGCAACGCCCTACACGAGGCCTACAGGTGCTTTGCAGAAAACCAGCTTTTACAACCTACTGCTGACCTACCGTTCATACATACACAGCAGCAGACAGCCATCTGGACGGATTTGTGCTCAGTTTTTTTTTTTTCGATTCCACAACTTCAGAAAGGGCGTGATAGTGGGTGAGTAAGTCAGTAAGTGAAGCGTTTGTCTGTACAGCACTTTTTAAAGCACGCAGTTACAAAGTGCTTCACAGACGAAAAGTTGAGGTGAATGTCTATAATTACAATTGCACAATACGAGGGGGATCACAAGCCGCTCAAAACAGTCCAAAGATTGAGCATATCTGATAGATTAGGGGAATATAGCTCCCCAGAGTCGGGGGGGACAACGGGAAAGCCGCCATTACTGTTTGGTTTTGTGACCTGAACGAGGGATGGAACTTAACCTCTCAAGCCCCTGACTAACCTGTATCTGTTTTGTATGTATATCAACATCGGTATTTTCCTCAGCTCTGCCATCTTAACAGAGGCTAACAGCTAACCATAGCGGTACACATGCCGATACATAAAGTTTCTTGCTAACTAATGGCTGTGCCTTGCCCCTATAATCTTTGCAGGCTAGTGGGAGAAGTCATGGTTAAACTAGAGTAAATACTGCAGTTCTCTTTGTCGGCGGTGTGCTATGACTCATGCCCCTGGGCGGTGAACCCTCCACTAACCTGCAAATACACATTGTTCAGTTGTCTGAGTAGATAAGGAAGCGATTGCGCTTTTGTAAGGCAAGTGCATTGTGTGAGTTTCCTATGGCACTGGTGGTGGAGCGAGGGTTTCGTTTGCATTGACAGTCTACTGTGGTAGGTGTTTGGCAAGCTAAGCCTCAGTTAACTTACTACGACGTTGGTCAAAAACACATGTACTTCTTTTATTTTTCCTTTACCGCACACTTGGAAGAGGTTTAACAAGATGATGTCATTTGTACGAGATGATGTCATTACAAAGTCATCCTCTAAGGCCACTAACTTCCTGTTAGTCACAATATTTGGAAATACACTCGAACTGCAGTAGAACTCCCTTCAACTTGTTACTTTTCCGTGCAGCAGCTTGTGGGTGAACAAACAGACAGAAGAACATCTAAGCTGCATACCACGGGCGTCGACGGCGTGCGTCAGTTGGGATGTGAACCTTGGACCGGCTGCACTCGCACAGTAACCTGCGCTCATATGCATCCCCCTTCAGGCAAGGCAGGTGTCCGTGCTCCGACGTGTTGACGCCTCTGCAGGCCCCTGCGCTCGGAGATGAAGAGAGTTCATTGCAAAACGTGTACTCCTGACTTTGGCGCCCTGGGATTACAGCTGCCACACCGCATGCCCCCCCCAAAAAAGACTAAGTCAGACATCCCGTAATCCAGACAGCGGGATGCGTTGGATATTGAATGCGCTGTTATAGAGTCACAGTTCATTGCATCAGCTAGCGCTATTGTGCAGCATTTGTTGACGCTAGGCAAGTTTGAGGTTTGCCGTGGAGACCGGTGCCTCCTGTCCAATGTCAAAGTCTCACCTCTTTTGTAAGGCAAAAGTAAACAGCCTGTTAGAACACATGCCTGCTCCAGCAGGATCAGGGCTGGGCTGGAAAACCGCAATGGGAGCGAGTGTGTGTGTGTGAATGGGAGCGAGTGTGTGTGTGTGTGTGTGTGTGTGTGTGTGTGTGTGTGTGTGTGTGTGTGTGTGTGTGTGTGTGTGTGTGTGTGTGTGTGTGTGTGTGTGTGTGTGTGTGTGTGTGTGTGTGTGTGTGTGTGTGTGTGTGTGTGTGCGCGCGCCTGTGTGTGTGCGCGTGTGCCCATGCGCGTGTGTGTGTGTGGGTCCGCACGCTCAGTCCTGTGTGGCTTTAAAAAAAAAAAGAAAGAAATCGTTTGTGTTTTGAGACTCGCATGTGAAAGGATTAGTGGCGTCGCTTCCCCCGGGATGGAATATATCCTCTATGGGCGTTGTGAAAACACCCAGTCGCACATTTTGATACACGGCAGCGCTGTGCCTGCTAGCACTGTGTGCTTTTACTGGGAGATCAAGGGGAGGCTGACTGTGAGCTGTTCTTACAGTAGATTGGATTCTCAAACTGTGTGTGTGTGTGTTGCATGTGCATTGTTTGAGTCTCAACAATCCATGTTTCAGAGGTGTGGTTAGGGGGGGGTAAAGTAAGGACTGTACTGTGCAAACAGGGCAACTCTGTAATTTACTTCCTGAGAAAGGTACTCGCCAAACGCCTCCCACACCGTATCTCAGAGGCATTAACAGTTTGCATTCATATTGTCAACAAGTGGCCTCAGTTCACCTTACTGGGAAAAGAAAAGCTTCGTTTGGACACACGATCACATTCGAGTGTGGAGCGATGCGCTGGAAGGGAAGGCATTAATGCTCCCTTCTCCAGGCTGTGCCATTTTCAAAGGGTGCCCTCCCTTGTTTGCGTCAGATGTTGAATATGTGTCAACAATCTCCGAAAACCGAAAATTACAGGTTGTCTCTCTGCAGCCATGGCAACGCTTTGAGTCAACCCCCAGTGACTGGACAAGACAACCGCCAAGTGGGTGGTCCTGGGCCGCTGTGTCCCGCGGGCGCCTGAGGCTGCTGCCCCCTATGGGTGATCCGAAGGAGACTTGAGCTGAGTAGTGGATAGGGGGGGGGGGGGGGAGTCGGAGGGGCTCTCAGATGCTCGCTCACTCCCACCCAGATACGAGCGGAGCCATGAAGGTCCTCCTCTGGAGACACGGGCGTCTGTGTACTGTGGCCGTCGCGGATGCGCGCGGCTGACTCATTCCCTAAATGACTGTAATTTGCAGGAGAAACACAGATCACAGTGCTGGGAGATGAGGGGGTCCGCCACACTTTTCCTGAAGGTGCGGCTGGATGCCCCGTTCCTGAAGACTGGCCTTTCACTCGTTAGCTTTAGCCGCGTTATGCTAAACCTGCCCCGACCCGTGTCACCCACCCGCGATACATGCGCCGGAACAGGTTTGCGTTGTGCAAAAGGTAAGGGTATTTTTAGGGGGAACTCTCACCTCTCCCGCAGACTATTGTCAGGGACTTTCTCAGTGTCAGCGTCTGCCCTGTCATAGGATACCAGCATCCGCCCTCGCTTTTCGGAAGCCCGACTTGAGTTGTTTTTTTGGGTCGTGTCGGTGGGTGAGCAGGGACGCCGTCTCTCTCTCTCTCTCTCTTTCTCTCTTTCTCTCTCTCTGACCCCTACCCTCAAGGAGGCTTCCCTCAAGCTCGTTTTCCTCGGAAGAGGGAGCGAATCCTAACGGTCAAATGCTGACATTATCAAACCGAGGTTGGAATGGAGAAAAAAAAAAAAAGCGAGGTTAATTTATGACCGTTGGTCTAAGAGAGCGCCTGGCTCCAGTTGGAACACATCTGCCTGTAAAGCGCCGCTGGATCCGCGATCCACAGTGGTCCGTGGTCCCGGTCCCGAACCCCCTGCCCCGCGCCCAGTAGTGGCCCAGGGGCTTTTTGACGCTGGGGCAACCGGCACACACGCACACTCGTTTCGGGGGTGTTCCGAGTGGGACCCATCGTGTCGGGTTGGCGCGGGTTGCATGCGATCGCTCAGCCGCGCCGGAAACGGTTTGTAGCGTCTGTGTGATGGCAACCGTCAAGTATCTGGCAACGCGCCTCGGCAAGCACTCGAATATGCCGTGGTTTTGTTGTTGTTTTGTTTTTTGTGTTCGAACGCATTTTCATAATGTCAGGGGGGCCGTCTATCGCTGCCTCCAGCAGCGATAGACGGCCTTTGGAGGCAAAGGAAAAAAAAAACCTCCCCTGGGAATTTCTCCCGTGCCTTCATCTCGAGGCAAACATCGCACTCCTTATCAAAATGTTGGAGAAGTCCTCCCCCATCCTCCTCCTCCTCCTCCTCAACCTCCTCCTCCGCCTTCCTCCTCAACACAACAGATGTCTGTCTTCCCCCCCCCCCCCCCCCACTTCTCATCTGCGTGTTTACAAACCTCCCGCAGCCTGGCGGCACGGCCCCTCGCTATGCCACCAAGGTGTGACGGATGTGCAGCGATAGAGCCCCGACCTGATAGAGCCCCGCGTCGGGGAGGGGCCCAGGTCGGGGGAGGCCACGCAGCCCCGGCGGCTAGGCTTGGGAAACAACTGCCCCCCCGGGGCTCGGAGGAATTGGCCCAGGTGGAGGAGGCAGAGCAGGAA
>JAXIVH010000014.1:4278805-4338805 GCA_036785325.1 Urophycis tenuis | reverse complement strand
TGTGTGTGTGTGTGTGTGTGTGTGTGTGTGTGTGTGTGTGTGTG
Source organism: Urophycis tenuis (assembly GCA_036785325.1). NCBI lineage: Eukaryota > Metazoa > Chordata > Actinopteri > Gadiformes > Phycidae > Urophycis > Urophycis tenuis. The sequence goes on along the minus strand of JAXIVH010000014.1, from coordinate 4,338,761 downwards.
TGTGTGTGTGTGTGTGTGTGTGTGTGTGTGTGTGTGTGTGTACGCGTGTGTGCGTGTACACGAGTGCCATCGGTTATGCAATTTATTTACTATACCTTTCCGAAATCGTGAGGGACTATAACGCAGTCTTGTCTTCTTTTCAGTCCTCCACTGTACAATGTAAGCTATTTTGCAGAGGAATCTAGTGGTTCTGACATTGTTTTGTGTGTTTGTCTGTGTGTTTGTACAGACAGTGTGTGTGTGTGGGGGGGATAGATACAGGATGGATGTGTGCAGGAATGATGACCTAATAGTGGACAAACAGGTTTGAGATGGTTACTGATAAAGTTTTGCTGTTGCTGCTGAAGCAATCAAGGAGCTTCCTTTCGGTCAATTGCATAGCTGGAGTTTATAGCGGCTGACTTTTTAGGACTACTTGACACAAGGGGTCACTGGGCACGTTGACCTTGATGGCTGTACTGGGCATGAACTATGGTCATCCATGTTGTCTTCCTCAAGTGGCTGTCAATCAAAATGATTTTTGAGCTTTTACTTTATACATATTAGCTTATATACATATTAGCATAGCTTGAGATGTCAAACCAACCATAAGCAAAAATATTACATTCATGCCTGTGGGCAGAAGCAATATTTGAACATGTAATATTATTAGCTAATGTAACCTACTAGAGTTGGGGGGTTCATTGAGTTGGTTCTTTTTTGTTAATTTATTCATCTATAATCAATTATCATAACCAAAGTGACTACATCAAAAGAAAAGACTGAAAAGACTGATTGTGGTATATATGTGTAATCTTGTAAGTAAAACAGTCTCTTGAGTGAGGATTGTGTCCCAGAGGAGACCACAGAATCCCAGAGGGGTGGAGACTCTGGCGTGTATAATACAGTACAGGTTAAATTACACAAAAACTGTTAAAGTCTTTCTTTCAACACAATATTGCATGGTCTCCTGTAAGACTGCCACAGGCCGTAGTTATTATTTTGAATATTGCCAACACACGGAGATATGTTACAGTAGCATCTTTTTTTTTCTTTTTTTTCATCTTTTAAGTCTTTCACTTTGTCAGTGTCATGGAAGATAACGTGGAAAAATAGATGATAGTGCTCCAGAAAGTAGGCATCGCTTTGGGATGTCGTTTTATCTCAAGGGATGTAGAACGACACACGGGGCTCCGCAGAAGCTGTTCCTGGTGGAAGACGATGGTCTGCTTCACTGATAGGGCCGACGGTGGAGGTGGCTATGCAAACGGTGGCCGCTGACCTGCAGTTTCCACAGACTGCCCCCTGTTCTCAGTGTCCAGTGTTTGCCAAAGGACGGTGATCTCGATAAGTGTGTACTTGGGATTTCCTCCCCCTTGTTTTGGCACGCAGTGGCTCTTGTTGTGTCGTGTGAAGAGCGGTCTGTCTTCGTTTCACTGTCCATGAATCTCATGGCAGAACACACTGTATATTCAGCATTGGTTTTTTGTTGTTGTTGTTTTTAACATTAACATCCTACAAAGACAAGGTCCTTCTTTGTCTTATCGGACCCAGCGTCTTATCTGACCTCTCGCTGAGCCTTTGTTCCTTGACTGGACTACTCTTTGCCCCCCACCAGGTCAACCGGTAACACTGCAGGAGTGTCAAATCAAATGTAATAATTGATTTAATGGCGTTAGCTGGCGCTTGCCAGGACCCCACAGGCCTTAGCCAGCTGACTCGAATGAGGCTGATTTCTCTTAAGGCTATCAAGGGGCAGGCCTAGTTAGTAACCAGAGAGAGTGGTGCTGGCATCAGAATAGAGGCTGTTCCAGCTCTTGCCCTCTCATATTGAATCAGTCAATCGACCCAGTGGGCCGCTCTGCTTTTCTCCTAATCACCACAATTAGCCTAGCTTAAAGTGTGACTTGCTGCTAATTTAGGTTAGGATCAATGTTGAGGTGTGTCTGTGTGTGTGTGTGTGTGTGTGTGTGTGTGTGTGTGTGTGTGTGTGTGTGTGTGTGTGTGTGTGTGTGTGTGTGTGTGTGTGTGTTTATCTGGCATGGGGGAACTGTATCATTGTTATGTGTGAGTGCAGCGGGGCCAGGCTTCAGCAGGTATATCTGATTGTTACCCCTCGTTGTCACCCTCCCTGCTTCCTTCCTTCCTTCCTCCCTCCCTCCCTCCCACCCTCCCTCAACGCTCCGCTGGGGTTTAAATCATTAATGACCAGGAGCCGTGTGAGAAGCCCAAACGGCCGCACAAGCCTCTGTGTCCTGGACAAGCACGCTCATGCACGCTGTGCTGACAAACAGACCTGCATGTCTGTATGCGCGGCCCTGCCTCGCTGTCATCTCACCGGGCTGTCTAATAGCCGTCGCTGCTTTGAAGGGCTTAAGCACCTGACAGCACCCTTGGAGCCAGAGAGCCTGTCTACCTGGGTTAGAGCGAGAGAGAGAGAGAGAGCGAGAGATGAGGAGAGGCGGGCGGGCGGGCGGAGGGGGAGAGAGAGACAGGCAAGTCAGGGCAGGACTGCATGATGTGTTCATGGGAAGGCGATGGCAGGGGAGTGAGTGGGTGGTTGGGGGCATGTGATCATTTGTTTTCATCATTAGAAGCACCTCTAGGCTATAGTACAGACGGTCTCATTAGTAATTCATTAGTCATTAGACCGCGTGCGTGTGCACATGCTTGTGTGCTTGGTTCGTGCGCATGGATGTGTTCTGAACCTCCACCGCCACCTATCTTAACCCTTGGCACAGCTGACCCCCACAGAGGTTCTCTCTCACTAGCGAACTCTTTGAAGCCTGTCTGACTGGTTCCAGTTTGTTAACAGATGCCGACGTGGCTAGCCTAGCCTGTGACCGGGCTGGGAGTGGGGAGCCTCTCACTTTGTTTTCAGAGAGAGAATCCAGATTTCACATAAGCCAGTGTGCTGACAGATATATGTGCTAAACGTAAATGTCCCGCCACAAATTAATCATTAATCACTGTTTACTTGTTGGTTATGAGTCACTACAAATCAGCAAACGATAGTCAATCAATCGAACAATGTTGTTTTCCAACTCAGCAATTCATCATTTCGTCTATGAAACGTCATAAATAATGGCAAATGTCACGTCAGACGTTGCAAGAGCGCAAAGTGATGTCTTAAATGTGCTTGTTTTATTTGTCAAGCAGCCAAGTCCACAAATATTAACGAGCAAATGTTTGCTATTTTTACATCAATTACTTTAAACAATTTATCGACGATCAACATCGTTAGTTGATACATGTCTGTCGATCTGGGAATCCGGTAATTGCTAATTGAAGCCCTACCGTTGGCCTCTGAACAAGCAGTTGTCTGTGCTTCCTATGTGCGGCCATGCGCTAGCTCGGGCGACGTGGCCGCCTGCGGCGATGCGCTAACAAGATGCCGCTCTTGTTCGTTCAGGTGACTGCCATTGCATCATCGCACCGGAGATGTGGGAATGATGTTCTGTAGTCGGGGCGATGGTTTGTCGGTAGGTGAAATGACTAACAGACGCAGCATCCCGTGCGTTGCTGGGCAGCTTCCATGGCTCCCGTCGACACGTGTGTTGCATTTGCACTCTGTAGTCTGAGTTGAGTCTGAGTCATGCAGTGGGTTCACGATTGTGGGAACGCTTTCCATTTGTTCAGATGTCATACATTCCATGTCATGTCTGCTCAGCACCCCAGGAAGCGAACAAGACCCGCGTGCCACCGAGGCTCTGAACATTCTCCCACCGAAAGGGACGAAACGAAGGGGGAAAGGAGTTCTATTGTTTCATAAGATCAAAACCATGTGTTTGTGTTGTTTTTTTTTTTTTATATAAATAATCTTGGAGGGGAAAAAGAGTAGGTCTGCCTCGTGCTTATGTAACTGGAGAATTCCGGAGGTCCCGACATTAGAAAAATAATAGATTTCCTTTAAGCACAAGCAAAAGTGTGCAACAGAGCTGCACAACTTTTTTCCTGAACATGTTTTTAATCTCAACGCATTTATTTGCGTTGTTACTCCCCCTTGTGGATGAAAAGATAATGGAATGGTGTTTTTTCCTCCTGAGGTTCATGAAAGGGCTTTACCCATCATCTCTGACAAATCATCATCGCTATCATGAGAGCATTACCGCATCACATCTTGTGTGGTTGTTTTGCACATTCCTGGCATAGGACACAGGGAGGGTCTTAGAGCGAGAGACACTCACAGACCACCCAAACAAACACGTTTCCTCGTCCTAAGAGTGTTTACACTTATGAACCCTGCACACAATACGTTGTCATAAACACTCACTGACCAGGATGGGGGTCGTCAGGCGGGCGTGGGTGAGGTGAAGGTGATGGACCAATAGGGACGACAGGAATTAGGGCTCTCAGGGATTAGTGTCTGAGCTCTGACTGTTTATTGGTGGCCGGAAACCTCCACGCTTCCACGTGGACTGGTAACTGGCAAAAACAAACGGCAACAAAAACCAATGGGATCCTTCACAAAAGGATCCCATCTTGATCTTTTGCTTGTTTTGTGCTGTGAGGGGATGTGACACACTTATCATAATCCACGGAGGACCACTGTCTTGTTTCCTTTATGCCAATTGGATCAACCATGGTGCTGCTTCTGAGGAATGACAATGGAAATAATGATTACTGCTTCCCCATTGTTTTCAAGAGGAAAGGTGAGCAGGAATGTGTAGTGTATGTTTGGGACATTCTACTTGAATATGATCTCAGGTTATCTGTGATAACCTGAGAATCTGTGCGTCCATAGTAATATATGGTGTTCTTCTGCTCTAGTGAAGCTATGCCACCCATGCTGTTATTTAACAGCTAAATGATCAGAGTGTTGTCCATATGCATATCGGCAGATTATGGGTGACTGGAATTTTCAGAGTGCATGTAGAGCTAATCATCAGATAATGTGTTTTGAGGCTGAAGACATTTCTAATGCAGTTACTGAAGAGACGAAGACGACTATAGCCACAGTTACTCTGACCACATGGCTGTTGATGCTTAATCCAGGATGGGCTTGATAGCACAGTTGGAGTACAGTAGGAGGCTAAATGTAGAGCAGCTGTCCACAACATTGCATACAAGTGCATTAGTGGGCTGATCCCAGGCATGCATGTACAGTATGTGTTATAACTTATTGCACACTCTGGCTTGCAATAATACATACACACTAACTATTACTGAAAGGTGAAAATAACTATGCTGATAAGTTGAGTTGCATTGCCAGACTTGTATTTTGTTAGTTTCACTTATACTATCTATGGTATTGTGTTCTTTATAGTCCATATTGTGAGTATCATAATGGTTGTTTGACATTTCTATATTTTTAAACATAGTTTATAATTGATATGTCTGACACATTCAACCATTGACAATTGTTCAGACACGTTTTTATTTTGATAGAACGTTGATCAAAAGATGTACTTTGTATCCAGCATTTTTCACATTAGATTTAGATCCTCTTTGATATTTACTGGTGTGACATAAACTGCTCTAGATTCATGAGCATATGTAGATGTAATCCTCTCATAAGCACCCTTGTAAGAGCCACTGGGGCCACATTAATGACAATTTTCATTTTCCTGACATGTCAAAACGGCACATGGAACATGGTTTCTTATCTTACTCGCTTCTTCTTCTTTTGGTCAATCTTGATGACGTTAAAAGTCCTCACCCAGTGAATGTGATGTTACTGGCCATATGGGTAGCATGCTCACCGCGGGGATCAACCCAGAGCTATAGAGTATGGAGCCTGATCGACCCCGTTCTGTTCTTTCGCCCACTAGCCGTCGCAAGACAGGCGGAGGAGGACAAGACCACAGCGCCCCCGGTGGTCCAGGAGAATGTCTTCGTGGAGACCAGCAGGCCCAAGTACGTAGAGGACCTCCACAACGAGGCCAAGGAGGGACTGAAGCTGCTGCAGCAGGAAGGTACTTTGCCTCCCGCCCTGTCAGACATACACGCAAATGCGATGACATCATTTTGATGGAGGCGATGACAAGTCTTCCCGTAACAGCGCCTTACCATGTATTTATTTCAAACAGGTTCTGTGTGCATATGCAAGTCTAAGGTGTTCAGAAAGAAAATCACAAGAATCGAGGTTCAATGTGTTGCTTTGTTCACAGAGTCGAGCAATGGTGTGGAATACCGTGATGATGAAAGCAGCATTGTAAGTCTTCTTGTCATTTCTTCTTCTTCAATTTCCCCTTCTATAAGTCTTTATAAGATTTATAGAGTCTTTGTATTTAAAATGCAAAGACTCAAAGGTAACATTTAATTAATTAAAAAAATATATACATGGATTTCCACAGTCAACAGCCACCACCCAGCAAGAGGACAGCCAAGGCTTTCTGTCTGACAGCACCACGGCCGACACGTCCTCCATTGTTTCTTCACAGTCCACCGTCTCTTCAAGGTCTTCTCGCTCGGGTATCACCAGACAAGGTGACTTAACTGACACTTTTTAAATGCTGCTTTATTGATAATTCATTCATGTCTTCCCATTCCAAGCTGCAATATGTACTGATTAATCTCAATGCACTGGCACTAAGCTCTTAAGTTTTTACCATTTTATTGAGGCAATGCTAAAGGGGGATTTTGTTCCAATCAAGATTTGACTAACATGTTGTGTCTGTGTCTAGGATCCACATTCAGACCCTTGAACTCTGGAAAGAAGCAAGAGAAGCCAAGGAGCAGAAGAAGACATAGAAAGACGGTTATGGGAATCCCACAGCATGTCCAGAGAGAACTCGGTGTGTAACCTTTCAGTGTTTTTCTCATTCACCACATACCAATGGAAGTACTCACATTGCATGACTACACAGCTTTTACACAAGTACAGTGGTGTCAGACATGTTTAATCTACTGTAGCCTCAATGTGATAGCAGTCCAGTGCATTGATAGATTATAATGTAATAATAGATTAGCTCATTGAGAACATTGACGTGATTGAATCCTTAAATGATTTCCACGAATATAACATCCCTTTTCCTTCTTCTTTCAAACAGGGCTGGATAGAATGGACTGGAAAGGCAACCCGGTGCTGGACGAGGAGCTGGACGAGATCATGAACAGCGAGGCAACCGCCAACACTGTTGATGGGCCCACACAAGTGGATGAGCTGAGTGGCGGCCTCATCCAAACCAAGATCCCCAGTGCCTTGTCCAAGTCTCAAACCCTGCAGGCCAGCAACTCCCACAGGGATGATCTGGCCTTGCTTCACCGCCTGGGCTCTGAGATGTCGCAGAGGCCGCGCTCCCTGGCCGTCCCTTGGATGACCACCGCCAACAACATGGCGCATGCCCCACCCAGCCCTGTGATGTCGATAAACCCCCATGCCGCCTACATGTCCAAAATAATTCCCAACGCGGTGATGCCTCCCTCAATTGAAGTGCTGGAAATCCAACGCGGAAGGAGCCGTCACAGTCTCAAAACCGTCAGCAAGAGCAGCCTGCTGCTGGCCAGCCCGGTCGGCTCGCGGGCCTCCTCTCGGGCTTCTTCGGGTCGAGGGCCGTCCTCCAGAGCTTGCTCCTCCAGGGCGTCCAGCATTTCCTCCGCCTCTCAACACAGAGCCAACTATACGTCCGACAGCTCTGGGTGGAGTCGGTCGGGGTCCTCGGATACACTGGTGTCGGACTCCTCCACCATCTCCAGCAGCACCACCCCCCACCAAAAGAGTTCAGCGGATGAAAGGCACGCAACCCAGAACGGCTCTCCCCTGGTGGAGAAAGTCTCCAAGGCCAACTCAAATGGAAAGACGGAAGGGTTTGCACGCAGTCTCTCAGTCATGAAATCCAAGAGGGCTCCCCCTCCGCCAAGTCGGTCCTATTCCCTTCACAATAGGATGAAACGGAGGTCACGTGACCTGTCGGAGACAAAGGGGACGTCAAAGGAATCTTCCCCCCAGAGTTCAGTTTGCTCTGGGAAGAAAATTGTGCCGAGCAAACCAGGAGAGGGGAAGGATGCTGCACACCCTCCAGTGTCCCCTGGATACACTGCAGACACCAGCTCTCTGGATGACTCCAACGGCTCTGTGTCAATCAGCCCTATTAAATCCCAGCCCCAGACACCTGAGAAAGTGGAGACTGTGCAGAAAGAGGAGACACCTGCCAAAGCCACTCCACCTGAGCTGCAGACACAACAGGAGAATGGGTTGAAGAAAACCGCCTCCCCTTCTAGTGGCTACTCCAGCCAGGCTGGCACACCTACCCAGCCTTCTAAAAAGCCTCACAGCTCACCCCCGAAGCACAAAGGAGGATTTCTGTCCAAGCTGCAGAGCTTATTTCCAGGCTCCTCTTCAGCCACGTCCCCTGTCCCACACCCGGAAGCCCCTGAGAGCACACCCCCCACCAAGTCTCCTGATCCTCAGCCCAGCACCAAGGTTGAAACGGACAGCGCGAGCCCCTCAGTCAGGGTCCTGAGAGAGCTCTTCAACATCCCACCCCCACCGAAGGTCCACGCGCCTCCACCACCTCCACCAGAAGTGTGGGCCCACAACAAGCGAACATTTGAATTACTGCTAGGACCCCCCGCCCCAGATGACACCTATGCTGCTGTTAAGAAGAACCCCAAGGACAGGAGGCCACAGAGAGTGTCTCCTTCTATATCTGTCAAGAGTGCATCAACAGATGGTGAAAAGAAGAGTCAAATGACTTCCGCAGAGTTGATTAATGGAGTCCTCTCCTCTATGGTATTGAAGAAAGTTCAAGAAAGTGAGCAGTCTCAGAAAGAAAACCACGAAAGACTGACGTATGTTGAGAACTGTGAAAAAGGGAAAGGCAAGAGTAACGTGACAGAAAAAGAAGTGCCGGCGAGTGGAAGTGTGTTAGTTAATGGAATGTCAGTGGAAGTCAAAGAGAAGGTTCACGAGAGACTTGTTGAGAAAAAGACAGCAGCGCACAAGCCGACTTCAGTAGAGACACCATCTACGGGTACTTCAGTCTCCCATTCATCCTCCCTACCTCCTCCAGCCCACCACCCCACACCTCGGCCTCCTGTATCCCCAACCATGGAATCGCTCTGGCCCCCACCCCCACCGCCAATGGACCAAGCCACTGAGACCCTCCTCATCAGACAAGACGTGACGGATTTCCCTCTCCCACCTCCACCATTGTTGAGTGATGAGGGGCTTGTAATACCAGACAGTGTACCACCAGTTAAAGTGCGACTGGATACTGCTGTTCCCCATGTATCCATTGTGCAAGGGTCAGCGAATAGGCAGATCGGGTCTGCCACATCTATCCATACACCAGTGGTGAGTGCAGAAGGCCCTAAAACGACCCCAGGGATTGCACCGCTGAAGACAAAGAAACTGCCGGCTGTTGCTCCGAAACTAAATCTTCCTAAGGTAATATTGCCCATGGCCCAAGGATTTCCTGCTCCACCTCCGAGTATTCCTCCACCGCCACCCTTTTCAGCACCAACACTGCCCATGAATCTGCCTGCGAACCCACTGCTCTCACAAGGGTTCCTTCCAACGCTTACTGAAGTTAGTAATTCAACAGAGCTCCTGGTCTGCCCACCCCAAGGACCCCCACAGACAGACCACATTCCTTCAGCCCTCAAGCTCAGCCCACCAAAGAGCATTCCACCTCCACCGGAGACTCAAGCTTGTGTGTCTGCCAGAGAGAGTGTCCCCCCACCACCACCGAATGTCCCAGAGGTTCTACCAACCCGTGAAGAGGTAGCTCCTCGTACCGATAAAAGCCACCAAGCAGCTCCAGACCTCCCTGCACCTCCTACTCCTGTTCTAAACCTGATTACAACTCCAGCTATGCCCACAGTGTACGCTCCCGAACCTGTGGTTATCCTCCCTCCTCCTGTTCCTACTCCCGTTGTAACCCCGATTACGACACCGCTGGAAGCCCCACCTATGGCCACAGAGCATGCTCCTGAACCTGTGGTCACCCACTCTTCACCTTCACCTCCTATTAATCCTACTCCCGTTCTAACCCAGATTAAAAAGCCCCAGGATGCTCCAGCTATGGCCACAGAGCATGCCCCTGAACCTGTTGTCACCCACTCTTTACCCTCACTTTCTATTAATCCTACTCCCGTTCTAACCCCGATTACAAAGCCCCAGGATGCTCCAGCTATGGCCACAGAGCATGCCCCTGAACCTGTGGTCACCCACTCTTTACCCTCACTTTCTATTAATCCTACTCCCGTTCTAACCCAGATTACAAAGCCCCAGGAAGCTCCACCTATTGCCACAGAGCATGGTCCTGAGCCTGTGGTCACCCATTCTTTACCTTCATCCCCTCCTCCCCAGGCACCTACTGACAGCTCTCAGCAGAATGGTAAAGAGACCAAGGAGAACCAAAGCAAAGAGCAGAATGTCCTTCAGCCACCAGTCAAGCTGCCGCTTGTCAATAGCAGCCATGAACCTAACAGTGCTCAGGAACTGGTACAACCCTACGTGGTCATTGAGGCCAAGCAGCCCATGAGTCAGGTTGCACTTGGGTCACAGACAGTGGTCCCCAAGCAAGCTCCCTTGCAGCCCATAAACATCAGCAATGCCCCGGAACTGGTTCAGACTGATGTGGTCGTAGAGACACAGTCTTTATCTCCAACTCCTCCTCTCCAGACCCTGAAAGATATTTCACACCAGCATTGTAAAGAGACCCCAGAGAACCCAATCCAAGAGCAATATGTTAAAATTGATGTCAGTAACAGCGCTGAACCTAAGAAAGCCCAGGAACTGGTTACGGGGGAAGTGATCATTAAGGCCCAGCAGCCCATTAGTCAGGGTGCGCAGGAGTCTGAGGCAGTGGTCTCCAATAAAGCACCCTCACAGCCAGTACAGCCAGATGTGGTCATTGATGCCCAGCAGGCCATTAGTCAGGATGCACCTGATACAGTGGTTTCCAAGCAAGCTCCCTTACAGCCCGTGATCAGTCCCTCACCTTCAGTTGCAGCACCACCGGTTCCTTCCAATACAACGCAACCAGGAACCACAGAGGGCAAAACCATGGAGTCGATCTCTCCATCTACTCAAGAAAAGGGAACTACTTCTTCAGTCACACCCTCCCTTGTTCAAACAGTCAAGCAGGAGTCCATGGATAGTAGTCCTAACGCCACCATTGACCAGTGCACACAGGGCCAGTCAGAAGTTATCCTGAGGAAGCAGCAGCCTAAAAACCAAGTTCAATCTTCTAGTGGTGAGGCTCCTCAAAAACCAATCAGAAGGTCGCTGATCATGACTTCTCCTCCATCCATATCTCCTCCCACTGTAGTCGTCCCGCAGGAAACCGGCCCTAAATCCCAGTCTGCTGAGGTCAAGCACACCTCCTCAGTCTTGCCCCCCTCCCCTACGAAGACCTCTCCTCCATCTACATCTCCTCCCATTGTAGTCGTCTCGCAGGAAACCGCCCCTAAATCCCAGTCTGCAGAGGACATGCACACCTCCTCCATCGTGCCCCCCTCCCCTACGAAGAGGTCTCCTCCGGCAGTGATCACCACTCCTTCCATGAACATGCAGGAGGCTATTCGCCTGAGGACCGCAGCTCGTACGAAAAGCCCCACCTCTCCACGCGGCCCAACATCTCCTTTCGGGGGAGACATCCACAAGTCTCCCTCCAGCATGGCGAGCTTCATCTTCTCCAAGAACACCAGAAAGGTGGGAACTGCACCTTTACCAGAGACCCAGACGAGATTCCATAAGAATGTAGCTGCCGAGCTTTCTACTGTATCAAAGCCAGTCAAAGATGCTGATCTAGAGGAGAAGAAGGGGGTGAAGGTGCCACCACCAGTGGCTAGGAAACCTAAAGCCCAGGCCAAAGACACGGGGATCAATGTGGAGTAGAGCTGCCTGCAGGACAGGAAGCACTACCGGAGAGCACATAAGGTGAGATGTTGTGTTCTATTGTATGAAATGTGTGTATGATGTGATATAGAAACATTGATACATGTCTTTTTTACTGTGTATGAGGAAACTGTAAAGCTATGAAGTAAAAAAAAAAAAAGAAGTAATCCTTTTTGAGTCACTTTTTGTTCTGTACAGTATTTCTAAATATTGCCCCTGTTGTTTTGTCAAAGGTACCCCAGAAAAACCAAATGCGACAAGAATTGGCGTTGATGGAGGATGAACGTCTCAACCTAATCAAAAGAGAAACAACATACTAAATACTTGGATTTGGGAAGGACTTGCAAGCAACACACACAATCACAAATGTAACCATGCAGCAATTTCAGTAATTCATGAAATGAGACACTGGTTCAAGAAAATTGTGGGAGGAGTTATTTTAAGATTTTGTTCTGTTGATGGATCATTTGAAAAAGTATAGATATTTTTAATTTCATGTTAGTGCTGTGGGTCTTATTGTTCTCAGCTATTTGTTTTATGTATAATATTAACATAACATATCAAAAGTTATAGGATATTACATGCTGAAAATTGTAATTTCCTTTGCCAGGTGGGCTTCTCAATTATAGAATCATAATGCTTGCATGTTATGGCAATTATAGCTGGGGATATGCTCCCCTCTAGCGTCGACAAAAGACAATAAAATGTACCACTACTTTTTGAAAATCGGTGGATTTCAGATGGATGCTTCTAGTTACTACATCTAACAATGGGGAAACTGGGGTGCTCTGCTGCGGTATTACAGAATTGTCTTTATTTAATATATCCATTCGTTTCTGATGTGCACTATGGAAATTCTATTTGTCCTGAAATGTAAGGCTTTCAAAAATATTGAAAGTGCTCATGTATGTGTTATAAAATATATTGTTCGAAATAAGTTATTTTTCCCTTCGTGATCCAATCTCTTCCTGGAAGATTTGTCATTATTATAAAGTGTAATAGCCTACGTTGTACGTTTTTATGAGACCATGTTCCATAGCTGAATTTAGCTAATTTAGCTATTTAGCAAACGTAGTAATAGACTTATGATTGTAAGCTTTTTTGCTTACTGCTAATACAAATCCACATTGCACACTGATAATACCGTTAATACCATGATATGGGTGAAAGATAATCGCTGTATTGCCTTTATTTTAAAAATATGTGTTTTTTACGTTAATTTTGATGACAAAATCTGCACTTCCTAACTCTCAGTACCCAGCTTAATTTTAGTCAATATACGACTGCTAGAACGCAAACATCACCCACAAAAGAAGTGATGTTTGTGTTCTAGGGAGTGTTCGGCATGCTGGAGGAGAGTCCAAATTAAATCTAATCTCTCAGCGTTTTTCAATTTATAATAAACTGCATTCCCGACCTAACGTAACCCGTCTCAAACAGTTTGTCTATTATATTTGACGGTAAGAGCCGTGACATGATTAAAACAATTAAAAGGAAAATGTGTCAATTTGTTCTTCAGTACCGCATAGCCTATGATATATTAAAGCAAGCAAACTCGTAATCATGCGGTTGACCACCCAATCCCACAAGCAACGTTTATATTTATTCGTGTTCAATCTTTCATTAGGTAGACTACGTCATCGACTCTAGTGTTTGAGTTTAGGCTACTTTTCTCAAGGACAAGCAAAACATAAAAATAAGGAAAGAATCACAGATGCGAATTAGGTTGAAGAGAACATCCGTTATAGTAGTCGATCTATCTATCTTTCTATATGGGAATGTGAGGTACAACATGAAGTACAGAAGGGCATGTTGTTGCTCTTCATGTCGCCTGCGTTCCAATATGAAGCGCCCTCGTGCATGGGCCGATGATTGGACAACGTCTAAATAGGCGGGTCCTGCACGTAATTATTGACGTTGTGATTTGTTCTTCAGTACAAATGGGCGGGCTTACTTATTTCTGGGAATTCAATTGGAGAAAGGATGAATGGCCTTTCGATGATTGGTTCGTTGTACATTGGCGCGGACCGGATTTTACAGTTTAAAATTTTAGACCCAGCACAGCAGTGTTAGTGGATTCGTGGGCTCCGTTTTCTTTAATAGTTTTAAATTCAGCTCGCTATTGTCAGCGCAGATCAAAAGTAACCATGGCTGAAGTGGGACCACTGAAGGCAAGTAGTAATTCATAATAATTTGTCCATATATATTGTTGATATGAAGCATAAGGTAGCAGCTAGCTATCACCGAGATAGCTTCTTTAAGTTACTTCTTTAAGTTACAGTATCAGAGTGCATCAAAGTAAACCAATTATTTGCATCCACCTAAGTTTCCTTGATAAAAGTAGCCTAAACTCAGACTGTTTTGCAATTGATAATGAGCTCAAGTCATGCTGGTTAAATCGTCTTTTAGCTAACATTTCAGTCATTTGTGGGCCCTCAGCTTTGAGGGCACACATTGTTTCTACAGATTCTGTTTTGTATGGCCTGTAAGGTTAAAGACGTCAACGTTTAATCACTTGTAATTCTGCAGACATGAAAATCACTCACCTTTCGGTGAAATTCGCCGTTTTGAAACCAAAATAGGTGACCTACGAGAATCGTGTAGATTATTATTATTATTTTTTTTTTGGGGGGGGGGGGGGGGGGGGTAGGTAGGTTTAGAGGCCGTAACGGTACGCACCGTTGAGACAATCACTAGCGCTGAGACAACGAGCGAGTCTCTCAGCGGCAGTGATTGGGTCTCGTCTTCCACTGGTCACCCAACGGTGTGTGTGTCTGTTTGCGTGCGTGCGTTCTCGTACGGGCAGTCACTGTGTGTGTAGGTGTGTGTGCCTGTTTGCGTGCGTGCGTCCTCGTACGGGCAGTCACTATATTAAGGCTGGGTTATGCTTTGTTCTCCAATAGTAATTCGGTTGCATCCTGCAAGAGGGAGACGTTACTAGGCGTAACTTGTAGTAGGAGGCGTGTCTTGTACTTTTCTAAATCGCGGAATTAAGATTAGCAGTGGTGCACGGGTACTGTCGTGTTTGCTGTTATGTCCATATCTTATGCGTGAATCTTGACGAGACGTGTTAAATCAACTAGAGCTTTTATTTCAAGTATCCCGCAGCAAGTCAGTACATACGTGAACTACCAACAACAACGCATGGCTGCGTGAAGGGCTAAGTGCGCATCCAGTTTAGCGCTGAGCATACTGGGAACTGAAGTTCTTAATGTTACTAGCTCATAACGTCACATTTGCTGTATTAATATACAAGCGTGAGACCACGTACTAAATGTAGAAAAAAAGATATTTCAACTCTTCTTCAGCTCTGCTATAACTTAAAATCCTCTTGCGTGACCCACAGCGCCCCCGTGTGTGTCTACTATGCTAGACCCCCCACAACTATTTATAAGATATTATAAAACACATACAATAATTACACCACAGGTACGTAAATGACCGCAACTCGGACCGCAAATATTAGGCCTTATATTAAGAATAATGCACCCGACCCCCAGCATAAAAATATGCTCTTGATTAGCTTCATCATAGCCTTACTGGTTTACGTGAAACTGACATCCCTGAGTCATATCATGCATTAAGAAAATAAGCCTATTACAATTTTTCAATGACATTAAATGCAGCAGTTTAACGTGGGGAACCTGCATAAGTTTAGCCTACTTTATCCCTTCATACCTTTAACAAAAAGACAGTAGATGAATAAATCAAAGAATTTTATTGAAGACATTTCGGGCTTAAAAAGTAGGCCTTCATATGCCGTGTAAACTTCATGCCAGGTCCAGGTTGTCTTCTACGCTCATGGCCTGATAGAATACAAAGGCAATAATGACTTTTGACTTTCGACTTCGACGGATAGCCTAGTATTCTACTATTGGCATAATGCGTGATTTAGAAAAGTAAAAGACACGCCTCCTTCTAAAAGTTACGCCTAGTAATAGTTACACCTACTACAAGTTACGCCTCCGTCTTGCAGGACGCAGCCGGACCCTTCTCCAACGCTGGGGGGTTACGGACCCTTTACATCCTTGACGTGCACCTCCCAAAATCCTACAGCGCGTCGAGGCTAGGCAATATATTGTTATGCGATTATTTGAACTAGGCCTACAACAGGACTCTCCGATGCAAATTGTGTTGTCAACATTAATATGCATTCCACATGTATTACAATGCGACTTGTGAAATTAAAATCAAAATATTTTGTACACCTCTTCAGAGTTTGTTTGATAACAAGCAGCTTGCGAAGACCAAAAAGAACCCTGATAGGCTGTCAGTGGAGAGGATCTACCAGAAGAAGACCCAGCTTGAGCACATCCTCCTCCGGCCTGACTCCTACATCGGCTCTGTGGAGCCCGTCACACAGGTAGAGCCCCACAAAGATCTCTGACCCCTCGTTACCTCGTAGAAAAGATAAGTACATTTTAATTGGTAAATGCAACTGTGATTCCCTCTGAAATTACACTATCCCTTTTAGGTTAGGATTTACTTACTACACCTGTCGGCCTACAATTTAACTTTGTACTGCCACCACCATTTTGTATTTTTATTGAATTACTGAAGCTGTTAAAATCAACTCGGTTTAATATTAATACAAATGAACAAAAAAAAAACTGCTTCAAACCAACATGGATCTCCAAATGGATTTCGGAGAACATTTACTGGATGCGCAGGTCCACGACATTTAACCTTTAGTTAGTGATGACAAGAGTTGCCTGGTGCAGGCTTCAATCAGTTTTCTGTCATGTCCTTCTCAGCAAATGTGGGTGTATGATGAAGATTTGGGACTGAACTGTCGTGACATCAGCTTTGTGCCGGGCCTGTACAAGATCTTTGACGAGATACTTGGTGAGTGAAGGACCTTTTTGGAAATTATTATCACGTTGTGTTCACCACAGAGGCAGGCCTTGTGCTGACATCTTAATTTTCAGTCAAATGTTCAAGGATGTTTACTGTATTCCCCTTAATACCTCTCTCGCTGCAAATTTGCATCTTGCAGCTAAAGAAGGACTCCTATGATTTCATCCAAACGTTGGGCTGAAATCTGAAATCTCTTATTTCATATTGGTCAATCTGAAATCTCTCCTCTGACCTTTTCAGTGAATGCCGCTGACAACAAGCAGCGTGACAAGCACATGTCCTGCATCAAGGTCACCATTGACCCGTACGTATGACATCTTACCGCTTTGAACACGCCGCTACGGCTGGAGATTCACACGATGGCAATTTGGGTACAACCCCAATTAATGGCATTAGTTCTAGTTTTACCATTCAGGTCAATCCACAGTGGCTGGTTGGTTGTATTCATATTCAGATGTTTGATTGTTTGTTGTTCTTCCAGCGAAAATAACCTGATCAGTGTGTGGAACAACGGGAAGGGGATCCCTGTGGTGGAGCACAAGGTAGAGAAGGTCTTCGTTCCAGCCCTGATCTTCGGACAGCTCCTCACCTCCAGCAACTACGACGACGACCAGAAGAAAGTCACTGGTATGTTAATTAACAGTCGAGAACTTTGATGACAACTTGATTTGTTTCGGTGCATGGACCACAAGTAGATGGAAGGAAAATCAACACATCTTCATCATCCTCACATCCACTCTTCCAGGTGGCCGTAACGGTTATGGTGCTAAGCTCTGCAACATCTTCAGCACCAAGTTCACGGTCGAGACGGCGTGTAAGGAGTCCAAAAAGAGTTTCAAGCAGGTATGGGACATTGCCTTGATTTATTTGAAACGGTCACCTTTTCTTTGTATTGACTCACCCTTGTCCCCAAGCTACTGCCTCACGCACTGCGTTATTTATATTTGCCCCCCCCCCCCCCAGTCCTGGTACGACAACATGGGCCGGGCCAGTGAATACGACATCAAGGCCTTTGGGGGCGAAGAGTTCACTTGCATCACCTTCAAACCCGACCTGGCCAAGTTCAAGATGAGCATCCTGGACAAAGACATCGTGGCCCTGATGACCCGGCGGGCTTACGACATTGCCGGCGCCACCAAGGGCATCCGCGTCTTCCTCAACGGCCAGAGGCTGCCTGTGAGTTTGCCCACAGACACGCTCGCCCGTCTTCCCGGGCTGTCGTCAAAGTGTTTAGGATCAGCGGCTCTCGCCGAGTATCAAGTACTTGAATTCAAACACAAAATGTATTCGCTCAAAGGTTTCCACAAATTTCAACAGGGAGTTTGTAAGCGGAACCACCGTAGGTCATCATCATGCACTCCAACCAAACCCAGATCTGCCTCTATAGATAATGCTTGACGTCACACTCATGACACCCTTCGGTCTCCCCAGGTGGCCGGTTTCCGCAGCTACGTGGACCTGTACCTGAAGGACAAGGTGGACGAGACGGGCGCGCCGCTCACCGTCATCCATGAGGTGGTGAACAACCGCTGGGAGGTGTGCCTCACCATGAGCGAGAAGGGCTTCCAGCAAGTCAGCTTTGTCAACAGCATCGCCACCACCAAGGTAGGGCCACCGGACGGGACGCAGCGTGGCTACAGTTCAGGATTCATGTGACAAACGGTCAATTGTAGCGGCGCCCGGCACTAAGATCGATCCACTGGTTTGTAACTAATATCAAGGAGCTCGTACAGATGGGGATTAGGAGTCTGTATCCTAGCGCAGCCATTAGATGCGTGGGGCGGGGTCACTGACGATGTGACGGTCGCCAGCCACTTGGCGTCATTGGGATCCACAGATATGAACCCCGATCCCTTCTTCCTCTTCCATGCAGGGTGGGAGACACACGGACTACGTGGCCGACCAGGTGATCTCCAAGCTCATCGACGTGGTGAGGAAGAAGAACAAGGCGGGGATGATGGTGAAGCCCTTCCAGGTGAGGCCTCCCTTCACCTCAATCTGGGCCACTCAAGTTTGCTCAAGGCTAATGGGAATCGAACCGTATTATCCGGTCCTGCCCTTGTCATATTGTCGTCTACTTTCAGTCCACCCAGAACACTGATAATTAGGGTGACAAGATTTATACAATGTTTATTATTACATAAATGTAATAATAAACTGCCTTTCTAGACTGTTTGTGGCTGTATCTGTCCCATCCGTTCATCTCCAATTTGTGTCCAATCACTCTCTTCCCCTGGTGCCCGGTGTCCAGGTGAAGAGCCACCTGTGGCTGTTTGTCAACTGTCTGATCGAGAACCCCACCTTCGACTCTCAGACCAAGGAGAACATGACCCTGCAGCAGAAGAGCTTCGGCTCCACCTGCCTCCTCAGCGAAAAGTTCATCAAACAGGTATGGAGAACCGCGCCTGTAGCACGACTGTATTTAGCACTTGTCAAACCCACGCGCCATTCAGAATGCTTTTTCTATAAGCATCACTATTACGAGATGGGATAAGAATAAAATAGGCCAGCCACTGTTTTGAAACCCTCCTTAAAAAAAAGAAAAGAAAATGTCTGTCTCTGGCAGAGAGAGACAGACAGAGACACCGAGAGAGAGAGAGTTCAATGTTGTGAATTGGCTGCTGTGACTCAGGCAATGGCGTGTGGCGTGGTGGAGAGCATCATGAACTGGGTGAAGTTCAAAGCCCAGACGCAGCTCAACAAGAAGTGCTCCACCGTCAAGCACATGAAGATCAGGGGCGTTCCCAAGCTGGACGACGCCAACGACGCGGGTAACGCTCGCCACGTAGTCGCTCTGCGCGCCGTGTTGCTTCACAATAACAAAACGGTGCTTTGCGCAAAAGGGCCGCTCAATGTCCAACGTCGCCCCCTGCAGGTGGGAAGAACTCGGCGGGCTGCACGCTGATCCTGACCGAGGGGGACTCGGCCAAGACGCTGGCCGTGTCCGGGCTGGGCGTGGTGGGCCGGGACCGCTACGGGGTCTTCCCCCTCCGGGGTAAAATGCTCAACGTCCGAGAGGCCTCTCACAAGCAGGTGAGGAGCCCCCGCCTCGCAAACCTGATGCACCCGGCCTCTGGGCGTGAGTGCATCGCTGTACATCACTGTTCATCGCTATGCATCACTGTGCATCACTATGCAGTGGATTCTCAGGCGATTTAAAAAAAAAAAAAAAAAAAAAAAAAAAAAATTGCCCTGTGGCCATATCTAGGATGACGCCCATTAAAGCACTCGTAGGAATGAAATGTCAATTCTTTGTCTTTATGTTTCTCTCTTTGACTATTTTTAATGATGGAACCTAATTATTACTATACTACTATACTATAATTATTATTTTTTTTAATGTATAATGTATGAAGCTCTAGCACTCGGGTCTGAGCATGTTTTATAGAACCCTCTCCCCCTCCCTTCACCAGATTATGGAGAACGCTGAAATCAACAACATCATCAAGATCCTGGGTCTGCAGTACAGGAAGAACTACAGTGACCCAGAGTCCCTGAAGAGCCTCCGCTACGGAAAGCTCATGATCATGACAGATCAGGTGTGAACACAGCTTCCCTCCTCCTGCTATTGTAGCTCAAAGTGCAGCAACTAATGTAAATGCAGCTTGACTCAAGTTATTTAGCGTTGACTTGACTTGACTCGACTTGACTTCACCTTCACCCTCTTGTCTTACTTATATTGCATCTTGCTGTTCTGCTGACAGGATCTAGATGGCTCCCACATCAAGGGCCTCCTCATCAACTTCATCCACCACAACTGGCCCTCTCTGCTGCGCCATTCCTTCCTGGAGGAGTTCATCACGCCCATCATCAAGGTACTGGTTCACAGTCGTACCTTCTGTTGATGAACTGCCCCTAGCTACAGTTAAATTAAAAATGTTTTTCTTGCTCTGTTATCCAAATGTGTAGCCAACACGGGGTGAGTACGTAACACTGCCTTCTGCTGGTGAAATATTGAACTGACTGTTCGTATTGTGACATGGCAAGACACTAATCTAAACTATAAGATCTTTTGTTATCTATCTTGAGGCACTTTGTACTTTAACTCCTTCTATGAATCTTCTTAGGCCACTCTGAAGAAGACGGTGCTGTCTTTCTACAGCATCCCAGAGTTCGATGAGTGGAAGGACAACCAACCCAACTACAAATCTTGGAAAGTGAAATACTACAAAGGTTTGTCCCAGACCCCTGTGTGGTAGTAAGACCCAACAAGTAAGCCGTCCGTTAACTCGGAGTCTACTGAAAGAGCGTTTCCGACGCGCGTGAACGTCCATGTCTTAAGGTGGTTCTGCGCTCCTTCAGGTTTGGGTACCAGCACGTCGCAGGAAGCCAAGGAGTACTTCTCGGACATGCAGAGACACCGCATTCCCTTCAAGTACGCCGGCCCCGAAGACGACGAGGCTATCACCCTGGTGAGCTGTCCACACGCAAACCACAGCACTATCGCCAAAATTCTGCAGCTCAGACGACGCCTGTGGAGATGGGATCAATGCTTGACCGTACCATAGACTGATGCCAATTTTTTTTTTTCCATCAAGACTTCATCGTCAGCTTTCATTTTCGCATATAAAGACCAGCCATATGATTTTAATAATTTATACTTTCTTTTAATGCCATCAAATATTTAAGGAGCTATATCTAAAAAAAAAAGTACTGTGTTAAGTCATGATATGCCTCCTGAGATGAAGGCACCTGTTTAAAGGCTTTGTGTCAGTGTTGCATATCCAACAGCCATCCGCCGACATACATTTTGGTGGTTGTTGGTGGTCGATATGTCTACCTTCCCATTTCGGCCTATAAAAACGATACGTCTGTGTTTTCGACATCCCTCCTCCGAAATCCTACTTGAGTGCAGTGGAAGATCTGACTGTTGCATCCCCTTTTCCTGCCCACCAGGCCTTTAGCAGGAAGAAGATCGAGGAGCGCAAGGTTTGGCTCACCAACTTCATGGTGAACAGACGCCAGCGCAGAGAGCACAACCTGCCCGAGGTAATCGCCACACCAACCTCCCTCCATTCCGCTGTGTGCGCATATTGGCATGAAGCCCTTTCTCTCTCTGCCTGTATAACCTGGGTCCTCTCTCTCGTGTAGGATTACCTGTACGGTAAGGCAACCAAGTCCCTGTCCTACAACGACTTTGTGAACAAGGAGCTGGTGCAGTTCTCCAACTCGGACAACGAGAGGTCCATCGCCTGCCTGGTGGATGGTGAGGTCACCGAGGTCCCACCGAGACCTTTTTGTGTTTATCAATACTCTAATTGCTTTAGAGTAGCTAAAGCAATTAGAAATGTTACTCCATATTGTATTTTTTAATTGGGAGGTAGTAAGGTGCGTACTAACTGAAAGTGCAGCACGTCAAAAGACGTGCTTAGAACAACAGAGTGGCGAGAAGTTCTAATGAAGAGGCGAGTTTATCCTCTGTTGCTAGTCTGGGTGGCATGAGGTTGTGCAGAATTGAGATGTGATGCACGACCGCCAGCCAGTGTTTAGGTGCAAAGGTGTACATTTCTCCCGCTGTATGTTTTACCACGTTTCCTCTGTGCAGGTTTAAAGCCGGGCCAGAGGAAGGTGCTGTTCAGCTGCTTCAAGAGGAACGACAAGCGGGAGGTGAAGGTGGCCCAGCTGGCCGGCTCGGTGGCAGAGATGTCTGCCTATCACCATGGCGAGGTCAGCCAACAACAGGAGACTGTCTGTTTCGATTGGTTACTGAGACGGATCTTCCCTCCCCCCCCCCCCCAAAACTAGAGCTCTTCTCGAGTTGAATGGGATACCAAGGCTACCCTACATGCAGGAGGATGAGGGACATGTTTGTTGAGACATGAAGTAGAAAAAGTGAGAGCTTAGTTGGAGCTCCATTTCATCTCAAAAGAGACAAAATGGGCTTTGGGGCAAAGTTAAGTTCGCAAAGACGGCCTAAACGGCTAAATTTGATATCAACGTAGTCTTGGTAAGCTTTGTGCTATTGCTGTTGTTCCATTGCCAACAGTGGTGTTGTGTGTTTCAGATCTCTCTGATGATGACCATCGTCGGCCTGGCTCAGAACTTTGTAGGAAGCAACAACTTGAACCTGCTGCAGCCCATGGGTCAGTTCGGCACACGGCTCAACGGCGGCAAGGACTCTGCCAGCCCTCGATACATCTTCACCATGCTCAGGTCAGCTGCGGCCATTTTGGATCTGGGTTTTGAAGCACACAGGATTACAATCGGAAAGACTGCACTTTCAGATAATGGCACTTATTTGTACAATCGCTGTCAATGGAATGCAATGAGCTGCACTGCCACTAGAGGGCACACCTGCTTTTGCTACAACATTGTTTTACATTCATCACATACAACTTGCCTGTGAAATATGAGGACTTTAAATCAAACTGGAAATGTATACGTTTTGATTCAGTCAAGTAACGCCAATTCTAAGTCTTTATTTTATGTTGGTATTTATAAGGTGTCTAGTGAAGAGGTTCTGGAGAACCTGCATCAAATTTCATTTAACGGGTTGTAAAGGATTTAAAAAAAAAAGTTTCAAATACACATCTATAGCTATCATGGTCATTAAGAGGGGGAAATGCAATGTCAAACATTTTGTTTTAAAACCCATTTTCATGGGTCAAAACACGGTTCTGATGAACATTGCCTCAGTGTTTAAACCAGCCCTCCCCCCCCTCCTGGCAGTCCTCTGGCCCGGCTGATCTTCCCCCCCGTGGACGACAACCTGCTCAAGTACAACTACGACGACAACCTGCGGGTGGAGCCCGAGTGGTACATCCCCATCCTGCCCATGGCGCTGGTGAACGGCGTGGACGGCATCGGCACCGGCTGGGCCAGCAAGATCCCCAACTACAACGTGCGCGAGATCGTCAGCAACCTCACCCGCATGCTGGACGGCGAGGAGCCCCTGCCCATGGTGAGCCCTCGCCGCCCCCCCCCCCCCCCCCCCAACGCCATGTCCAGGAGACGGGGCCGCAAATCCTAACCCGCCTGGACCATTTCATTCTTTTACTAAATAATACTAAACTAACTTTAATAATAAAGTTAAAAAAAACTAAAACGTACTTTTCAAGACCATACATAATTGTGTGGTCCCAGCAGAAAGGTTACCCGTTTGAACCCCGATGTCATTGGTATATCTGCTGTAGGCATCCTCAAGCAAGATGCCTCATCCCTGCCTGCTGTGAATTGATATCCAACTGAAAAAAAAAACATAATTGGGCACAAGCTTTGGATGAAAAGCTTCTGCTAAAAGGAAATTGTACTGAAAACAATAGTAATGACGGACAGGCTGCCTAAACATCAGACTGCCATTTCTCATTCCCTCATCGCCATTCTCAATCTGTAGTGGATCAGTTCTTGCTCTTCCCATTGAATTACAAAAATAAACATTTTAGGTATCCATCCAGAATGTAAACCATGGCCATTGTTCTGCAGCTCCCCAGCTACAAAGGGTTCAAAGGTTCCATTGATCTAGTGATGGCCAACCAGTACCAGAACAGCGGTGAGGTGGCTGTCATCGACTCCACCACCATTGAGATCTCTGAGTTGCCAGTGAAAACCTGGACACAGGTATGTCATACAACACTGCCGGATGTTCTGCTGCCAGGCCGCCGGCTCTTCTGCCCTTTTTAGTTTCGCGTTCGTTTTTTTCGTTTTATTTTTCAAAAATTCTTTGAACAACACTCTGTGTTCATGTGTCGTGTCAAACCGGTTTCATACATGCAGTGCGACATGATCATTCCATACAGTAGAATTCTTGCCACAAGCCAAGTGTCATCCACATCGTGAAAACACTGATGTGTGTTCCAATAAAGTAAAAGCATAAGCGAATATCCTTACGCCTATATAGACTGACGGTGGAGGCAGGTGAATCCTGTAGAAAACACAGACAAATAGTTATTTAATCTGAATACGTCCAGCAATGAAATCTGTATTGACATAGTTATTGTCCTTAGATGGCCTTCTATCCTACAAGTTATAAAGTGTTTATTTTTATGCAGGATGTTTTTGAAACCTTTTTTTTTTTAAAACTTAACAAAAAAAAAGTTAGAATAGGTTAAATGGATCGTTTTCATTTCTGGCCATTTCAAGAAAAGTCGCTAACTTTAGCCCAAAGACTCGCTTAAGGCTAAACCCCCATTGTCCCGCTTCTCACCCAGAACTACAAGGAGAACGTGCTGGAGGCCATGCTGACAGGCACAGACAAGATGCCCTCTCTGATCACCGACTACTACGAGTACCACACGGACACCACCGTGCGCTTCATTGTCAAGATGACTGAGCAGAAGCTGGTAGAGGCGGAGGCGGCCGGCCTCCACAAGGTCTTCAGGCTCCAGAGCCCGCTCACCTGCAACTCCATGGTGAGGAGGACACCTTCTCGCACACTTGCACACACGCTTTCACTCTGCCTTTCCCTCTTACACCTGAGTGGGAGTTCACTATATTATATGTATGTTTTTAGTTTTTGTATTGGAATGTGTTTGTATTAAAAAGAGACGAGCCTTCTGAGGAGATCTGAAGGCCGTCTGAGACGTGATATATTTTCAAGAGTTGCATTGAGCCAGACTTCTTATGAATCAGGCCTTTTGAAACCATTTTAAATCTTGCTTTATCAATGGTGTGTCAAGTTCACCTGCTCCTTATAGAGAAGCTTTCATGCTGGGGGTTTTACCACCACTGCTGCTTTGGCACTTATACCATTTTTATCCATTTTCGTATGCTGGATGACCATTTTCACCTGCTTACCTTCACCGACAATGTCTGCACACCCAGGTGCTGTTTGACCACGTGGGCAGCCTGCAGAAGTACGAGTCAGTGATGGACATCCTGAAGAACTTCTACAATCTCCGGCTCAAGTACTACGGGCTGAGGAAGGAATGGCTGCTGGGCATGCTGGGGGCGGAGGGTTCAAAGCTCAGCAACCAGGCCCGCTTCATCCTGGAGAAGATCGAGGGCACCCTGGTCATCGGTGAGCCCACCCCGAACGCCCGAATCATGATGTTGTTCCCATGAATCATGCTCAAGTGGTGTTGTTCTTGAACTCGGTCACCTTTTCCCCCCCACCCCCCAGAGAACAAGCCCAAGAAAGAGCTGATCTCCATGCTGCAGGAGATGGGCTACGACTCAGACCCGGTCAAGGCCTGGAAGAGTTCTCAGAGGGTAAGGCTCCTCCATTCGTTCCTCTACCTGGGATAGAAATCGACACCCTAAACCAGCAGTTGGAATGTCCACATGCCCGCACAGCAATAGAAAGTGTGTGTGTTTTACAAATTTCTACCCTATTTTTTAAAATGTTTTTACTAGGCTTCCCTGTCGTTAGTGGTAATTGGCAAGTCCACTGTAGTCTGTCTGTCTCACCCTCTAATTCACTAAACGCTTGGCAACATAGATTCATGGGGTGTGTTCCAAACCCACCTGTCCATACCTTCGGGGAGACTATTGGAATACGGCCATATCATGTGTGTGTATGTGTATGCAGACTGAGGAAGAGATGCAGGGCGGAGCCGGTGATGAAGAGGATAAGGAGGAGGACACCAGCGGGCCGGACTACAACTACCTGCTGACCATGCCCATGTGGTTCCTCACCAAGGAGAAGAAGGAGGAGATGTGCAAGCAGAGGGATGCTAAGGTCTGCCTCCATAAGGGTTGAGCTCCTGATGGGCCTTTTTGGTTGTGGTGGGCTCACAAAGCCTACCTTGTCTGGGGTTGCAACCAATACCGTTTTTTAGTTTAGTTTTTTAAGAGTCAATTGCTAATTCCTAAGATAATTATAGTATAAATCATTGTACATAAAATCATTGTCAGATATTAAAATGTCACATGGGTCTTCAATTTGCTCATTTAAGTGAATGTATAAATTAATCAATTATCTAAAACACAGGAAAGCCACCATATATTCCCTATATATTTTTGGCAAAAGCTGCAAACATTTGATATTTGAATGACTGAAACTGTTGGACAGCAATCGGAACAATTTGACAAATTGTCCATCACCATTAAGCGCAAACCCAGTGTTTTCTTGACTCGTTGTCTCTGGTACTCCCCCCACGCCGCCGTGTCCCACAGATGACCGAGCTCAACACGCTCAAGAAGAAGACTCCCCCTGAGCTGTGGAGAGCAGACCTGGCTGCCTTCACCGAGGAGTTGGAGGTACAGAGCGGTCCCCGGGACCCTCCCTCCCGGGACCCTCCCGTGTTTTTGTCTTGTAAATATGAATGCATTGGATTTATACAGCACTGTTTAATAATCCCAAGGTGCCTCACAAGTGATAGAAAAATCCCAAACTAATTTAAAAATGTATGAATTTCAATTATTATTGATGATGGGCACCCCCTCCCCCCCCCCCCCAGTCTGATCATTGCTGATGTACAGCACTCTGAACATTCCCTTTGTGTTGGGTCCCCAGCGTGTGGAGCAGCGGGAGCTGGATGAGTGCTCCTCCATGCCAATGGTGAAGAGCAAGGGCAAGACGGGCAAGGGAAAAGCCGCCAAGGTGAAGGTGAAGCAGGAGACGCTGCCCACGCCGCAGGGCCGCCGCATCATCCCGCGCATCACCAGCGCCATGAAGGCGCTGGCGCTGGTGAAGGCCAACGGCAAGCCCGAGGGCGGCGGGGCCAAGCGGGGTCGCAAGCCCAAGGTAGGGCCCCTCCTCTTCCTTCTGGGTTTTTTCATTTGACCTGGTGCCTTTGTCGCGAAAATAAACACGGCACTTGTGGATAGTGCTGAATACCATCCAGGCAGCTAACCTGTTGGTTAAAGAGTGGGGAATTGACGCGTGCTTCATCCCAACCACGGCAGCCTAGCTCAGTAGGTAGAACGGGTTGTCCACTACTAACTGGAGGGTTGGCGGTTCGATCCCCAACCCAACTGTCCACATGTCGAACCCCACAAACGTACTGATTTTAAGTCTCTTTGGACAAAAGCGTCTGCTAAATGCTCTTCTTTCTATCCATCTCATGTGGGAAATTGACTTTGATATTATTATTTGGTTATGATGTATACAACGTTAGAGTCGTCATTCCACGTTTCTGTTTCTTATTCAGTGTCCAAAGTCAAGAGAGTAAAATGCGTTGCCCTGGTCTCTTGTGTTGCTTCGTGTCTGCAGGCTGATAAACTGGCGATGAAGATGGAGTTCGACGGAGACGAGGAGAACACTGTGGAGTCCGCGCCGCCTGCTAAGACGGCCAAGGGTGCTGCTAAGGCGGCCAAGGGTGAGTGTTGGGATTCGAACTACCGTGTGATTCGAGATGAAGAGGTGGCCGAGGTGGATGTTGATATTTTACTGGTTTGGTCGACTAAATTGACGGCCTTCTAATGATAGGTCTTAGTTGTCTTAAAAAGTAGAATTGCAGTTACAGAAGTATACAAATATACAGAGGTGACTAAATTGCGATTAAAAAAAAAAAAATACTAGGCCAAAAGGATGCATATTAGTATTTGAATAATGACAATCAATTGTTGGCGACCACTGACTAGCTCTACTGTATAACATATTTCACAACATTGAAATGACATACTTCAGCTGCATCCAAGACTGGCAAGCAGACCACCCTGCAGTTCAAGCCCGATGTCACCAAGAAGAGCCCCCCATCCAGCAATGACCTCTCTGAGAGCGACAGCGAGATGGACGAGCCTGAGGCCCCCAGGGTTAAGGTTGAGAGGAAGAGCAAAGGTAAGCTTCCCCCCCCCCCATGACCCAAAAACATGTGTGATGGGTGTCGGGCCCCAATCATCCTGATCAGTGCACCCCGGACTTTCCTTTGATGTCCTTTTTAGATTTTTTTGGGGTCAAATACTGCGCTACGTTTCCACATGCAATGTACCACGTTTGCCATTCTGCACCAGACCAGTGAGAAGTAGAAAAAGCTTTTTTTTTTTTTTTTTGGTGGCACTGCAAGTCCAATCGACTGAATGTCCCAACACAGCCCTCCCTCATGTGTGCCTCAGGCCTCCATTGTGCTGGCCACACACCCCGTAACACAGACAGTGCTTAACCAATGCGTTCCGCTTGCTTCCCCAGCCGCCGTCAAATACAGCCTCTCGGACAGCGAGGACGAGTTTGACGACTGTAACAAGTCCACCGCGCCCAAGAGGCGGGTGGTCGAGAGCGACGACAGCTTCTCGCCCGAGTCCGACGCGGAGGCCGACAGCGACCACGACTCCCCGGCGTCGCCCCCCAGGATTCCGGAGCCGACGTGAGTGCAGGGACTTGGACAGGGGGGGGACACAGACACAGACATGGGGGCATGCCGCACAAAGATGTCCTGCCCTGTCCTGACTTCTTTTTTCCCCCCCATCACTCTGCTGTTGTCTGGTTCAGGAAGGAGTCTGTGAGGAGCAAGTCCACGTCAGTGAAGGCGGCCAGCAGCAAGTCGAGCTGTGAGTGACGCTCTGCTCGCCAATCTGCACTGATTATTATGACGTGTAATGAATAGAATTTATTGCGCATTTTTTGGTACAAAACGTGTTACAAAACGTCTATAAAATGTAGTTCCCGAGGGAAAAAAAAACACACCACAGTTCCCTCTGCAGTCAAACCCTGATAACCGCGGCTGCTCCGCGTGGCATCAAAATGCATCTCGCCCCCCCCTCCTTTCTAATCCCCCCCCATCATGTTGGACGCTCCTTCCAGCTGAGTCTGACAGCGACACGGTGACCTCCAAGCCTCCGGCCAAGTCCAAGTCCAAGGCCAAGGCGGCCGCACCCAAGAAGACCGCCGGCCCCAAGAAGCCCCCGGTGGCCAGAAAGAAGGCTGCAGGTACGGCGACGCCCGCTGGCCCGTGCGGCCTGCCCGCACCTCACTGGGCGCTGCTGGCGGGTTTGTAGGGCCTTTCTGAACTAGTCGGTCGGCTAGGCTTTCAGGAAACAACATTACCAGTGTTGATGACAATTCAGTGGCTGACAATTGATGGATGGACATGAACATTGAATACATCTCAGGTGGCTCCGTGCACCATTGGTAATGCTCCTAAGATGGTGCAGGAACGCAAACACGTTATTCTATTTATTGTAGTTGATTGAGTTGTGCCAATACATTTACATTTAGGGCATTTCGCAGAGGCTTTTATCCAAAGCGACTTACAAAGAGTACATATATACATCAGCTGGGGGTAGTCAAGTTCTGTATTTGAGTTTAACAAAATGGGTCCATTGTACCCCCCTCCCCCCCGCCAACAGACACAAAACAGCCGTCCATCATGGAAGCCCTGACCAAGCCTAAATCGTCCGCAAAGACCGCCAGCAAAAGTCTGCAACCGCTCGAGTCCAGCGACGACGAGACCCCTGCCATGGTCCCGGTTAGCAACGCAAAGCCCCCCACCAAGCGCAAGCATGAGCTGGACAGCGACGACTCGGACAGCGAGGCCGACAACCTCATGGCCCGCATCAGAGCCAAGAGCGCCGCGGCCGGTGGCAAGGTGAGTGCGTGTCATATGGGATTGTGGTCTGGCTGGCTGAGAATGTCCTGTTGACTAAAATGTACTTGATTTTGATGCGTCACTATGACTTTGTATGCAAGAAGACAGTACTGTGTGTGTGTGTGTGGATACACAGTACATGATGTTCTTTAACTACTGGGCCTCTAGAAATGTTCCTGTTCAAATCTAAATGAAGGGCTGTACTGTGCTGCTCTAACATGCGTGTCCTGTTTCGCGGTAGAAAACCAAGAAGTTCGACGATGACGACAGCTTCCATGTATCGGACAAGGAGTACGCCGCTCCAGTTGCCGTGGCAGCGAGAGACAAGCCCTCGCGCACCAAGAAACCTCTCACGTACAAGCTAGACTCCGACTCGGATGAAGAATTTGGGTTTTAACCTTGATCCGTGAATGTCAAAGTCGGTCGGTTCATATTACCAATTAGTTTTAAACCTATTTAACCAGTTAACTAGCCTGCCATCACACTGTTTTATAGTGAATGGTTTCAAAGAGTGCTTAAGCTTTTCTGACCCCTTTTTAAAAAAAAAAAAAAAGCTTCATTATGATTGTTTGTATACCACTGTTTCGTGTTTTTGTCTTGTAAATATTTCAGTGGCTGTCTGTTTTTTACGAAATAAAGTAGTTTATATGGTCGGTCAAGTCCCATTTCTTCTTGTATTGATCCGTAATCAGTTGGTCTCAAAGGGCTGGAAGATAATTGGTCTTTCAGGGACCCATTTTGCTATCAACACTATTGGGCGGAGCTTTACTAAGCTTGCCTGAAGTGCAGTCTCCTGTTGAGCTGATATCCTCAAGTCAAACTGGGTAGAATGAATATGTACTTTACCATTATGTTGACAAGATTGTTTGGTCGATGTGTAATGGAGACGTCCCTCTATATTTTCACTTAAATCTACCATTACTTTAAAGCCACTAGCCTCTCTTATCCCTGCCATGCACTGAAAAGCTTCAAACTAAAGGGTTGAGTCATGGGGGCAGCGGCAGTAGCTCAGTGGATAGAGCGGGTCGTCCACTAACCATAGGGTTGGCGTTTCGATCCCCTTGATCCTCCAACTGTCCACATGTCGAACCCCACAAAAAAAAAAAAATACTGATTGTAAGTCGCTTTGGTCAAAAGTGTCTGCTAAATGCCCCTTTACCCTTTACTTCTTCCCTGAACCACAACACTGGTTATCCTATTTTTAGTAATGTAGGCCTGGTGGTCAAGTTGTCATTAAAAAAAAAACACATGCAGTCATTTCTCTAATCTTTTTATTGAAATAAATAGTAATAACCTAGAATGATGATTTACCAGCGCTACCTCCATGTGAAATACCAAGTGATCTCCTTGTCATTTACGACATCCTTCTCCACCAATCCATCACCCAGTGCAGCTTTGTCATCTTCCCATTCAGCGTCTGACTGGAGCCAGTCAACCTCTTCACCTCTCACCCCATGCATCTCTCTCTCCTTCTCCTTACGTCCACCATCATGTGGTTGCTCCGTTCTCCCTATCCCCTTCATCCCTGAAGCAGTGGTCTTCTGAGCCACAGTGACCCTCGTCTCCACGTCCTCCTCCCGCGCCAGACGTGGCCCCGGCCTTCCACCAGAGAACCCGCGCGGCTTGTCGTTCCGCGCGGTATCCTTCGTCCCCCGGGACTCCGCGGACGCCAACTTGTCGTTCTCCCCCGTCTCTGGTGGCTCTCTGTCTTCCCTGAGCTTGTCCGAATCCCCCCTCATGCCAGACATTGCCCCCTCCCACTCCTTTGTGATCAGCACTGACCCGAATCCCGGTTTGTTCAAGCGGCCGATGGCTTTGGTGCCGTCGACCCACACGGTGCCGCCTCCTTCCAGCTCCTCTTCGACCTCTTCCACTTTGTCTTCTTCCGCTGAAACTACGGAGCTCTGCTGGCCTTCTTCCTTGCCGCTGGTTTTAGGCGAATGGCTGGTGTTGGCCGGATTTCTGGGACTGCTTCGCTCAGTGATTGGCCGATTTGTTTTGGTCGTCATATCCAAGATGTCTCCCGGCTCCCCCTCCCTGGTTGTGCTGATCTGAGGGGGGGCGGCCGATGGAGGAGGATGGTCCTCTGAGGCGGCCGGCTGATCCGAGACCAGTATTGGGTCACTGTTGGCAGAGCCTAGAGAAACGGGTCGGCAGGGATGTCAATGTTATTGGCCTCAATACCGTCAACAGTTTGCACCACAAATGGATGGCTCATTGTGTGAAGGGCTGCAAAGCTCTACAATCAAACCTCAAGGACTAGATGTGTTAAACCACTTTGTGATTGACTGACAATGTACATCGTTTGGTTTCGTTCCTGAAGCTTGCTCATAAATGGCAAAAAAGGGAAACTAGGATGACATAAGCCCCATTGAACATTTGACCAACAAAATGCAAAAGATTTAAATAAATGCCAAATTAAATAAAAAAACCTTTCAAGGTAATGATTAAATTCAATTACTAAGAGAATAACACATTGCTTACCTTCCAACATCGCCCGTTTAGATGTCATACATTGTGATTCACAGCAATCACATATGTAGTCATCACCAGAGAGGGCTCTCCACCTATTAAGACAAACTTGTGCTCATCACATTTGCAACAGAGCCGAAACCATCTGCTCATTGGTAGACCGCATGTTACCATCTATAGAAACACACCTTTTGTCTCTGTAAGTGCAAGCTTTGTACACAGCACTTGAGCCTTCTGATGACACATGCAATTCACACTGGATCTGCACCTAAACATGAAAACATGCAATGTTCGTATTGACAGGTAGATTGAAGAAACAATAACCAGTATACAAGATATTATCATGATGTAGGTCGTGGTGGATTGTGTGCATAACGTCTACCATTATGTTGAAAATCAAATTGAGGTTATTTGGGTCAAAATATATAGTGATATACAAACTTGCCGTCAGATGAAACCAATTTTTCCAATCAAAATTACATTGTATAGTAAAAATACAAAATAATAGATTGTATTATACAGTATGTATACAGTGTGTTTCACCAGCATAATTAATCTAGATCCCATGTAACTATATCACATTAGCAACCATGAATTGTGTGTTGACGGTACCATCAAAAGAAAACAATACCACCAAAACAATAGAAACAACGATGTTAAAAAAAAAAAGGATGTTGGCTTTTCCAACAAATTTGACATTTTACAAGGCAAAACGTTCGTTTGCAAAAGAAAGTGGATACTGGGAAGTGGCTGCCGGGCCCAGGTGACTGACTGTACCTGATTGTCGGGGTGCGAGGTGAACTGAAAAGCGCCGAAGGAGAATCGAACCGTCCGGTCATCCGGGGAGGGGACAAACCGAGAGCCCACCGTGTCTTTCTGGCTGGCCGACATACACCTGTAGGGAGGACGAGCGCCCAGGTGAGCGGCGCGCTAGCGTCAGTCCACCACAAAACTGCTCCATGTCGTAAAGTTCAAAAAAAAAAAAACGCCAGCCTCCGACACGTACCCAGAGTTATCAATGAGACTGTATTTGAGGGGAGACGCAGAGCCGTCGTATGGCGTGGCAAAGCAGCTCCTGATGTACACCTTTGCCCCGGATGGCAGGTGTGACGCAGACACTTGGAGGTTTACCGTCTGCCCGAGAACGTAGGTCTGGGACTCGGCCGGCATGTTCCATGTATCTGAGATAGATGAAGAAAAATGATTAGATTAGATTCAACTTTGTCATTGTGCAGAGTACAAGTACAGGGACAACGAAATGCAGTTGGCGTTCTAACCAGAAGTGCAAATGAGCGATAAAGGTGCAGGTTGAAATGCAGAGTAAAGTGCAGAGTGCAAAATTGAAAAACATGAAAAGTGGCAGTAGTTATTAAAGTGACCGTAAACAGTAAACAGTGCAAGTGGAGGTAATGATTGTTGAGGTAGTATTGGTGCAAGTGGAGGTAGTGATCGTCGAGGTAGTAAACGGTTAACTAACAGTAGCAGAAACGGGCTGTAAACACTGTAAAAAATGTAAACAATGTACAGTAGTGCAAGAAATAATAATATAATACAAGAAAGTGTACAGGTGGTGCAATAGTGCAATACAACAGAAAAATGATCTCCTGAGAGTTTGTGCTGTACCATAGCAGGACCAATTCCCCACAGACAAGACATCTAAAATGGTTAGCCTGACATACAAAATGTGGTTGAATACATGTCTGCATACCATCCATTAACTGGATTTGGAATTTGATGGGGCGCCCCCTCAGGTTTTTACGAACAATAGCAGTTTGCCAGGTAGGGCGCACAACCAGCTGGTAGACGTGGTGGTACCTGGAAGAGAAGTAGCAGGTCTAGTTACACTAGAGAATTAGTGCCTACAGTGCTTTTTCTCATTGGAGACCCACTTGCCAAGGTTCCTCATTTGGCTCTTTCACAATCAAGACTGTTTGGCGAAAGGTCGCTCATTCTGGGATGGAGATGATATCAAGGTTATCGATATGTGGAATTATAATATATAGGCCTATTATGATCCTATTTTTGGCCTGTGAGCCCATTTCTAGCTCTGAAAATGTTTGCGACCCAAACTTTAACTTTTGTGCATCTGTTTCCGCACAAATTTGTTTTATTAATGGTGCCAAATAAAATCACAACACTACAATACACACTAGTAGTTTGCTCGTGGCTGTGAATCAGTAGGCATTCAGTTCATATGTACAAACTGAGATCTTTAAAAAAAAAAAAAAAAAAAAAAAAAAAGTTAGCTAAAATCTAAATATCTATACCTTATGTCAGCAATCTCCTGTGACCCCATTTGGATTGCAAGGGGCCCAAAGTGGGGGAAGGGTGCCAAGGTTGGGAACCAGTAGGCCAATGGTATTCGCATTCTGCAAGCACAGCTTCATCAAGGACGTGTCTTCATGACGAAGAGCCACATGAGCAACCTCCACACGCGAGTCTACATTGGCAGTAATTACCCCATAATAATTGCCAACAACAATCTTCTCATGAAAAGCGTTAAATTCCCAATTCGTCTCTCACCTTGGATAACGACATTCGATGTTGACAGCAAATGAATGCCCTCCGCCCTTGGACCGGTTTGGCGACGGTGTGTAGGCCAGCACGTACTTGTATGCGATATAATCGGAGTGCATCTGTTGGAATTGCATTGATTTTTGATATTCTCAGATTACTTATAATATTGTTAAACGTAATAAAATAAAAAGCTGCGACATTACCTGACGTTGGACATCACACTCGGTGACAGGGAAGGTGAAGAGGAGGTCACCGGGGGGTCTCAGCACCCCGTTGCTCGTGCACGTTTCCCCCAACCTCAACTCGTCGGCATTTGCACCGAGTCCGTAAAACGCGGGTTTGACCCGCACGACGAAATCAGAATTAGAACAGGTGACAGAAACATCCGGTAGGTACGCGATGCTGGGTTTACTTCTTGGCCCGTGGCTCGTCGCAGGACCCCGGAGGGTGGATATTAGTTGTAGCCGGGGGTCCAATTGGGCTACCGACGGTGTTGTGTCGCCGTGAATACCGAGCGTATAACCGGGGTCTGGGTTGGTCGCCCTTTCTGGTGCATTTAATTTGAACGTCTTTTTTCGTCTGGACGGACGGCGTGTGGACGGGGACTCGCGTTTTCCTGAGACATTGTCGCCTATACTAAGTGACAATACACTCCACAACATGTACAAATGCCACCTCGTTTTCATCGCTAAAGTCTGATGATTTCCTACACGTCTCTGTGGAGTTGCGCGTGCGTCAGCAAAACGACCACGGCTGCTGGTAATGAAGGGCGCGGATCAATGAACCCTGTAGAGCACCGGGTCTTACCGGGGTGCGGTCGAGCCCCAGGGGTGCGTTGAGTCACTCTCGGTTCGGCTGGGGTCAAGACCAGAGACATTCCCCTAAGATGGCAACAATTAAATGGTCAAATATGTACAGCTGTGTTGACATTTAATTGACTACATGCGTTGGAACACGTTCATCTCGAAGACGAGTTCGTTCAGAAGCAGCGACTTATCACCTATCACAAGTCGACTGACTCAATTTTGTTAACCTCTCATACATTCGCGCAACGTCAATGCATTTCCCAGTAGAATATCAGCGTCCATTCACTTCAATTGGACTGCATGAAACTTTTTTTTCATTGCCTCGAAACTCGACGGTCATTGGATAAAAATGCCAAAATGCTAAAAATGTTGTCCCGCCCGGACACTGAGCGTCTCTGGGGGTGAATGGAGCTGTGGGCTGGCCTCGGCTGGCCTGGACGCTGAGCTTCCGCATGATGATTGGAGGAGCAGTCTTCAGAAAGGCTGAAGAGGGCTGTGCGATACTGCAAAATTTGCTATCGATCCAATACCAAGTAAATACAGGGCCAGTATTGCCGACACCGATACC
Organism: Urophycis tenuis; assembly: GCA_036785325.1. NCBI lineage: Eukaryota > Metazoa > Chordata > Actinopteri > Gadiformes > Phycidae > Urophycis > Urophycis tenuis. Next base: position 4,302,371 of record JAXIVH010000014.1, on the reverse strand, counting down.
AATACCGATACTTTTTACTAGTACCATCAACTTCTGTGTAGGAGAGAGCAATCTTGAGTAAATTTGAATGAAAACTTGAATTTTCCTGATTATTTGATTAACATGTTTATGATGATAATAAAACACAGGATAAAGTTTTCAGGCAAATAAAAATATGTTTAAGTAGCTCAGAAATGTTTATAGAAAAATTCAAACTTAAATTTCCCTTTTGGGGTGGTAATATGCATTTGCAATTAACAAACTCAAGATTATTATTATTTATTTTTTTAGCAATTTGAACTGTACTAAGTAAGTTGTGCAAATAAATCAACAAAAGGAAATACTCCTACTGGCTCTTCTGTGTCCTAGAAATTATCCCCTAGGGGGGACCTTATGGTAGATATTAACCAGGTTAAAGCTAGTATAATCATTGGGTTGTCCATGCAAAGCATGAACTAAGTGTGGCAAGAAACAAAGGCGCACTCATTGAGCTCTTGGCTCAACCCAAGGTCATCCTCTGGTTCACCCCATGTTATCTCTAAGGTGTCTGCTTGAATGCTTGGAAGTGGTCAGAACAGACATGGGGAGGATGGGCTGACTGTATGATATGTGGTGATGGGTTCCAACAGTAAAGGGAGGAAGGGCCATTTCTGTATGGCATAGAATGTTCAAGGTGATGACATCATGTCTGGAAAACAGGACAAAAAGGGGCACACAGGGATGTGCGGGAGTTCTTTGTCAAACCAACTCAGATTTTGTTGTTGCTCCTACCAAGTGATAATAAAGTCTTTCTTGTCATTCAGACTGCGGCCTCCCAGAACCCTCTTACTTTTGTTAAGATATGTGCTTTAGCCACCACAACCTGTGCCCTTGTTGTTCAGAAACAATAACATTTTCCCTTTTATTGAACTTCTCCTCTCACGTATTAACTGACCTGCCTTGGAGAAAGTCCTTTCTGCTGGTACAGATGTTGCAATTACTGTCGGGTGTTTTTTGGCAGTCAGGGATGCCTATCACGCCGTCCCCCATGCTGCACTGGGACACTCTCTGACCACGTCATGGTCCACCTGACTCCTGTGTACAGGCAGAAATTAAAACTCTGCAAACCTGTAGTGAGGACATCAAGGAAGTGGACCAGTGAGGCCGTGGAGGATCTCCAGGCGTGTTTGGACTCTACTGACTGGGATGTGTTCAGGACTGCTACCAACAGTCTGGATGAGTACGCAGAGGCTGTGACGTCCTACATCAGTTTCTGTGAGGACAGCTGTACACCAAGTTACAACAATGACAAACCCTGGTTCACAGCCAAACTCAGAAGGTTAAGGTTGGATAAGGAAGTGGCCTTCAGGAGTGGGGACAAAGACAGATATACAGAGGTGAAGTACAAGTTTAGCAAGGCGGTGAAAGAGGCTAAACAACTGTACTCTGAGAAGCTCCAACACCACTTCTCAGCCAACGACTCTGCGTCTGTCTGGAAAGGGCTTAAGCCTAGTTTATACTTCTGCGTAAAGTGACGGAAGACGGATATGGAGAGCCCTCTCAGTCGACGGAGAGCCTGACGGAGAGCCTCTCCGTCGTCTCCGTCGGCCTGAAATATTTTTTAAGTATCCGTCACTCCGTCTACGTACAACGGAGACCGCAAGGGCTGCGATTGGTCCTCTAAACACGTCATTTACATATGAATGACTCACAATGAATCACATTCTATCGCTATCGACTTCTATCACAACTTAAACACTGGCCGCGCCATTTATGTATATACGCTATATGCTCTATATAAACGCTATATATATACGCTACATATATACGCTTTACTATATGGACGCATAAAGCTCCAAAATGCAAGCTGACCTACTTGAACTTGTGAAACTTAAAAGAGACGGTGGCAAATTGTAAGTTTGTGTACGGTTTTTACTTTTAAAAGCATTTCATTTATAACGTATCCCCTTTTCTATTTAATAATTGATCCCCTCTGAACTAATTTTCCCTTTTGTACTTATTTGCTTGAATGTCATGGCCAGTCTTGCGTAGCAACCCATACTGGTCAAGCCGGAAATTGCATTACATATCCGTCACCACGATGGAGAAGTATGAGGGCTCGAGGGGTGTCCGTAGTTACGCAGACGGATGACGGATTACGCAGTCGGAGAAGTATAAACTAGGCTTTAGGCAAATCACCAACTACAACCCCTCACTCCATGAACGACCATCGTCTGGCCAATAACGTGAACGAGTTCTACTGCTGCTTTGAAAGACAAAGGGACAGTCCTGCAACCATCCCCCACGACACCTCCCAACAGCTCCAGTTTATCACCTCCACCTCCCCCACCTAGGTGGGGGCCTGGGCACCTCCATCAATGCCCAACTTAAAGGTCCCCCCTCGACCCCCCCACCCACCTCGGTGACAACTCTTTCCATCCATGAGAGGGAAGTCAACAATCTCTTCAGGAGACAGAACCCCCGGAAAGCTTCTGACCCGGAGTCTGTCTCCCCATCCACCTTGAACCACTGCGCTGATCAGCTGTCTCCAGTGTTCACAGACATTTTCAACACCTCACTGGAGACATGTCACGTGCCAACCTGCTTCAAGACCTCAACCATAATTCCTGTTCCCAAGAAGCCAAGGACCACAGGACTTAACGACTACAGACCCGTTGCCCCGCTCTGTGGTTATGAAGTCCTTTGAGCGCCTTGTGCTCTCACACCTGAAAGGCATCACCGACTCCCTCCTGGACCCCCTGCTGTTTGCCTACAGAGCCAACAGCTCTGTAGACAATGCAGTCAACTTGGCCTTCCACTTCATCCTCCAGCACCTGGACTCCGCAGGAACCTACGCCAGGATCCTGTTTGTGGATTTCAGCTCTGCCTTCAACACCATCATCCCGGCTCTGCTTCAGGAGAAGCTGTGTGAAGAGTGTGCCTGACTCCACCTGCAGGTGGATTACAGACTTCCTGTCTGATGGGAAGCAGCATGCGAGGCTGGGAAAACGCATCTCCGACTCACAGACCATCAGCACCGGTTCCCCCCCAGGGCTGTGTTCTTTCTCCTCTGCTCTTCTCCCTGTACACAAACAGCTGCACCTCCAGTCACCAGTCCGTCAAGCTTCTGAAGTTTGCGGATGACACCACCCTATACACCCTGTACACCTCCAGGACCCTGAGGCGTGCAGGTAAGATTACGGCCAACCCCTCGCCATCCCGGTCACAAACTCTTCGCGTCACTCCCCTCTGGCAGGAGGCTGCGGTCCATCAGGACCAAAACGTCACGGCACAAGAACAGTTTTTTCCCGTCTGCGACTAGCCTTGTCAACAAGGCCCGGAGCCCCCCCTGACACTGACTCTCTCCCTCCCCCCACACAGTCCTACATGCTACATTAACGTGCCATCTTCAGATCGTCTGCGTTACATTAACGCACAGTGTGTACAGTGTGTACTCTTTCGGGACCACCATTTTTCTCTGCATGCACTACTGCTCTGTGTTCATAATTGGTCCACTACACTATATCTTATTACATGACTGTCATTTCATTTCACTGTAATATCACTACATAACTGGTCATTTCACTGCATTACTGTGATTTACTACATAACTGGTCATCTGGTCATCTCTGCACAACTGGTTTTACAAAAATCCGACATGCTACATCCTAGTGTATGCCATTACCTTGTAGTGGATGTATGTACATTTATGTATATTATCATTTCTTTATGTACATTTTTATATATTTTATTTCATAGGTTACATTATATTTGTACATAGGTTTATACTTTTATTTTTACATAGGTTTATATTTTCTACATAGGTTTTATATTTTACATAGGTTTCCTTATATATTTATATTTTCTATCACTCTACTATACGTAGAGTGTCCTCTTTTTTTCTACTGGAGTTTTGTCACGAAGGCAATTTCCCTCAGGGATCAATAAAGTATGTCTGTCTGTCTGTCTGTCTGTCTGTCTTGATGTCCACATATCAGTTGTGAGGACAACACTGTTTGCAGCATCCAGAACTTTTTTCACTTTTGAGCAACACTCTTCATACAGTGCTGATATTTTCTCTCCCACTAAATTTTTCCTAGTTGGAATCTTGTAGCGATGAAATTCCTAAACCCCTCATCTTCAACCACAGAGACAGGTTGTACTGTATATCCTTAATGATCATTTCAGCAAGACTCCTTGTGATATCTATAGCTCTTTGGGAATCCCCTAGGTGAAATAAGAAACATATTGAGTCATAACCTTATAACCTGTAACCATGTGCTTAGCCTAAATATAGGAATACAAATGTTATTCAGCCATATATTTCAGGTTTTAGGCATAGCTATATCTTTTTGTAGGTAGCATATCTATTTTCAGTTCAGTGAAATAATTCATTTAATTGTATTTCAATTGGCTGAATATTATCCCCATATGACTGTCTGAATAGTCTATTAATCAGTCTCCTAAATTACTGTGATGACACTGAAAAATAACGTAAGCTTATCTAATGCTGGAGATGACTAAATCTTACTTTCCACAGTAACAAATCTGTTTCCTGCAAACATCACAGGTTGCAGTGGTCTGATTCTCAGCTGTGACAAAGCTCCAAACGGTGCTCCTCTTCCGCTCTGCCATCATGTATCCACAGAAGTACGCTGTTCGCCTCGCAAGTGTGAGTGTAGCAGTGGAGGAGGAGGGGGGGGTGTAGGCCGACAATGAGCGAAATTCTTGTTTTGTTGGTTTTGTTCTTTGAACACAATGATTTTGTATGCCACTGATGCATGGTTCATTTTGTGCACTAATAAAACCTATGTGTTGAGGAAATCACATTTTATTTGTCCAATTACGAGGGGTTCGGTGAAGGCACTGATGAAGCTTGCAGGATTCAGTACCTCCAATAAGGTTAGGAACCACTGTTTTGTTAAACGTCATCTAAACCTGTTCTGGGCTCTAATCTCCCACCCACCTACAAGGTGTAGGTGCCATGCCGATGATACCCAGCTGTATCTCAGCACCACACCATCCACTCAGCTCCCCCCACAGTCCCTTGTCAACTGCCTGCACAACATAAAAACCTGGATGTCATCTAACTTACTCAAGTTAAACACCAACAAAACAGAGCTCATGGTTGTGGCTCCCAAGGCACTGCTCCGGAAGGTTGGAGATCTTCTCCTGGACGTGGATGGCTGCCCCACCTGCCCATCCCCGGAAGTTCGTGACCGGGGTGTCATTCTGGACGCCACTCTCTCATTCCAGTCACAAATCAAATCCATCACCAAAACCGCTTTCTACCAACTCCGGCCATCACTCTCTGACTTTGTGGCAGAGACCCTCATCCATGCCTTCATCACCTCCCGTCTGGACTACTGCAATGGGGTCCTGTCCGGGGTACCCAGCAAAGCCCTGGACAGGCTCCAGCATGTGCAGAACTCAGCCGCCAGGGTTCTCACACGCACCAAGCCCTGGCAGCACATCACGCCCAGCCTTACCCACCTTCACTGGCTCCCAGTCATGTCACGCATCTCCTACAAACTCCTCCTCCTCACATACAAATCCCTCCATGCCCTTGCCCCCCAGTACCTATCTGACCTTCTCCACCCCTACAGCCCAACCAGGAATCTGCGGTCCTGAGACACAGGTTTGCTCTCTACCCCCCACACCTCTGGAACTCTCTCCCGGCAGAGATCCGAAATGCTGCATCCCTGGACACATTAAAAAAAACTCTTGAAAACATACCTGTTCACCAAGGCCTATGGTCTCTAGTCAACTCCATGTTCCATGTTCAACTCCTGTTCCTTGTATAATCTGTTTTTATCTGCCTCACTGTGTACAGCGACCTTGGGTTCCTTGAAAGGCACTATATAAATTAAAGTTATTATTATTATTAAGGGTGGCTGAGTAAATGGCTCACTCATCCATTCCCACGCAAGGACTGCATAAACACTTCCCAACATTCACCAAGATCTATTTATTCCCATTGTGATTACACAATACATTCCCTTGGCAGGGCTTGAACCCATGTCGTTCACATGTCTCAAGAAGAGCTTAGCAACAGCTCTAACCACTGCACCGCAGAGACACTAACTCAGAAAATGCGAGAGGTTCTACTAAGAATTATCTTTTGAAGGGTGTTCTTGGCATGACTTGACCCCATGTCATACACATGTCTCCAAAAGAGCTTACCAACAGCTCTATCCACTGCGCTATCAAACCAGTAACATAAACAGAACATGTCACGTAGTGTCAAAACATGTAATTCTACAATGGTCTAGGTTTCAAGCAGATCATTTGAGCTGGGACTCGGACACAGATCTCTAGAACCCTCCACCAACAGTACATTCCACTGCCACCACTGAGGAACCTGCTTTAAACTCGGTTAAACCTTAACCTCCGTCTCCCGTGTGGATTATACGCACAGCCGCTCGCCAAAAAGAAAGTAGAAAAGAACGAACGCAGAGTAGGTCGTTGAAGAACCAGTGAGGGTTTATATATAGTGTATATATACATACACACACATATATATATATACAAACATACATTTTGTTGATTGAAAGTTTATATAGCTTATGATATGCAAACTTTATACAATTATCCTTTGGTGTATTTGTACAATTTCTTCCTACGTTGTAGGCTTGGTAGAAGTGCTTAACGAACAACAAATAGAGACTAGTGTTCATGTTGATTTATTCAGACCCTTCAGAATATTTGAAAGCACCATTTAAGTCATCATCCACGTAAGTGGAGTCATACAACTAATGAAACAAATCAATCCATTTACAAATTCCAAAGAGAAGCAAACATGAACAATTTTGTATTGTCTTATGCAAAGCAGCAAAGAAACAAAAAAAGCATTGATCAACAAAGAATTGAAAGACGATCTATAAATACAGAATCAAATTGGGATTTGCATCAACTGACCTTAATATACATAATTCACATATATCATTTAAATAATTGTTTTTTAATAAATAAGTAAAGCATTGTTCCTCCCATGGGAAGGTTACATTATGTTTTTCTCTGAAAGAACTTTCACATGTACCTCTGTACTCAGAGGAAGTACATTATGATTACAATTCTTAAAAAAAAACAAAAAAAAAACAACAAAAAAACATTTACATTTGAATTTAAATCTCATTGCAACTCTAATGGGAAAAAGTATGAAAAAGTATTTAATTGACCAAGATACTTTCAACCAAATAATTTAAATTAATTGTACCTTTAGCCAGTTAATGTTGGCACAAATGATGGCTCCAATTCTCAACAAACAAGACAAATAATGGCTGCATTTTTGCAAAAGCTTCTTCCAACATAGATTGAGAATTTAATTACTCTCCACCCCTTAAACAAGGGTTGATCCTGTACTTTAGGGCTGGGCTGGACAATAAATTAAGGAGAAAACACGAAATAAATACCCAAGTGACCACTAGAGGGCACTAGGAAACCGCGTTGTGCACTGCAATCCAAGGCTTGTCGTGATAAGATAGTTCTCCGGAAAACGCTGTCCACGTGGACGGCCACTGGTAGTGCAGCTACACCAAAAACACAAGGCCTGTGCAGTCTCCTTGGTGGTGTTGTGCTTCTTGATTGGCCTTGCAAATAAATGGCGTCCTTTTAGGTTGGCTTCCTGTCTCGAACTCCCTACACGACACTTCCGAGCTCTGGAGAGTCCTGCTCAGAGTCTTCAATGTCTCTGTTAAAGGACGGGAAAGCAGCAAGAATGAGACACAAAAGATACAAAATTTCAAGTTTACAATTAACTATGCCAGAACCTAGTGTAATGGAACCTGTGTGGGTAGCCACTAGCTCATCGGACTGCCTAACCTCATGTTTTGTTTATTAACACAAACAGGCAACACAATAGTTGTGTCATCATGGGTTTTTTTGTGTGTGTCATTTCCTTTAACAGCCTCACTCACAGCAGTTCCTGCAGCAGCTTCCGATTGCTCTTCCTCTTGGCCTCGTCGATGGGGTAGGTCCTGAATACCAACAGTCCCAGGGCTATGAGGGCCACTGGGACCACGGAGACCAGCACCTTCAGGGTTAAGATGACCGACTGGGGTTGGGAGCAGCCCCTGGTCTCATAACCGGCAAAGCTGCTCAGCAATGTGGAAATGAGAGCAGAGGGAGGGGGGGGGGGGGGAAAAGAAGCAGAATTAGTAGAAGTAGAATTTGTTATGAGCAAAAAGGTTTATGTTATCTTAAAGCCACATGACCACGGGACTCCTGCTGTAAAGGTTAACCTCACGTGTACTACAGTGATCCACTGGGCTAATACGAACTCAGGACCGTGTGTGTGTGTGTGTGTGTGTGTGTGTGTGTGTGCCAAGTTGCTCTATTATAAACACAGTAGGCCTAACTGTTCAACAAATGCCATGATGATGATGATGATGATGATGATGATGATGACTAGGCAGGGAAGACGCACTGGCTAAAGAGCGTCGACATAAGAGCAATGTGCTCATACTTTGGAATCTAAAGTCGACGAATCCTTCCTCAATAATAACAGTGACTCACTCTAGGCTGAGCGTGGAGATGCCCAGCGACACGCCGGATGCAAACTTGGTGAAGAAGACGTAGAAGGAGAAGAAGATGGCCTCGTAGCCACGGATGTCCGGGTTCTTCAGCTTGAAGTCGTCCACCACATCTGGAAGCATCGACCTGCGGCCGCCGGCCCGTCGTTCGTGGGAAGACGAGACGACAAAGTCAGCCCCAACGCGGTCGGAAGCAAAGCGGTAACCGTGGCAACTGAATAAGCGGAGCACGCGCGCCCCGAAGGAATCCCGACCGCTCACCACGGCAGAAGGTACGCCGCCGCCACGCTGATGCCGGCCGCCACGGAGACCATGTAGGAGAGCACCAGGTTGCTCTCCAAGCACACGATCAGGATCATGAAGGGAACCGCCCACTGTTGGGAAGAGAGAGAGAGAAGGGGGGGTGACCACAGTGCGGCGGGGGTGGGGGGGGGCACGGAGAACCCCAGCCACATAGCTCAAAGCTTTCAAGTCTACACTGGGTGTGTGTGCCGCTCGCTGCTAACCGTGATGCCAACGTAAACCGCCATCTTCTTCCCGAAGCGGCTCAGGAACAGCTGCCAGAACGGGATGGAGACCGTGCCTGAAAGCTGTCGTGGAAGAAAACGGTCACACGGGTTAATTGTTCCTGCAGCAAGCAGTGAGCAAAAAAAAAAAAAAAAAAGGTAAAAGTCGGGAGGTCGGGCCACCCTTGAACTCCAACGGTGACATGGACAGTCACCATGTTGGACCGCTGACGTCGACATGCAAACAATCATTCAAGAACCATTTTAAAACCAGCTTTAAAGCACAACCCATGGAATGTGCTTTGCTGCTATATACATGAAAGAAATATCATAATGCATAACATCCATCCTCTTAAAAAACAAAAAAACAAAACCCTACCCTCATGCTCTTATTTTTTGTACGTCTTGGCACTTAAATCGCTCTTTGTAACTTGGCACTTAGTCAGAGATGTTGTATACCAGCAATGGTATAACCGCAAATTAACCTAGCAATTAAAATGCTTCAAACTTGTTCTCGTGACTTTCTTACTGTATTGGCAGCAATTAAATGTTTCACCTTCTTATGACAAATGTACTCTTTGTAAGTCGCTTTGGATAAAAGCGTCTGCTAAATGCCCTAAATGTAAATATACATTTTATTTTCAGTTTTGCAACGAGAAGAAACTCAGCAAATGGAAGCATGGAAAGAGCAACTGAAACGTAGTTCTGATGGTGCAACTGACTGATTGGAACACAACGACAATGACGCAACACAAGCTCTGCCGTGTGACTGTATCTGGGCAGAACTGCTGGTGTCATGCAGTAGGTGAGCAGAGGAAAAGTTCCCAGGGACCCCGACCACAACACAACACAACACAACACAAACACACACACACACACACACACACACTTTTGTACTCATGATTGCTCACACTCACCATAATGACCAAGAGAATATTGTGGAAGTCATTTCTGTGGTCCAGCACGTATGTGAGAAAAAGGGCAAAGTTTCCCTCCAGAAGCTGTGTAAAACAGAGAACAAATACAATCATTCATGCCACTATAGGAACACTTAGTACTTTGAATTGATCATTCACTGATTCAAAGGTATCAAGTTGGGATCGGATCAGAATGTCGTACCATGAAGGCCAGGGAGGTAAAGAGGAAGCCGAGGACTAGTTTAACGTAAGGTCCATGCCCCATCACCAGTCTCAGGCCTTGGCAGAAGGTTATTGGTTTGGTCTTCACTTGAATACTCTCTATAGATGCACACCAACCAAACAGACACAAACATAGAGGAGAACAGAGGGCACCATTACTTCCCAGGGACCCAGATTGTGTGCCGATTATTCCAGCAATTTGAGCTATGATGTATTCAAAGCAATGCATGAAGGACTCGTATTCAGAATGTTGGCTATTTTCTATCGTGACGTTATGCTTTGTCAGTACAATATTTGGTTCACTCGGAATTTAACCTTCTCTTGTGCATTTCTTGAGACTTTGTGTGAGGTTATGGCTTCAAGAGATAACATAAGATAACGGAGATGTTGAAAAATGTGGGCTGTTGGTTAATGACCGTGGATGCGACCAGCTTCTCACCTTCCTGCTCCTTCACCCCCATGAACAAGACGGCGGCACAGAGCACGTAGATGGCACAGATGACTCCGGAGGCCATCATGTACGCCTCTTTCTTTAAACAGATGGAAACAGTGGCGGTGTTAGCTTCTTACAGCTGGTATAGCATAGCACTGTGCTTATGGAGTATTACAGTGACCTAGTATCAGTATTGTGTCACAAAACATGATCTGGTCAATAACAAGTTAATTGTAAACGTCACCGTCAGTGAACCTGCATTTGAATGTTTTTATTCATGTAGCCGGTGGGACCAATTTTGGTGTAGGGAACTTTTATTTTGCTTCACCTCTGACACGTTTGTTGCGTGCTCGCATCACTAGTAAGGGGGGTGGGCTGTGTATTGGTAGCATATTCGTTAAACCGGGACAGGCTTGGATATAGACACCGTCCATTTTCTGGTGGTGGAGTCTAGCCGTGTTTCGGGTCTTCAATGGCACGTGTGGTCGCTGGCAGCGTATAGACGCCGGGTGTGCTGCTTTCTCTGGTGCAGCGTTTAGACAGCGAAGAAGCACGCTGCAGTACAGCATTGTCGGCTGCTGTTTTCTACGTACGATTAACGATTGATTGTATGTCCGGGTGCTGCTTTTAGAATTTTGTTTTGTTTATTGTATGTATGTGGTTAGGAGCAGACTGTGAGCCACAGGTTAGAGGGTTTTCCTTCTGTTTGTTTGTTATTTTGTTCTTTGTTTCCCCCGTGTCTCCCCCCTTCCTCATCCACCTGGGTGAGTGATTGGGCCCCAGCCTAGAGTACAGGTTGGCAGGTTCTCCTCTAATAGCTTTCTCACCCATGGTATTATGTGCAGTGTAGAGCAGTGAAATGGGAAACCCCCCTTTTCTTAATGTACCTGAGTGGTACACTTGTAGTTGTGTGTCCAATTAACTTTTAGTGTGCTCACGTGTGGTATTGGAGGCAGGCCCCCCTTGTCAGTCTGGGTGTTAGTGGCTGAGGATTCTCACCCAACGGCGTGGTCATCCCCATGAACTGTGTGTGTGTTTATTAATGTATTGACCTTTGATGCGACACTATTTTTAATGAGAAACAAAAAGACAAAAATAAACTTGATCTTTATATTTTTTTTCCAAGAACCTGTGTTAGACCATTATTGGAACAGTTCCCCTCTATTCCAGTTTAGCTTAGGGGGTGGCATAGTCTGGTGATAGGTCTAGCCAGGGCTACTTTCATATGTTGTTTTTCTATTTATTGTCATTGCACAAGAAACACAGAGTGATTTTTGGCAGCGAAATGTCGTTGCCATGGCTTCCGGCAGACACAGAGATAAGCAATGTATAAATAGATCTATAAAAATTATGAAATAAAAATATAAACTATGATCAATGTAATATAATAATAATAATAAAGTGCAAAGGAACTGGATAGTAATGACAGATAATACTAAAAAAATGTCAGTGTAGGCATGAAAAAATGTATTGCGAACATTATAGCAGCAGGGTGGAGGGTGGAGATTTAGACTCATGCTATTCTTGGGACACCCATGGCCAGTCTCACCGTGTCGTCCAGTGAGCGAGTGACGTTCCTCTCAGGCTGGGACTCGTTGCCATAGCGATCCAAACCGTACTCTGTGGGGGGGCAGGGAGGGATGGCCCCGCCTATGATCTGGCCCTGGACGGCCGTGCCAACCACCGAACCAAAGATTTCCACTGTCATTCCTGGTTGTGGGTACAGAGGGGGGGGGGGGGGGGATGTGCAAATCACAGAGTCAATGTGGAAGTCAGTCAGTGTGGAAAAAAAATGTTGGGTCTAAACAGAACCACTGTTTGTAGATAGATAGATATACTTTATTGAAGAATTGAAGAATAAAATGCAATATAAAAAATGTATTAAAAATGTACAAATAAAAATAAAAATAATTTGTAGTGCAAGATAGAAAATATATATAAAAAAAAGAAGTATATATATATATATATATATATATATATATATATATATATACATGTTGGTCGTAATGTAGAAAAATGTCCTGCATGGTCACCTAGCAATGTACAAACTTGCATCAAGTGAAGTGAAGGTGTCAAGACTCACGGTAGGCGGTGGCCGAGTCCCGTTCCTTCTGCTCGCCACTAATGAACATGGTGAGAGACGAGTAGGGCACGTGGAAGCACTGTGAACCCACAGAGACACACGGTGAGCCCCAAGTCCTACGCTGGCCCGCGTACAGCCTACGGGCGTCATAAGTGTCAAGTGCACTTGAGAACGGGCCCTTCAGCGTTTTGCCAACAGCACAGAGAGTCTCAAAGCGACAGAAAATGTGTTTTTTGGGGAAAGACATTTGTTGTGCGGTTGTGCAGTTGGGGTTTGTTGTGTAAACACTGTTAAGAGGTTATTGCAACATTATTGTATTGAGATTATTGTATGGTGTTGTTTTTTTTATCCTAATGTATACCTATAAGATTAAAAATAAGATATATAAAAAAAATAAAAACAAGAAAAAAGATTTAAAAAAGATTAAAAAATAAAATAAAAATAAAAATTTATATATTCAGAACATCACACATTGAACGGGGAGACCACTGTATCTACTGTGCTACATATTTGTATTTATCCATATTCAGATTCCCCGGCCCACGGTACTGACCGTCTGCATTGACTGGAAGAGACAGTAGAAGACCAGGTACCAGAGGACCTTTCCGTGCTCAACTGCAGGAACGTACCACACCAGGAAGTAGCTCGTCACCGCAAAAGGTGTGGACAGGATGATCCTGGAAAGGTAGGGATGGAGGGTCACTCAGGTTAGACTTCAGACATGTTACATTTACATTTAGGGCATTGAGCAGACGCTAGGGCTGGGCGATTAATTGAATTTCGATTTAAAACAAGATAATCGTAATAAAACGATCATTCTGCCACCCGCCGTGTTTTGTGTGGTAAATTGAGCGAACCCTTCTTTCTCCACCTGCGCACTCCGCTGCGCCCCGCCCCCGCCTGAAAACTTACAAAACATTTAGAAGAAGACGGTGAAGATGGCAGAAAGGCAGCCTTTGGTCGAGAAGAAAGGTAAAACGAATTCTGCTGTGTGGAAACACTTCGGTTTTGAGGAGTCTGACTCTGAACAAAAGAAGATATTGTACAAGATATGTCACGCGACCGTGTGTGCACCTCAAGCGAATACGACCAATCTATTTAACCACTTAAAGTCCGCACACAGAGCAATACATGACCAAGCAATGAAGGAAAAAATGAAAAGCTCCTCCACTCCTGCCACCGCAACACAGTCCTCAATTAAGGAGACGCTATACAATGCCACCCCATATCCACCCAGCTCCCGCAGGCATAAAGAAATAACAGATGCAATCGCATACATGATTGCCAAAGACATGTGCCCTATCAGCACCGTTAGCGACCCGGGGTTCAATAAACTGATAAACACATTGGACAAGCGGTATGTGTTTTTTTGTTTTTCTTTAAAAATCAATGAATAATCGTCTTTAATAATCGCAATTACAATATCAATCAAAATAATCGTGATTATCATTTTTGACATAATCAAGCAGCCCTAGCAGACGCTTTTATCCAAAGCGACTTACAAAGACTACATTTGTCATGAGAAGGTGATGCCAGAACAAGTTTCAGGCAGCATTTTAATTGCTAGGTTAACCATTGCTAGTATACAACATCTATGACCAAGTGCTAAGTTACAAAGAGCGATCAAAGTGGCAAGACGTATAATTCATAGCATAAGAACTTGGTTTGAAGTGTGGTCTTCCTCACAAAAGATGCACAGATATAGATTGCTTCATTGATCCTGTAGGATTTTTTTTTTGTATTTAGAGGCATTTCTATGCTTTATTTTTGAATGATACAGTGGGATTGAGACAGGAATGTATGGGACAGAAAGAGGGGCAGACATGCAGGGAATGACTGCGAGCAGTGTTCAAACTCAGTTTGTTGCCATAAAGACTGAGCCTTTCAGGCTTTGCGCCCTACTTGGTAAGATACTGGGGTACCCCAATATATGGATATAGTACATTCAAAACTGCAATATATCCAATGGTCATTGGTCATAAAGATAATCTTTTCTCGAGGATCTTTATGCATCATCTTTAGGGTACATCAGGAATCCTCTCACTTATGTCCATTTGAAACACAATCTGCAATCTCTGTCAGTTTAATTAAGCTTTTCTTCGATATCTTAATATATTACTTTTCCCCATGTAATAGAAACAACTGCATTCAATGGACTCACCCCTAGCTAGACAGATCGATAGTCAGGCTTACATACACACCATGCGTGCTGACAAACAATTACAACACACAATGAAGCAAAACAGGTTGGCAACACAACACATTCATTCACCATTAATTAAATTTTGTTAAAAGCAGTAATAAGCTTATCAAACAATGAACTAGCAGTGAACAAACTAACTGGGGTTCATGTTTGCCAATGGTGTTCATATTACCTAAGGTAATGGTGTTCATGTTAACTAAGGTAATGATGTTCATGCTAACTAAGGTATTCATTTAGACATTTTAATGGCAATCCATACCATAACCCATACCCATACGCTAAACCTATATATCAATTAGAAATGCATTAACCAATGTTAATTAACGGTTAGCTAAGTATCATCCTAAAATGTTACAAAAAGGGCTTTGGTGTGGAAATACTGGTTGTGAGAAGAGAAACCTGACGTGTATTTCCATGTGTATTTGGGGGAATCAGGTTCAAGGAACTGAAAGAAGGGCTGCGGTTCACACACAGTTCACATGCGGTGTTAAAAGAATTTGCACTCCGTCTGCTCAGCAGACACACACCGCCTCGCTCACGGTCATTTACATATAACCGCTGTAGGACTCATCTTCACCAAACAAACGCCCAGGCGCTGCACCATTTGAAACAAACAGCCTCATTGGCCCAAAGATGATGGTGTGTTGTGGGTTGGACCAATGACAGCAGGAGAAGCCTGTGTCTCCCTCCCCCCCCCACCACGAGCAGCTCTGTGCATCACCCGGTGTTCTTACTCAGATGCTGAGGGGGGGTGGGGGGCGGCTCCAGAATAGGTTGAGGACCTGAGGATGATGTACCTACATCTACATACTGAACCATGATCCATGATCAACTGGCTGTATCCCTCCTGCTGAATGAAGTGCAGTGACTACAGAGCATGCGGTAAATGACACGTGCCCTATATATATATATATATATATATATACACACATCCCGTCTCCTTCCTTCGATATGCCTGCGTCCTGATGCCGCGCGAATGCGACGCTGAACATTGCAGCTAGACATGAAATACCTCATCACCATAGCAGCTCTATTCAAACAGCCCCGGTAACCCTGACTGTGTGCTCGTTGGCTGTGGCCAGGGTTCACAGGCAGAAGAGGAAAAGGGTATTCCACTCTTCCCTGTGAAATGCCACACCGAGTTGAAAAGCAGAATAAAATCATAAGAAGGTAATTTTCTGTGGCCTGCTCACAGCCTGGGAAAGTTCAAAGAATTCCTCGGCTGATGAAAAATGACTGATTGCAATTGTAATGAAGAGGGATTCAGCAATATCCTCTTACATACAAATATGTGACAATGGAGTGGCACCAAAATGTAATTAAAAAGTATTCAATTTCTTGCTGCTCTGTACCTCTGTACCCATTTCAACCTTGTTGTCATAGAGACACATATATAAACACTTAATGTGATGCTTTCCACCACATATAAGGGCAAGTAGCACAATCTCATGTCACTGTTCCTCTTTCTGGAAAAAAAAGGATGTGTGTGTGTGTGTGTGTGTGTCACCTACCAGGGCATCATGCGTCCAAAGCGGGTCCATTTGGTGCGGCTCACTAGGAACCCCACTGTGGGGTCTGTCACCGCATCCCAGGCCCGGCCCACAAACAGAATGATTGACGCGTAGAAGGGCTCCAGCTGAAGAGAGGGAGAGAGAGAGACAGGAGCACATCTAGCCCGTCATGTCGTACAGCCAAATCAATTAAATGCGTTACAGAAATATCTGTCTGGGACGGATGGGTAACCACAATGTCCCCAGCAAAGGGCTCAAAAAGGGATGAATTTCAAGGAGAGGTGAACACCAAATTCTTAAAAAATGCCATATTTCTCAACCTTCCTGGCGCATCAGATACGGGGAACAGATAAGGTAATGAGATCATCCTTGAGGCTGAGTGGGTTGACTTGGCTGGCTTGCACGGCATTACGGTGAATCCTACTAATTGGACACACTGACTAATTGAGCGATACATCTAAACAGTAGGGGTTTATGGACCTCCATTAAATGAATACCCCAATGCTCAACGTGTGTGTGTGTGTGTGTGTCAGGGAACGGGCACGCACCCCATCATTAATAATATCAGTAACCGCTAATGATGTGATTTTGTGATTCAATTAATTTAATTAGACTGCTTTATCGAGCTCATCTGGGAATACACAGAGAGATACTTTCCATCCGTTTTTAAGTTGAGTTTTTGCATTCTGAGAAAAGGGTGTCTCTTCTCTCGTGGCTCTGGTGACGTGAACCCAAGCTTCGGCCTCACCTGTGCCACATCCAGCAGGTAGATCTGCAGGAAGAAGCCCAGGGCACTGCCGGTGATCTGGTAGGGAGCTCCGCCGATGGCGTAGCACAGCTTATTGCAGACGGACAGAGGTTTCCTCTGCTCTTTCGTCTGCAAGACATAGCGAGAAAAAAAAGAGAGAGACCCACGATGCATCTGTTCATGCACTCACTGGACTGACCGGTTCAGTTGGGCCACAATGTGCACAGGCTGCATTTTTAAGGCAAGGGATTCCATACGCAGCACCCCTTTATGGAACAGCAATCTTATTGTGTTGTTGGCGCGCGCACGCACGCACGCACGCACGCACGCACGCACGCACACACACACACACACACACACACACACACACACACACACACACACACACACACACACACACACACACACACACACACACACACACACACACACACACACACACACACACACACACACACACACACACACACACACACACGCACACACGCACACACGCACACACAGCGTTCTCCTCTTTCCGACAGTCACTTCTTATTTGGCCACCTGCCCACCTGGCCTCGGATATCCAGAGTCAGCCTCCCTACTATCAAACACTTGGCCTCATTCATGGCATTAAACCTCCACCTGTTACAACCAGGGGCCCAATTGGTCGGCTCTCCTCACCCCACATGCTAAGAATGTCAGATTAGACTAAACTCTCCTACGGCTGTGGAGTCTACGGCCGGGGCCTTTGCTGCAGCTTAAAAAGTGGTGCGAGAGTCTTACGTGACTTGAGTTCACACACATACATGATACTCGGGCACACACACACACACAAATTAATTAATTAATTAATTAATTCAATCATTCATTCATTCAGGCCAGACCATACATGGATGCATGGATGGATGGATGGATGGATGAATGAATGAATGAATGCTATGAATTAATCCTGGTCCCTGGCATTCTACCATCATCAGATAGCTGGGGGTGCACACGCTGTCAAATGCAGACGTTCATACTCCGACCTACCCACGCAGCTGAGTCTGCGTTGTGGGGCGTTTGGGGAATCACCCATGTCACGGAGATAAAATCGTGTACTTTCCGGCCGCAAAACTAGAGCACCTAAATGAAAACACCAATGTACACGGATAATAGACCTTATATAGAACCTGGCAGCGAATAAGCCCTACTGAAATTGTTTAATCCGTGAAGACTGGCGAATAGCTGTGGGTAGGACTATAAACGCCGGGTGGACACAAATGAAACCAATAAGGAAACCGTTAAACGAAATATCATTCATGCCCTATTGGTAAGGGAAACAAGTCTTCTTGTCATTAACGTTGACCATAGCTGTAGTCGTTTATTTACCTTCTTAGCGGTTTTGATTCCATCTGCACTTGATGGTTTTACCGGTAATAAACTTGTCGCCGAATACTGCTCTGCACCTTCTCCTCTCGCCATTGCCTCGATGCACGAACCTCGACACAAAGGTTCGTCAGACGATAGTACGTTTAAGAAGAAAACAAAAAATGCGGTCCGTTAAGGGCGTTGTGTTCTTTTGCTCTGCTTGTCGTACGACTGTCTCCATGCCATGCCGCCCAAACTCATTCATCCACGATGCCGGGCTGACGTAGCACACGTCATTCGACGTCATTTCAAGGACGACGCGACGCTTCACATCAGACCATCAGACCCCAATCATCAAGTCGGGCAACCAATAAAAATGCTATATTTTTATTGTGCCGCTTTTATTTGTGCCGCTGGTATTGCTTTGTTCAGACATGAACAAAGCAATACCAGCGGCACAATTTGATACATGAAATAATTAATTGTTAAATTAATTTAAAGAATATGGTTGCCGTGTATCATTTACAATATTGGTAACATGATTCCCTCTCATTTCCCTGATAGCTATATATGTTTAACCGTTGTGATATTCATTAAATTCCAATAAATTCCATTATCCGCATAACAATTGGATTTTAAGGCCTACAAGTCATGTCAGAATGAAAAAGTATTTGTATTGTGTACTTACAGTGTGATGACTATCATCTCAGAAAATGTTACCAATAAGCACATTATGTAAAACACAATATTGTCTTGGTAGATGATGTCAGTACATTCATACCTCCCCCAGAACATCAACCCTCATCAGTTTGCTTACAGAGAAAACCGGTCCACGGAGGATGCTATTGCCACTGCCCACCACACAGCTCTCCAACACCTTGAATTTCCTGGAACCTACGTCAGGATGCTGTTTGTCGACTACAGCTCGGCGTTCAACACCATCAGCCCTGACATCCTGGTCACGAAACTGGCAGGCCTGGACTTTCCCCCTTCCATGTGCTCCTGGATTAAGGACTTCCTCACCAACCGGCCACAGGTTGTGAAGCTGGGTCCTCTCTGCTCCTCCACCCTGACTCTCAACACCAGCTCCCCTCGGGGATGTGTCCTGAGCCCCCCTCCTGTATACACTCTGCACCTACCACTGTTCCCCCACTCACCCCTCGAACACCATCATCAAGTTCACCGATGACACCACGGTGGTGGGCCTGATCACGGGGGGGGGGTGATGAAACAGGGAGGAAGTCCAGGAGCTGGCAGAGTGGTGCGGCAAGAACCACCTGATGCTGAACACTAACAAGACCAAAGAGCTGGTCATTGACTTCAGGAGGCAGACAGGGGAATCACGCACCGCTGCTGATAAACGGAGTAGGCGTGGAGAAAGTGGCCTCCTTCAAGTTCCTGGGGACCCACATCACAAAGGACCTGACCTGGTTCGTCAACACTACGGCTGCCATCGAGAAGGCCCAGCAGAGACTCCGCTTCCTCCTCCTCGAGTCGTCTGCCGCCAGCCTGGCCAGCTATATACAATAAACAACGGGTTAAACGTAAAAAGATAGCCGTCAATATCCGCAGCCTTTCTTATATAGCACAATGTAACTGCAAAGCGAATAGCAAATATTAAAGTAAATATTAGCTACTGACAAACTTGCATGCCGATGAATAGATTGCCAAAGTAACACAGTGGGCCTATGTCATGATATCCTAATTTATCAATTTATGTCACATAATGCAGTGAAAGTGTAATTAATAGGAAACATAATAACTTAAATGTGCATTTTGTAATGTTACATCCTCCATTGTAACAGGTGCTTAAAACGTTCTCACCAACCCATGAGACTGCAATATCAGACTTTACAGACAATATCAGATAAACCAGCCAGACATGGTTGATACCTATGTCAGTTTATATTTGTTATTGGTAATAACTGTGTACAAGGAATGTGAGCATTTACAATTCATAGAAGCAAAATATCACAAAATATCAAAATGGACAAACTGGAAACAAACAAATACATTATGTCTGTAATACTTGGCCATAAGTCGATCACCACTGGATTGCAAATGCCAGTTACACATCAAATTGCACATGCATGATGAGGATACACACCCTGTTCACAAACATAGTCAAATATTGGCCTAAAGTAAAAGTGATTCCATCTGATCCCTCTGCACCCACTTTCCAAATAGGCCCTAGTAGTATGCCTATAGCAGTTAATCACAGTTAATGTCCTGTCCATCTATCACACCGCCTATCATTTGGGACTACATTTGGGTGTGGCTGTGACAAATCTTCAGCTGATGAAAAGGTAGGAGGATCAGGAGATCCTGGAAGAACAGCGGCCAATTTTCTCCTTGAAGTGGTGAGATGAGCGTAACCTATGAGCGTAACCCCTAGTCTTTGTATTTTTATGGACCTTTTAGAATTTCTAAAAGAAAAGACACAAACGACCATGTAGCCTAAAATGCACAGACGGACGTCACGGACTAATAAACTAATAAACATTCAGATTTTCACAAGTGCAACTAATCCTACACCCTTGCGTAACCAAAACAGCAAATAGTCGGGCCACGTCAGGGAATACACAAGTAAAGAACGCAGTGTACATTTGTTCTGACTGTCCAGAAGGGGGTGCTACAGTGTTACTCAGGTCCAGCTCAACTTGCTTGTACAGTTTCTATGATAACAGGGCAAGCAGGACAAGCAAGACAGACAGACATACTTACTTTAATGATCCCTGAGGGAAATTGCATAATAATAATTGTGTATAATGTATTGTATTGTACAGTACACATAGCACAGCATACAAGGAGTAAAACAAAGACAGACAAAGAGCTACTGACATATGTGTACTTTGATTCAGGGCAAAACACTAAGGAGCGATAGAAGATAACCGCTAGTTATCTATTCTTATCTACTTCCTCCCAATACCTGCCACTTGCACCTCCATTGTTCCATCAGTGCAGGAAGCCGCTACACCTGGTGTCCCCGTGCATACAAGAGGATGTGGATCAGTGAACCACTGATAAACTAGTCAGGCAAAAACGCAGTAAGGGCAGGTGCACTCCAAATGTTTGGCCTATTGTCCCGAGACTCCTTGAATCAATCTAGCATCCCATTCAGGGGTTTTGAATCAAATCAATATTGAGCTAAATCTAAAGAGTGCTTTCATCATTTCTCATTTTCCATATGTTGGACAAGTGCTTTGAGCCTCTAAACTTTTGAGATTGTAGCTACTTGCCAAAACATCTGCACCCTGTGCCACTGGTGTAAGTATAGATGGTACAGCTGTGTGTGTGTGTGTGTGTGTGTGTGTGTGTGTGTGTGTGTGTGTGTGCGCGTGTATGTGTGTGTGTGTGTGTGTGTGTGTGTGTGTGTGTGTGTGTGTGTGTGTGTGTGTGCGTGTATGTGTGTGTGTGTGTGTGTGTGTGTGTGTGTATGCGTGTATGTGTGTGTGTGTGTGTGTGTGTGTGTGTGTGTGTGTGTGTGTGTGTGTGTGTGCATGTATGTGTGTGTGTGTGTGTGTATGCGTGTATGTGTGTGTGTGTGTGTGTGTGTGTGTGTGTGTGTGTGTGTGTGTGTGTGTGTGTGTGTGTGCATGTATGTGTGTGTGTGTGTGTGTGTGTGTGTATGTATGCGTGTATGTGTATACGTGTGTGCGGATGATACGTACTAGACACATCTTGCACCAGGGCCTGTGCGAACTACATTTCACCACTGCCGTGAGCAATGTGGGCCGTGGGCCTCCAGCTTTTTACACCGCTCCGCTCCGCAGAGCACTGTGCACTGTTCTTGCATTTTTGTTGCTGTAGTTCTTATCCCTTTTCTCATCCCTTTCTTACGCACGCGTTCACCAATCGTACACCAGGGGGCAGCCGTATTAACCCAACTGTTGAACCCGTTGGAAACTTTCCTCACAAGTTGACACACCCACACACACACACACACACACACACACACACACACACACACACACACACACACACACACACACAGTGCCGAAATGTAATTGGTTCAAGTCCTTTATTTACCAGTGATGTACATCGTGCTTCATCTATCATCGGCACAATTCAAAAGCCAGTGAGCGCCGATATCAATAAAAACACCCAAACTAAATTCAACATTAACCGCAGAACTCTGCATAAGAAAACACCCATGTGTGTGTAGCAACGGCTGTTTGTCGCAGTGTAATGTTTGCCTTGCTGTTTCCAATCGTATGGCCTTCTGGGGGTCAGGATATGGTGTTGGACATCCCTGGGGAGCAATAAAGTTTTTCAATGAGTTTTATTCCCTTTCTCCCTCCTCCGCGCAGCCTTTGTCATACCGTCGGATCACCGTGCTTATTTAAATGTGCCCCCTTTTTTTGGCCTTTTTTTTCTAAGATTGGTCAGAGAGAAGGTCAGAGGTCAGCGAAGCGGTGTCCCAGAGGTCGCGTGCAATACAAGAGAGTTGCTGGACCACTGCAATCATCCATGAGGACAATTCCACTCAAAGTACCTCGAAGTTCCCCCCCCCCCCCCCCCCCCCCCCCCCCCCCCCCCCCCCCCCCCACACACACACACACACACACACACATTCCTCCAGTCGCAGATTCCCCTGGGTGACTGAGTGGGATGTTAATGTCCACTGCATGAGTGCCCCGCATTAATACCTCCCGCCCCAACCCCCACCCCCCTTGTACTCTGTATGTCTTTCTCCCCACCTCACACATATGCTACTCTTAACAACGGCAGACAAAGAGGGCAACTTGAAGTTAAGATGGAGATGACTTGGGGAGCGGGCTATTGTTGGTGTTAAGCATTGTTACCACAACAATGCTACTGCAGAGCAGTGGAGAGATTCAGTGTTTTTCATTCCTTCCCCCGAAGACCCCCTCATCTAAATCTCCTGCGGCCAAGTGTTTTCTTTTTGTTCTTGCCGGCGGGGAGCGAGGTGTTTGGGAACGTGGCCGACGGCAGGGTGGCCCGCCGCGGTTCTTAAGCCGCGCGCCGCGGTCCCCAATTTAGACGTTGCTTTGTCCCATCAAACAACCTCACGTTGAACACACGCGCATCGTGTTCGGCTCTGCGACGTCATCAAAGATCATCCCCCTTTTACAACCGACATCTGTGTTTTGCATACCTCAGA
>JAXIVH010000014.1:4194472-4278605 GCA_036785325.1 Urophycis tenuis | reverse complement strand
TGTCAAACTGTGTAACACATCGGTGTCTTGTAGAGCAGCCTTTGATCTTTAAGCTGTTCACACTGATCTGTCTTTTGGAGTTCGCTACAAGACAGACCACTTTGGTTTATTTTCATGTTTAGTCATTTCTAAATCACTCATGTTTGACTGCCATAAAAAAAAATGAATTAGGCAACAACAATCAGTTCAATTTTTATGATTTCATGAACCAATTCATAATTTAGTAAACTGAATTCTAAACAGTTCCAGCCAATGCAGCTATGGTGATTATAAGACACCGAGATGTAATGTTATTGTTCGCTTAGATCTTCTTTTCATTTGGTTTTTTATTTTTGTTTTTAAACTCAGTGGAGAAAAAAAACCCCTCAATGACTTAAAAGGGTTGGGCAGAGCTGAGCACATCCCCCGCCTTCTATGCAAATCACAAGGCTTACCCGGATCAACCGCTGCAGATATTTTCGTGGCTCCTCCCTCTTCATTCTATCATCATATAACAGGATATCTCACTGGCGCGAAAAACGCACTGTGTGGCTCCCTAAGACCGGCAGAGTAAGAGTTGCAGTCCAGCCAGTAGTGTGTGTTTGTAGAGCTTGAATAAATAAAGGGGTTATAATATCGTTCCGCCTGCATATTTACAGCTGAGCATCGGCGCCGGTGGTTTTATTCATCTCTTACTGTGGAGTTTGGTACCCGTGAGGAATTTTCCATGTCCTCAATTACGCATTGTGGTTTGTGGATCACCAACGCGGGTGAGTAGTAGCGCTTCCTGATTTTTACGGATTTATCTAATTACAACCCGAACAAAGTTTTTCGCCAAGAAAACGTAGATGCACGCCGTGTGTAGGTCGATGACCTTCCTATTTAAAAAGTCGTGTTTTGGTGCTGATTTTAATGTCACATCGAGTCGGAAGTCCTGCTCATTTGGAGAGAGCATGTGTAACAAAGCGAGACCTCGTATCCCCAGCTCCAATGTCAATGCGCTACAGCCCATTACAAAGGGCATTTAAACTGCCCACTCGGAGCTATTTTTCCTTTCTTTCTTTTTGAAGTCTACTCTTTTGTTGCAACGGTCACGGGACTATATTACGTTGTTACATCTCCCCGTGGTAGTTGTTCTACCACTGCAAAGCGGTCATCCGCAACATGCAATCAATTATTAATACGGTCCCGTTTGGAGAACGCGTGCTGGAGGGGAGAGGCGCTGCTGTTCCTAATGGGGAAACGCAATGCAATGGAGCACGTTGACCGACGCCTTCCTAAGGTGAATGTGGTTTGTTGATTTTGTTGACGCTAATACTATTATTTTGTGATGCAGGTGGTGTGCGGGCTTGAATGCAAACTACTTGCGGCGTCGCTCATCGGAATACACGCATCAACGCCAGGTGGTAGTCTTTGCAAACTCGGAAAAATACTTTTGTTGGGAAGATGGAATTCGACTGTTATCAACCGTATTTTTTCGAGGCTTTCGACACCGAGGAAGACTTTTACAAGTCGACCGCTCCGAGCGAGGACATATGGAAAAAGTTCGAGCTCCTGCCCACCCCGCCCATGTCGCCCACCCGGACTCTCGGGGGTGCGGCCATGCTCGTTTCGCCGGGCGACAAACTCAGCTGGCTTTCCAAGGTCCTGGGCCAAGACGACGAGTACGAGGGACAGTTCATACCCGACACGGATGAGCTCTTTGGCAACCTCAGCTCCATCATCATCCAAGACTGTATGTGGAGTAGCTTCTCTGCCAGTAAGCAGCTGGAGAAGGTCAACAACGAGCGTCTGACGTCTGCAGCCCAGAATCGCGGACTCCCCGCGCCCCAGATCCTGGGGAGGGCTAGCAAAGCGCAGTGCGCCTCACCTGATGCGTCACTAGCCACTGCCTTGGCGACAGACTGTGTTGACCCCGCGGCGGTTCTCACAATCCCGACCAACAGCTTTAGGAAACCCGCCTCGTCGGGCTCGGAGTCGCGATCGGATTCCTCGGGTAAGAAACCCCCACCACGAATTCAACCTTGACTATTGCATATACCCATCTAGTGTATTGGCGGACAGACTATTGCTAAAGTAAGATGTTATTTGATTTTGACAATGTACACAACTGCATAGATACACTGGTTGTGAAAAACTGCGTCCGTGTCGCAGTTAAGCTTGATGTGTGTTATTATTAGAACGATAGTGCGGTAGTAGGGCGGGTTGATAGGTGGTCATGGTGATTTATCGCTCTCCACACAGAGCAACCCGCCGTGGGAGGCACCCTTTAGGACTTCCAACATTAGCTTGCACCCGCCTCTTACTGCCTGATGGGTTCATCATATGTAAATTGTTGAAGATTGTTTAGAGTACCTGACCACAGGCAGTCTTTATCTGTGCAAGAGTTGACGTGGGCGTGTCAATGGCCCCGTTCACACATCTGACCCATTTCCATAGTCATGTGTGTTGCCTCACTAATCTGTCGCCGGGAGTAAAGTTGAATGGACATGACGTCTAACGGTTCTCCCCCCTGATGGCCCCGGCAGACGAGGACGACGAGGAGGAGATCGACGTGGTCACCGTGGAGAGCAAGCAGAACCGCGGGCGCCTGGCGAGGTCGCAGCGGCCGGAGACCCTCACGGTCCGCGCCGACCCCTGTCCCAAGCGCTTCCACCTGTCGGTCCACCGGCAGCAGCACAACTACGCCGCGCCCACCCCCGACAGCGACCCGGAGCTGGACGAGGAAGACGACGACGACGATGATGACGATGATGATGATGATGATGAAGACGAGGATGATGATGACAACGGGAGGCGCGGTGGCGGCGGTGACGAAGAGGAGGAGGAGGAGGAGGACGACGGCGCCGGCGGCGAGCCCCAGAGGAAGCGCAGCCGCGCCGAGTCCCCCTCGGCGTGGCGGGCCGGGTCGTCCTCGGACACGCCGGGCAGCTCGGACGCCGAGGACGTGGACCGCCGGCGGAACCACAACTTCCTGGAGCGCAAGCGGCGGAACGACCTGCGCTCGCGCTTCATGGCGCTGCGGGACCAGGTGCCGGGCCTGGTGGAGTCGGCCAAGACCCCCAAGGTGGCCATCCTGACGCAGGCCACGGAGTACCTGGTGCAGCTCCACCACCGCGAGAAGCAGCAGGCCCAGGAGAAGAAGCGCCTCAAGGGACGCCAGCAGCAGCTCCTCCGCAGGCTGGTGGACCTCCGGCGCGTCTGAGAGCCAAAGAAGACCGGCATGGGATGGGGTCGCGCCACCCCGTCACAGCCAAGGACTTTACTTTAGTGTTTGTTACTTTGGGAGGGGGGGTCGGGGTCGGGGTGGGGGGGGGTGGGGGGGGGGGGGCGGGGGGGGGGTCCAATGACTACTTGCCTTGTGTACAAATGTGTTGGACTCTAGTTTGACAAATTGCCTCTACGGATCTCAGTGGGCCTCTTTTTAAAAGCGGATTCTTTTCTGGCTTGTGATCCTGTTTTAGGGAAGGATCACGATGCAGAAAAAAAACGCTTGTGTTTTTGCACAATGTTCGGAGTGGCGGAAGTTGGTATTGCAAGGCATAAATGGCTATGACCAATGTTTGTTCCCGGTAAGCTCTGTAGAGTTGCTCAAAGAGCCTATTTTGAAAAGAAAATATCTCCATAGTTAACCTGTGTGCTAGTGTGAATATGTAGCCTGCAGTGTATGTATGTGTCTGAACTTAATTTTCCTTGATGAAATGTCTCAGCATTTCGTATTGCACACTTGGATCGGGGGTTATGTGTGAAAGCCATTGTCATGTACATAAGAATGAACGAGTCGTCATCTGGTTTAGTGCAGTCATTTTTTTGTATTCACGTTTGCCTGTAAATAGTTTCTATCACTCCTGGTGAAGGAGGCAAAATCAAAAGTTGTCATTGAACTTTGTTCACTATATACCATGCTGACTGGCAGTGTAGAGCTTCTATTTTGATAAAAAAAAAGTAAAAAACGGGCAGAAAAAAAATTAAGTGGCACTACTGTACTTTATTCACAATTCACTTTGTGAAATTCTCAATGCTTATTCTCCTTTTTTGATTTTGATGCATGCTCATATTGCCAGATCATGTTGCATTAAATTTTGATACGTTTGCATATAAACGTTGTCTTTTTACATCTTTCTTTTGTATGTCGAGTATTACACCCCCCCCCCCCCCCCCCCCCGCACACACGCACACACACACGTGCACGCACGCACGCACACACAAACAACTCTCAGGTGGACGTGACCTTGTCACGCTCTAGTGGGCAGTATGTAAAATGAGCACAGGATAAGAGTGAGCTCGTCCTTGAGGTTTGTCCTTGAAGTGTACCTCGTGGGCTACCTCCAGAGGATCCTCCCCTCTGCTGCAGCTGCTGCTGCTGCTGCTGCTGCTGCCTGGGTACCTGATGTTCCTTGAACTAGGTTACCCTGACACGCGCACGGCGGCGAGGCATCTTTAGAACAGTCCCTGTGGTACGGGGAACGACTGGTTGTCGCGCGCGCACGCGCACACGCCGCTTTTAGCGCCGTTCACCGTTGGCCTCGGTGAGTGAGACGGTTTTACCCCCCCGCGTGCCTTTTGGCTGAAGGGGTTTTAAAATAGACTCGCTTTGAGTGGTGAGGATGTGTCTCATGGAAGCTACTCACTTTAGTGTGTGTGTGTGTCTATGTAAGAAAAAAAGAAAAAAAGGAAGAAAAAAAAGCCGCAAACCTCCCGAGCAGGATGGGCCACATCTGTGAGGGTGCAACGGTGAGCCGTAGCGCTGTTACCGTGGCGCCCGACTGCAGCAGAACAATGCAGGTAACCCAATTAACAACTTCCGCATTTTGAGGTTCAATGAGGAACCAATTTCAACAACACACACACACACGCCACCTGGAAAGCTCCTTGCGTTAGCCCCTGGTCAGGTTGCTGGGGGGGGGTGGGCGCCGCCAGTGAAATTGAACTTGACCGCTGTACACCTGTCGGCGCGACTCCTCGGCGCAGCGCTTTTCTCAAGAAAGTCCCGCCTTCGTCGGACTGGAGCCGCGGCCGCCTGAACAATAAACACAAAGCCCCGTTTCACTCAGAAACGGCCAGATAGAATTGCCACGACACGCCCTGAACCGCAAACGGCCTCCCGCTGTACCACCCATTGTTGGGACTGCCGTGGCCGGTGTCTTAACTTTTACTTTTTTTCCACCACGACAAGGGAACAATTTCACCCCCCAGGACACCATTCTGTGGCACGCCTGTGAAATTCCCATTGGAAATTAACTTCTTGATCTCAGGAGGATATGCTGAGCTAAAATTGCCCCAGACACCTGTATTTAACATGTGTCTCCGCCACAAAGGCTCTTGTCGTCTACAAGGTGACACCTGCGTGCTTTCTTGTTAACCATAACCAACACCTCCCGTGTGTCTCTATTTCAAGGCCCACAAGAGGAACATTCTGTAACGGTGGTTTATCCTACATATCAGGTATTACAGGCCTGACCTAGATAGCACCAGACCTGCGACAAAGTTTGCTCATGTGTGGCAGTTGGAGTGACAGTAAAAGTAGGAGATAAGAGCATTGAGATTGCCATCAACTACAGGTGCTTGGGTAATCCTGCTGCCCCTATGCGGATTCAGGAAGTGAGAGCCGCCCGGCTAATAAGATATTAGTGCTCCCCGAGGATCAGATAGCAGAAGCCCGCTCGGTTTCTTTTTGCTTTCACCAAACCAGATATTTTCAGCGTCACGCGACTTCCGCGCGCTCTCTCACTCTCTCTGTCTCTCTCTTTCTCTCTCTCCAAGAATGCTGGTGTAGAGAGAGAGAGAGAGCGAAAGTTCTAGGTCTCAAGATGCTGACTAACTCCATCTCACGAGGATCAAACGGTCACAACGAGACGTTATTTCACTGACTCGGCCACGCTGACTGTGGACCAATCACATCGCGGGGGGGGGGCTAACTGCCGGTTTTCTCAAATGTCCCGAAACAACCCCTGAAGAAGAAGAAGAAGAAGAAGAAGAAGAAGAAGAAGAAAAACAAGAAGAAGAAGAGAAAAAGCATGAGATCTCTTCCACGAGGAAGCGTGATGTAAGAGGATCTATTTGTCCTGATGAGGTGTGCCGCTGTGTGTGCTTTTACGGCAGGCGGGCCGACGGTTAAACTCCCCCGACTCGTCCGACCGGATTTTCTGCTCCTCTACCCCGGCGGAACGCCTACGCGCGTCTGCACCCCGGGCCACATGTGTGATCACTTTTACACACATGTGCGGCCCCGTGGGTGGCTGGTGTCTGCTCCGTGCAACAATACAAAAGGGGGAAGGAAAAAAAAAAAAAAAAGAAGTGTTTCATTCACTCACATCTGCGTGCCGCATTCATTTTACATGGTAATGCCGTTTTTTTTTTTTTTTTTTTTGCCCCAAACCATGTGTGATTGGGGCGGGGGGGGGGGCGTGGCATGTGCTACCTCTTCAAAGGAGGCCTCTGCTGTTATGTTTCCACGTCGGAGAGAACGTGTACGATGGCTTTACAGCGCGGCGCGGCCTAAGTGTGTGATCAGGGTGGGACTGTGGAGAATTGATGATGCGGCTGGCTGGTGTTGTACCAGCGAGCAGTCTCTCTCTCTCTCTCTCTCCCTGCATCTCTTTCTCTCTCCCTTCTCCCTCTCCCTGCCTCCCTCCATTTATCTCTCCCCCCCCTCCCCCTCTCACTCCCCCCCCCCCCCCCCCCCCTCTCTCTTTGATTCATTCATCGTCCTCCCTCACACTAGTTCACACGCTAGGTTTTGTAAGTGATGGCGGCATTGATCACCTGCCAGAGATGATGTGTCTTCTTTATTTCCTCTGTGTGACACGACAGACAATTAGTGTGGCGCGGCCCAGCGACTGGGCTGAGCCAACGGTTTGATCCATTCACCTTTGCCACACTAGTGATGATGAGTGTAATTGTGTCAAATGAGTTGGACAGTAGATCAGAGCTCAATGAATCCACTAAAATGATATGAAACCGTCTGCCTTTGTCTGTGTGTTTTTTTTTCCACAAGACCCTGTGTAAAACACAATGCGCATGAAGCACTTTCATCTGTTTCTCTCTTTCAATTGTGAAACCTTCATATAATTAGGAAAAGTTCACAGATAACCAAATTCACGTCCAAGTTCACTAGAGTAATGGTATGTACATGGTGTGCAACTTGTTAAACAAACTAAATTGCCCTTGAGCAATATAGGCGCTGCAATTCTCAACAACAGCTCATCTGTTATGCAGGTGAGCCCCAGTCTCATCTCTATGAACAAATATTAAACAAAAGCCGAACAATGCCCGGCCGTCACTGTCGTCACTTCTTTCAACCACCTATAAGATCGGTGTGTGTGTGTGTGTGTGTATGTGTGCGAGTGTGTCTGTGTGTGTGTGTGTGCGTGGGTTCACAGCCTAAGTGAAGTGAACTATAGCATTGTGCAACTTGCGCCTCTTGAGCAACCTAGCGTATGCAAAAAACAAGTGCATCCTTGTTCTTCTTGACAAAAATGTAAGCGTGCCATTTCGCAATTAGACGATTCCTGGCTGCCACTGTGATCGTCAGTGTCCTATCCTAATGCTGAACACACGCTGGTTCGACAGAGGTTGAGCAAGCACACGTTCTGTGTGCACACACACACACACACACGCGCTGAACTGCCGATGAGGCATGAAAAAACTGCAGCATTGCATCAAGTGGTACTGTATAGGTGGTGGCATGTTATGTAACAGTAGGAGCTGCAGTTGGAATGCAGGGGTGGGGTGACACTCATCGTCTTCCTACCCCCCCGTCCCATAATCCTGCTGTTAAGTGGCTGGCCAGTGGCTCAGCAAAAAAAAAAAAAAAGAGTGAGCACCGGCAAGCATGCACACACACTCACACACACACGCCGAACACACATGCACACACCCACACTAAAACACTCTCCAACACACCCATGGGAACATTCCCTGATTGCAGTGCACCATCTCCCTGACGTCTGGCCTACATTTCATCGAGTGGCTCACATCATGAACGCGGTCACTCGTGCAAGCCTGGACCAGACGGTTTATTCTGCGTTGTGAACTCTTGCCTGTCATTCCCATTATCTATCTACTCCTAGTCCCTTCTTTTACAATCACCCGCCCCTCCCCCCTTCACACACACACACACACACCACACACACACACACCCCACCTTATAAACGCTTTGCTGTCTTTTGCCCTTCCCTCAGGTGCTTATCTCCACCATTCCCTGATGTAGGTCACTCTGCTTAGATCATTCCCGCCTGCCGCCCCGTTCTCAGGCCAGTGTTACGCAACATCCATGATTCAGTTGGAGCGCGCCGGGTGTACATTCGCTTCCCTCTCGTCGCCCACCACCGGCTTGCCGCGGCCTGACGGAAGAAACGGAGCACAGAGAGCAACGTTGGCTTCCACCACGGCCGCCCCCCCCCCCCCACCCCTCAACCCCCCGCGATGACGACACAAGAGACACGTATGGCTTTTTCATTCCGCACACTGCGGTTCTTTGTGTCCTTGGGTCTTCGGTCTCCGCACGCGGAGGGTCATCGCGGTCGCTACCCGCCGCCCCCCCCCCCCCCCCCCCCACTCGGCACGAGTCGGTTGGCAGGGCTCGGCGGCGACGAGCTCAGCGAGGAGCGGCAGGAGCGCTCCTGCTTGTCCGCGTCAGGACAGGGGGGGGGGGGGGGGGGGTGGGGGCGGGCCGCGCCGTGTCGCGCCTTGATGGAGGGCCCCCCTCGACTCGCCTGACTAATCTGGCGGCTAATCCTAATCCCGTTAGCGTAAACACCGCTGCCATCTGTGCCCGGCACACACACACACACACACACACCCACACACACATGCACACCGCCGCGCTGATAACAATGAATGAACCCATCAAACCCCGCTCCTAGCCGGCCCGTGTGTGCGGACGTGCCGGACGCCACGGACGACCGCCGTCGGCGGACGCGGGATCGAGTCGTCCTCGACGCGTCTCCCGGATCTGGTTCTGCGGGGAAACCGGCTCTTCTTCAGGGTGGTGTAGCGTGGGCCCAGAGCGGTTGACTCCTAGCTGAAGGGTACACAATGTCTGCAGTCTGGAGGCACCCTGGACGCCTGAACCCTTCCTTGTGTGGACTGAAGGACTGAATAGCAATACACACACATGTACGTGGGCAGACAAATAGTAAGGGTAGAAGTACTATAGGGCTACGCTAACGAGCATGCTCGAATTTAAGGACGACAACTATAGCTAATTGATTTCAATGTGCCTATACGCTTTATATTTCTCAAGGTTATAGTAGCCATGGTAATGGTTCACAGTGAGGCAGTGATACCGGAGAACAGAGTGGGGGGCATCCCACTCTACAGCTGCTGTGTTACCCTCACCCTGGCAAGCCAGCAGGCACACACACACACACACACACACGCACACGCACCGCGCACGCACACACACATAATGGGTAGGGGCGCTCTAAGATGTTACGCGTGAATACGGGCTCCGCGAAGAGCGACTGTACCGCAGCGCTAAAAATCATGGCGTTTTAGCACATCAAAAAACCCATTCAGCCAGCGCTTTTGAAAATAAAAGGGAGCAAAGGGCACGTACTCGGTGAACAGCGCCAGCGAGCCGTTTGATCCGCGGATCTGTCCAAACCTGTTGCCCCGAGCGGCGCACAGCGCTGCTGCCTGAGAAAACCCGATGCTTTGTCAGCCAGCAGATGTTCCATTGTCTCGCCCGGGCTCCACAGTATAAGGTTGCACCGGTTGAAGTTGAGACACTTGCTGCATCTTTTGAATTTGCTCCCATTGAGGGGGGTGGGGGGGGTGGGAACCCCCCGGCATCCCCCCCCCCCCCCCTTCCCCACACACACACACACACACACAACCATCCCCCACGGCCCCGGTGACCTAAGCCCTGCCTACCCCCGCGCGCTCTCCACACACCCCTTGAGCTACCCAGAGGGGCATTGCCCCCCCACCCCCCCACCGCCTCTCCCCCTGCAACCACTCCTGAAGAGACCTGACCCCCCCCCCCCACCCTCTCCCTCCTCCCCCACTGCTCACAGCTGAGCGGGACAACAATGTTGACGCCCCCCCCCCCCCCCCCCCTGCCCGGTCCCCACTGTTTTACAGCAATGCCGAGCGGCCCGGACCACACCATTCCCACACAACTTTCCCATATGACGTAACGGGGCCACGGAAACACGCTGCATATCTGTGTCCCACACAGGCCTCCCATTATCCAAACACAGAACGCTACTTGTGTTTTGGAAAAGCCGCTTGCCGCATTCCCTTTCCTCTGCCTGGCGCTGTGGCGGAAGTACATTAATCAATCGTCTCTTTGTGATCGCTAATGTATTTCACATGACGAGGGTGGAGGCTGTGCTCTCTGTGATGGTAATATGATGATGTAACGGTGGACGAGATGAACAGCAGCTGT
Source organism: Urophycis tenuis (assembly GCA_036785325.1). Lineage (NCBI taxonomy): Eukaryota > Metazoa > Chordata > Actinopteri > Gadiformes > Phycidae > Urophycis > Urophycis tenuis. Next base: position 4,268,230 of record JAXIVH010000014.1, on the reverse strand, counting down.
CCGTGTCACAACCAGTCATCGTTTGCTTCTGTCTCGTTTGCTCTCCGGAGACGCCTCAAAACCCAACTGCTAAGTAAACTTCCGAATCCTTAGTGGTAGCCCCCCCCCCCCCCCCTCTCCCCCCCGCACACACACACACACACACACACACACACACACACACACACACACACAAACACACTCAACGGCCCAAAGCCAAATCATTGTCTAATAACCACAGTGTGTGTGCTAATGGGGATAAACAGGCAAGTATTTGCCCGTGTATTACAATAAACACTGAAGTGCTTCAGCACGCTGAAGCGCACATAGCTCCCCCACACTATCACATCCTTGAATGTATATAGTATGCAGAGACATTGTCTTTGTACTGTGTGTGTGTGTGTGTGTGTCTGTGTGTGTTTGTGTCTCCCTTCCCCCGGTCACAAGTCGTCTCTTTTCAGCCCACATCTGAATGTGGCTGCTGTTTCAGATCAGGGCCCTGCAGACTGACCGCCACCACCACCACAGCGGCTGCTATGGCGCTTATGCAATAATCGATGCCCTTGTCTCTCCCTCTTTCTCGTTCTGTGTGTTCCTGTGGTTTCCTGTGTGTGCGTGTGTGTGTTTGTGTGTGTGTGTGCGCGTGCATGAGCATGAGACAGACAACGAGAGAACGGAGGGAGGGAGGGAGGGAGAGGGAGGCACGGGCAGCACAGACTTCCTGTTTTTACATCGGACTCACTGGCATCAGGAAATGAAGGGAAGCACTGCTTTGTTCTGGGTCGAGGTAACATTCTTCCGGAGCAAAAAGCATCCCAGCAGCAAACTACCTCCCTAACCAACGAGCCAGACCATAGGGGTTACATGTGCCGACACCGTAAGGCCAAGTGAACGTGCTGCAACTCTCACTATGAATAACACTTTCATGGTGTCAGGTCTACATGTGATCGTTCTGGCCATGCGATACACAGTGGGGAAACCCCCCCCACCCCCATCCCCCTGCCATGTTCATGCGTTCGGTCAGAGGTCCGCCCGTTACTCCTTAAGGTAGGGAAGGAATGCTGAGATCCACGGTTGTTGTTGTTTGTTTTGGTGGCTGGCGCACAGAGAGTCACTGATCAGAGTGTGCGTGTGTGTGTGACTTTATCATCATACTGCACCTCTTACTGTTTAACGGTTTACACTGTTTACATCTATTGAACATATTCGTAACCCCCCTTTATTTAGATTTTTTTGTACTCATATTTTTATATATTTCTAATTATATTTGCATGTGTGTCTAGCATCCAGGGATCGATGTCCTGTACATTCATGAAAACTGACAATAAAGTTTACTTGACTTGACTTGACTTGAATCATGCCGCGGACTGGACGCAGAGCACCCGGGCAGAGGCTTGTCTTGTTCCAGCACTGCCTCTTCTTAAGGGATAACGTAATCTGGGTTCCGTTTTCTTTTTTCTCCCTCTTTTCTTTTTATGTCAAACACAGACCTATACGTGCGTCAAGCAATCAAACTGATCCGAGGCAGCGATTGAGCCGCGTTAATCAGCTCTCTCTTTGGTGATGCCCTGGCTCAGATTACACCACCGTTCCCGTAGTATGGGGCGGTGCCTTCAAACCAGCGTGACCTGTGTACCAGGGATTTCCTACACGAAGCGAGCATATCGAATCCATTCATATCAAGTTAATTCTATATCATAACACCGTGTCGTCGCATCAGAATGAACGCCGTCGTTGGCGCTCTGTAGAATAACCATATTGAATGGTTTTCGCTACGGGTATTTTACTGTAGAGGTATTTGCTTTTATTTTTGGCAATAATGAACAAAGCAAAAAAGTTGGTCAAAAATCAAAGAACAAAGAGAGCGGTGGGCCAGTGCTTCCCCTCTGAAGGCCTGACTGAGCTTCTAATAGTCATCTGCATCGCCTCTACCCTGTAGCAGGCATCTGTGTATGTGTATGTGTGTGTGTGTGTGTGTTTGTGTGCAGGGGGGGGGGGGGGGTCCTTCTTTGTTCTGTCCCTCGCAACTCATGCCTTTGTCCCCACCCACTGTCTACTAGAGAGCTTTATCTCTCTATCTGTCTCGCGCCCAAATGGTGTGTGTGTGTGTGTGTGTTGGGGGTGGGTGGGGCGGCTGTTCTTTAATCGTTCCCCCTTCTTCCTCTATTCCTTCCCTTCCTCGCTTCAGTTTGCTTCCCGCACGTTTCTAAAAGCAGTGCGGTGACAGCAGGCAAGCGGTATTTGCAGAAAGCCTCTTTGAGTCGGAGTCTAGCCACTGCGGTCTCTCTCTCTCTCCCTTCTCTCTCTGTCTCTCGCTCTAACCATTGCTCTCTCTCTTGCTATTTCCCGCCACTCTGGGTGCATAGGGGAGGAGCCACCCGCGGCATAAAGAAAGGCAGGCTTAGAGACTCTCGCGCCAAATGCCGGCTTTTATTCAAATCAGCTCAGTGGGTGCGGCCCAACTGCCTCTGTGCTCCTATTAACCCATTCAGTGCCTGAGGCTGTTTGGAAGGCACACAAAGGATGGGCACGGTTGAAGCCAGATAAGGTCCAATGATAACTAAAAAAGCATAAGGCAATCTGTTATGAGTATAAATATGAGTCCTATAACTCAATCCTAGAAGGTGTTCATGTGATGTTAACCACCACGGTTCAGGTTACTAACATATAATTATGTTCTGTGACACAGGGGCATTGCTGTAGCAATGTTTTTTTTTTGTTAATGACACAATTGCTTCAAAATGCAGAGTTTCAAAATGACTTCCTCTTGAAAACAGTCACTATTTGTTTCACATCCTCATTGTTTTGTGTAAGGATCCCTCCTATAGACTCGGATGTCAAGCCTTACTTATCATGTAGTGCCCTCTGGTGGCCACGGATAGAATGCCATGAAATGCCTTTAACAAAACTATGCATGCTATGCAGTAATATTTGCATTTTGTTTCCAAACTAAAACACCAAACAGTGAATCCACATACTTCAAATACCACATTGAGTAGGGGAAAGGCAAGAATAGTTTCACTCTGTAGTGGAAATCTTATTGGGTATATATAGACCAACAAAACAAGCACATAACAGGCCTTTGCCAATCACTACAATTTCAGAGAGTCTACAGATAATTATGGTTGCAAGGAGATTGTTCATTGGCACTGTTACTTAACTCCTTAGGAGTTAACGGTATGAACGGTACAAAATGTAAATATTACTGCATATAGTTAAACGCATTTCATGGCATTCCATCCCTGGCCACCAGATGGCACTATATAAGTAAGGCTTGACATCCGACTCTAGGAGGGATCCTTAGGCAAAACAATGAGGATGTGAAACAAATAGTGACTGTTTTCAAGAGGAAGTTATTTTGAAACTCTTCATTTTGAAGCAATTGTGTCATTAACAAAAATAAATAACGTCATTAACCTGAACGGTATGTTCGAGGTTTAAAAGTGACGGTAATCAGATGTGTAGTACACTTGCAGTTACGGTATTTTATCGCCGATATGACAGACCTTTATCAGATGCAATGGCGCTCTCTAGCGGTGGCCTGAAGGGGCCGCGGTCCAGCCCATCTCCCACGCCAAATACATATTTTGATATCAGTAAATCAGAACTAGTGGATGTTGTTATATTTTCAGATTTTTGTCATTATTGTGATGTGAATTCAAAAATAATATTGTCAATTTATTTCGGGAGATATTACAAAAAAGGTTCATTTGCATGTCCATATAAATCCCAACTTTTATATTTCATAACCTGAAGGTTATGTATCATTCAGACGGCCAATATCTGCCTTTTGTTGTGATGAAGAGCATCTATTATATCATTATTACATTGCTAAACTTTGATCTCGCCCCTCTGCGCCTCACCGTCTGTCTGATTGATAGGGACGGGGAGTGCTCTGGGAACAATCAGCTCAACCAATGAGATCAGAGTTGACCCCAGTAACCCCCGCCTTCCCGCGTTGCCTGGCAACAGAGGCTGCCACTCCGAAATTCAATTTGTCTGTGACATAATATGAAATCGTCGTGAGGCTTACAGGAGGCAGGCAGTACATGACTGGGAAACCGGCAAACGTCCACGCGTGTATACGGAGAGGACACAACAGAAAGCATTCACGAGCATCACACTCCACCATGCCGAAAGACGCGTGAAATATGAGGGAGCCACATGAATAAATACATTTGAATGTATAATTAATAATAACAGTTATAACGCAGGCGCATTGTCCGAGATTGCCACACGGTCAGCAGGGGCAGTGAAGGGTTAAGAAAAAAAGGAGGACCCCTGAATGAATGCCTTAAAGTCATTAAAAAAGAATGCGTGTGTGGAAGAGACACGAATTGGCGCGGAGGCGCGCGCACACACACACACGGAAAAACAACAGATATGAGAGGAGCCAAGTCAGCCGAGTCTGACATGCAGTGAGGCGCAGCGACTAAAGAAGGACAATTGAGTCCTTGCTTTAAAAACCCTTTCATATCCCCCTCGTATATCCCTCTCCGAAGCCATCCTTTCGCAATCTACATCAGCATCTCTCTCCCGTTGCCGATCATCCTGCTCCAGACATTTTCCTCCAAGGTGCAGCTGACTCTCATCTCAGTGCAGCACAGTGGAACCTATCAATCAATGAACGAACACGAACCGCCGCCTGAGTGCTTGCCAAGTAATAGGAGTGCATGGAAGACGGGGGGGGGGGGCAGAGAGAGAGAGAGAGAGAGAGAGAGAGAGAGAGAGAGAGAGAGAGAGAGAGAGAGAGAGAGAGAGAGAGAGAGAGAGAGAGAGAGAGAGAGAGAGAGAGAGAGAGAGAGAGAGAGAGAGAGAGAGAGAGAGAGAGAGAGAGAGAGAGAGAGAGAGAGAGAGAGAGAGAGATTGTGAATGCGTAGGCCTATGTGTTCCTCGGTGTGGTACACGAGCGCCGCAGATCACCGCGAAGGGGAACCGACAAGCGGGGACCATTACCGGGGAGCAAGGAGAAGGTGAGGGGTACACAGCAGAGGAAGGATGAGCTTAATCACCAATGGTCCGAACCAGACGGCCGCCGAGCAGAGGCTGCTCAGCAACGGGAACAGTACCGCTGACGACGATGCACCGAAGCCTTCGACTCCCGTCCGGAAACCTAAATCAGTAAATATCTTTTCAGCTTCTATTTAAAAAAAAAAAAAAGGTTGAAAAGGCCATAGGGACCTGGAAGAACTTCTTAAATAGTTAGAAATGTTTTTTTTTCATATCCTAGATCATACTATATAAGCATATTACAGTGCATATGCAGAAAACCACGCTAGAGTACAAATGATACCCAAAATATGATTCATTAAGTAGGCTATTCAATGAAATGGTGATTCGTGTAACATACTAAGCCTATAGGTAGCTACACCCCCAGGAGATTAACAGCAACGCATTTAGCACCAGTCTAGTGTAGAGTACATAGGTTCTGAGCCCATTTAATTAATCTTCAGGTCGTAGAAAACAGACCCCGCAACCACTTCAAAGGGGCCTGGTGGTTTGTTTAGCGCGGTCGCCGAGTGACGCACAATTTAATCAATACTAGCTTTTAAATTAAATACTATGATACTTTTAGCATTGCAAACCTGCAAAACAGTGTTGCAGTGTGTCCGTTTCTTCGGTTGCCCTGGTGTGGCAACTTTTCAACTTCTGTGGAGAGGATGCCTCGAAACTTTCATCGAGATACTAGGCCTCCAACTTCCGGTGCTTTAGACGTGCAGGTAGCACCCCCCTCCCCTCCCCATGTTTATTACGTGAACGAGCGAGTATCAATAACCAGATATTAATAAAAAAATAATAAAATAAAAAAACTTAAAAAGAAAAAAATACAAAGATCACTTAAATTGAGAGATACATGCATACCATCCTCACGGACACCGATCACAATAACAATTGTTTTCATATGCAGCCCAAGATGACGGTCTGCCTGTGTGAACAACAATAGACACCTAAAAAAAAACACACCACCAAAACAACTCACGCAGAGTAGGCCTACACCACAAGCAGTGCATGTTACGCCAATGCCGCGTCGCCGTGGTGCTGGTCTCAGCATGCAGCCTCAAACCCCCCCCCCCCCCCCCCCCCCGCCCACCACCACATCTTTCCAACCTCCCAAGCCCAAGCCAGAGAATGCGGTCACCATCGCCGTGTCCTCGAGGGTCCTCTTCGACCTGGAGAAGGAGCAGCAGATCTACGAGCAGCATGGAATGGAGGACTACCTCATGTTCCAGGTGGAGCACGAGACTGAGCCCTTCAGCCCCGGACCCGCCTTCTCGTTCATCAAGGTTCGTTAGAGTGCTGCACTGCATAATTAGTTACCTATGTGCGCCCCCTCCACAACTCCGGAGGTGGTTATAATGTGGACTGCCCACCTTTACCATTTTCCATATCACAATCACATGTTGCTGCGACATCTACCTGCAGCAAGTCTGTCCCGCCCCCCCCCCCCCCCCCCCCCCCCTTGTGCAACACAACGAACCCTGAGTCCTGTTTGTGTGCTGATGGGGTTAGTGGTAGTGGGTCTTCAAGTGACGAGTATAGACCTGTGAAGCCCTTACAGCCTGCCACTGGGAATAAATTACAGAAAAGAGAGCTGCATTGACTCTGAGACACCCGCACGCAACCTAACACCCACACAGACACGAAGCCAAAGCGCTGCACCTCACGGCCCCCTTATGGAACCCAGAGCGTTTCAATGGATTAGCGTTTTTTCTTCTTCTTCTGGGTGCCGTTGCCAGGCTCTGGAGGCGGTGAACGCTCGCCTGAGGGAGCTGTACCCTGACAGCGAGGAGGTCTTCGACGTGGTGCTTGTGACCAACAACCACGCGTACGTCGGCTTGAGACTCATCAACACCATCAACCATCACCGTGAGTGTCCAGCAGAGACGTACACTATGTGCACATACTGAATGCATGCACTCCCGTGCAGCACTGGGTTACACAACACTATGAAGATTCGTTGACATGTTGTCTTTATGTAGGCTCCCGGAAAAGAAAGGGCCCAATCTCTATCAAGCACGTGGATGACAAATTCAAGTTTATATAATGTGTTTATATAATATGTGTGCGGTGCAGCAAGGCATTAAGGCTGACACCTAATTCTGGTTTGTGCTGTCTCTATAGCAGACGATGCTTGTTCTTAGAGAAAAGATGATCAATGTTAAGGACACACAAGGCTGGCAGGGGAGGTCCTCCTCAGAGAGCACATTTAGTTGTGTTCTTGGCACTCGGTACAGCTGGAGTCTTCCATTCCCACAGTGTGGCTGACCCTGTGACCCACTGCCAAACACACACACACACACACACACACACACACACACACACACACACACACACTCTCTCTCTCTCTCTCTCTCTCTCTCTCTCTCTCTGACACACAAACACACACACACACACACACACACACACACATGCACAAAGAGAGATAGACAGCAAAAGAAGCACAAAGTAAAATAGGAAGGAAAATCTATATATTGTTTATCAGACCAGGATCACATCAACAGACATCACCACCTCAGTTCTTTAGACAGAAGTGTGAACTTCTTTCCCATTCAGTTTAAGGGCCTATACAAAAGAAGTCAGATGGACTTTGAGAATATATTTCGTGAGGCATCTGCATAAAACCGGAAGTTGGGATGGGACATAGCTTTTCAAAAATGCTCTGTGCAGTATCCCCCCAGAGGTTTGGTTATAGCATGGTTGGACCTCTGGATCCAGAATTGTCCCCATGCATACGTTGTTCAGCACTGACCCCCTGGTGCTCAAGCATGGTACTGCTGTTTTTTTCTGTCGCATTACGGTCAACAGGAGTGCCATAGCTCTCTCTATAATAGCTCTGATTGAAGCCAAACAATTTGTTTTCATGTTTCATGTTGGTATGTCCATGTGCCTGCGTGTTCCTTGAAGGTCTCCCCAGCTTCTCATCACACAGCTCGTCCCCAAGTTTCAAGCATTCCAATTGCTAGGTTAACCATTGCTAGTATACAACATCTCTGGCCTATGATGGGGGTTAGGTAGAGGATTGATGTTATGCAGGGTTCAGGTGAACTTTGAAAAAGTGAGTCTTGAGTCTCTTCCAGAAGATGGGGAGTGACTCCGCAGTTCTGACATTGGCAGGGTGCTCGTTCCACCACTGCGGTGCCAAAACAGAGAAGAGTTGGGATTTCACCGTCCTACCTTTTAGTGATGGAGTTATGAGTCGACCAGCTTAGGTAGTTGAGCGGGGTGCTCGAGCAGGGGCGTGGGGTTGAACAAACGCTTGGAGGTAGGTAGGGGCAGATCCGTTAACAGCTTTGTAGGCCAGTACCATTGTCTTGAATTTGATGTGAGACACTACAGGGAGCCAGTGGAGGTCATAGAAGGGTGGGGGGGGTCATGCATGCATTGATAAGCATTAATATCATGACTTGGCTTAACCGTGTTTTAGTTGTCATACATAAATAATAAATGGCAAATTCCACAAAGACAATATTCAGTTTCTATAATATATTTCTAAATTGTAATTTATATATTGGAATGACACAGAACTGAATTCAAGATTGTGAACTCTAATGTATTCCTCTTTGGTTTCTTCTTGTTTGTTCTACAGAGTTGTTCATTGAGCGCTTCTGCATGACTGGAGGAAACAGTCCTATTGGTTACCTCAAGGCCTATCACACCAACCTGTACCTGTCCGCTGACCCAACCAAAGTTAGAGAGGCACTGGAAGAAGGTAAGTGCTATGAATAACTAATAATTTGTTAGCTGGGGTACGAAAAACAAAACAACCCCACAGTACATACAATTCTCAGGACCTGACACTGGAGAATAGGGAAACACTTGCTGATGAAAAGATGAAAAGGAAATGAAGGGAGAGGGAAATGGGGCAATGCTATACTATACATATACAGTATATATGCTTTGCTATATGTACACTAGTAGTAAATGAGAATAGATGATTTAACTGATTTAAAGTGATGGTTCGGAGTAAAATTCACCCTGAGGTAATTTCCACCAATAATCCTGCCAAATACCCCCTCAGATGCATTTTTAGCGACGGTCAATATTTAACAAGTTTAGGGGTATCAGCCGAATGGATTAGTACTGGAGTGAATGGTACAGTGTGTACATCTCGTAAATTACCCCACTAATAATGCATGGATTGTTACCCAACTTCTGTAGTAGTACATATATGGTCTGTACTCACAAAATGAGGCATTTTAAAGTTTGTAAGTACACCAGGAGTTTATTTAAAACAGCACTTTCCTGATAGCTTCAACTCTCTGTTGCTAAGGCTACCGCTGCGTCGACGTCACTTCCGTCTTTCCGGAAAAGTTTGTAAAAGTCCTCTTCAACTATATACAAATAAATGGGAATATAAAATCTAAACTATGGATTTGGGGACTGTCGTACACAACAAACAATGTACATAATATTAAGTATTCAATTATTTCAGTTGTCAATACATTTCGATGGAGTGTTGAATTCACTAACTTTTTCCTTACACTTGTGAGTTTTGAAGAGGACTTTTACGAACTTTTCCGGAAAGACGGAAGTGACGTCGACGCAGCGGTAGCCTTAGCAACAGAGAGTTGAAGCTATCAGGAAAGTGCTCTTTTAAATAAACTCCTGGTGTACTTACAAACTTTAAAATGCCTCGTTTTGTGAGTAGACCATATATGTACTACTACAGAAGTTGGGTAACAATCCATGCATTATTAGTGGGGTAATTTACGAGATGTACACACTGTACCATTCACTCCAGTACTAAGCCATTCGGCTGATTCCCCTAAACTTGATAAATATTGACCGTCGCTAAAAATGCATCTGAGGGGGTATTTGGCTGGATTATTGGTGGAAATTACCTCAGGGTGAATTTTACTCCGAACCGTCACTTTAACTAATTATCTTATTTAAGTCAGATAATTGATGCAGGACTTGAGTACCTGGCATAGAATAATTGTATTATGCCTTTCTAGCATAATCATAATAACTACCGGACAGACAACAACCAATGACAATTTGGTCCAAATGAACTGTAAATCCCTGTGTGTCTGCTGGGCAACAAATCATCATCAAGGTACCAAGTGATTGACAATTCAAGTTAGTGTCTGCAAACAGTAACGTTGTTCTCTTTGAGGGAATCACAATTGTGCTGCCTTGATGTAGCCAGCATTTCGCCAAACCCTTACCATTCAAGCATTTCGGCCCGTGAACCTACAACGGCCATTGTCGTTACGCATTGTCGATATAAAAGCAAAGAACACGATGATCCACCCTACATTTTAGAAGCTGACACAGTAGAAGGAGATAGTGTGGAACAGCAGCAAAACCTGTTGACTCACGTGCTTTCATTAGAGCAACACTTTCAGCGACATTTCCATCATCCCTCCATGGTTGTAGGTGCCGGGAGGCTTTAAGGCCGTAGCAAAAAAGCTGCCCCTCCGTAATGAGACGTTTTCTGGGCCGGTCTGTGTGAACGCTCCGTGCCTTTCCACCAGGCATCGCCGCAGCCACCATGTTTGCTCCGGAGAGGATGACGGAGGTGTCGGAGACCCAGTTGCGTGTGGCCTTCGACGGCGACGCGGTGCTGTTCTCCGATGAGTCCGAGCGGGTCTTCAAGGCCCACGGACTCGACAAGTTCTTTGAGCACGAGAAGGCCCATGAACACAAGCTCCTGGACCATGTATTTACCCAGGAATATCACTAGCACCTCATTGACCGTGAAGGGTCAGGGCACCGCATGTCCCGCACACAAATAATCACACACCACGAGTTGATTCACGATTTAAAGGTGCAATATGCAAGATATGCGGTTTCAAGATAGCTCCACGGCACAACTCAGACACACAGACACCAAGACTTGAGGACGTGAAAACAAATTTTTGCATATTGTTCCTTGAGCAAAGTTGTTTTTCCCAAGATGGCAGGGCATCTCAGGAATAGTTCATGAGACCATGGTGACATGCCGCACCTCGCTGGTTTAATCCCAGTTACAACAGTGTTGACACTGCTGTTGATAACAACTTCAGGTGGAGCACTGGATAGCGCGTACGATTTTGATTCAATCCCTACCACGTCTTCCACCTCAATTCACAAACATTTAGGTTGAGGTCTACATTTGTAAGTTGCACATTTTAGCTGACTAAATGATTAAGATACTAGGTATTGAGGTATTCGAGATTGGCTAACTTTAGGTATAACATCAGAGATGGTTAAGTTATAGGCTAGCTTTAATTTATCTTAAGATACATTTTTTTTTTAATGGCATTTATCTGTTCAACAAATATGCAGTGATCCCAGTGTTATGGTCTTCTTTGCTAACTCTTTACCTGCTGCCTCCCTCCACAGGGGCCGTTGAAGGGTTTCCTGGAGGCTCTGGGGAAGCTGCAGAAGAAGTTCTATGCCAAAGGCCAGCGGATGGACTGCCCCATTCGCACTTACCTGGTGACGGCTCGCAGCGCAGCCAGCTCAGGGACCCGGGCTCTAAAGACCCTGCGATCGTGGGGCCTGGAGATCGACGAGGCGCTCTTCCTGGCCGGGGCCCCAAAAGGGCCCATGCTGGAAAAAATCAGGCCCCACATCTTCTTCGATGATCAGATGTTCCACGTGGAGGGTGCGGCAGAGCTGGGGACGGTAGCGTGCCACGTTCCCTACGGCGCCGCTCAGAGAGCGGGCCCCAAGAAGCCGGTTGAGGACACAGAGACCTCTATGGCTGCCATTTAGCGTGGAACCTACGTAGCGTTGGGAAATAAAGGTGACCAGAAACACCATGAAACATGAAAATTAAGTTTGCTCGGGGACGGGATAAGGAATGGTAGTTTTTTGTGTGTTTTTTTTTTACTATGGACGCTGCAGGTTGTTGCAGAGGATCATGGAAAACAATCCACCTTATATTGTCATGTCTTTTATTTGAAAAATGCTCAACATGCTTATCGTTACAGTATTCTGCATGTGCAACTGAACAGGTGGAGTCGTCCATTTTGATTATGTGTGAACAACAAAATTCCTTTTTTGTAAAACCGGACAACTTTTTTGCCCTCCAACAAAAAATAATGCTGTTTAGAACAAACACATCAGAACAAACTCATGGTTATATGTTATATGGTTAGAGCTTCCAATTCAATAAGTCTCTCACAAGGTCTGAATTGCGATGGGTGATGAGTTTCAGAGGAACACAAACAAAACTGGCCGTCTCATTAACTGTACCTTCATGAACTATGGTTGTCTAACGTTACATCAGACCCATAGCAAGCACACGTCTTTAGTGTGTAGAATTTAGTATCGACTAGCGGTGAGGAGGCAGATTGTAACCAAACTCATCAACCCACCCCTATACCTTTCCAACAAATACGGTGGCCTGGTGTAGACATGAGCCGATCCGATAACTAGACCACGCTATTAAAAGTATACAGTGAAATGTGGCTCATGCCTCTTGGTTTACATCCAATATTACCATCAAAATAAAAATAAATAAACGGGTTACGATGTCATGTTTGAGGAGGGTGTCCTCCTTTTTTGTGCTTGAGACGACTCACAAATTGGGCCATAATGCGCCAAACTTCCTTCGGGCCTGAAATTTAACCTGTTGCCCTTCTTTAAAATATTGAGCAAATGAGCCAAGGCTACAAATATGCAGAAATGTTTTTAGTGGAACGTAGTTTAGATAACATTGTGTATGCACAAAGCAACAAGAAACATATGTCTTCAGTGTTTTGTCACTCAACTGACATTCTGAAGATCATAAAGTTGTTAGCCCCATTCCACTGTTAGCAAGGATCGCTAAGGCAGGCGGGGGAAACTTGAGGAATTCATTTCATACAATTCACCAAAAGAAAATCCCATTTTTGTAGCCTAGTGCTAAAAAAACTTGAACCTAATTAAGAAATCAGTTTGACAAGATAAGTGCATATCAGTGGGTCCCGGCTGACATCAGAAGAGGCTAGCCAGGACAGACGCCACTGTGGCTCCAGCACTGGTCGTCACTGCAGTAGCAGCTGGGCCCAGGCCAGCCGCCACTGTGGTGTCTTGTTTTGCACGGTATGTACAATTAATACCAGGACAACGACGTGCTGTCAACTTATTTATTGTAAACCGGACTGCAGCTTAACGTGTTAATGTGTAGCAGATCTCTTCATGAACTCAACTCTGACCTGATGTTGCACACTGTCCACACTTGTATCAACCAATCAAAATCATGCATTCATATATCCAATAGGTGGCGGTAGAATATTGAGTTACCTTTTACAACTAGGATATTCTGTGATAATATTACATCCCCCTTCTTTTAAGAACATTGTGCAGTACAGTCCTTATTGACTTATTACCAACAGAACCGTTATCACTTAGCTGTTTGTGCATTTCAAGAAATGCAACACATACTACAACTTCAATGCAACTTAATAACATCCATAACAGCTACCGACATTGCTTTCAAGTCATGGAAATGGAACTCTGGAACTCTTTTCTTATTTGGATTTACCTACAAATCCATAACAGTCTTGGGTTTGACTTACGTCCGTACCTTGTCTGATAAGGGACAGTCACAGTGGGAGGTGCATTCTCACTTGTTATCTGTGAGGTGTGGGTTATGGTGTAGTGTTCATCTGAGCTGGCCTCAGCACTGTGCTTTTCGTTTGTGTCCATAAGGTGGAGTCTGTTTCGTCTGTACTCCTGCCCCTCAGTTGTACGTACGTGGTATGATCTGTCCGTACCAGCCGGCCTGATGACAACTGCTGGTTTCCAGTAGCCACGCTCCTGGAGTCGAATGCTTGTATGCAGTGACGACATCGGTCGGGCTGATCGGTCATAGTATCTCTTCTGCTGGTGCTGTTGTTGAACTCTTCTGGCGTGAACATCTACGTCTGACAACCTTGGGTTGCAACTGCTGGTTGGTGTTGGGTAGGATCAAGCGTAAGTGACGGCTCATAAGTAGCTGGGCTGGTGATTTGGAGTTGTCCACTGGTGTGTTACGGTACTCAAGGACACTTAGGTAGGGGTCTCTCCTATCCGCTTTGGCCTTTTCCATGAGTGATTTGGCGATGTGCACTGCTTTCTCGGCAAGGCCATTGCTGCGGGGATAATACGGGCTAGTAGTTATATGGGTAAACTCCCATTCTTTGGCAAAGACTTCAAATTCCTCACACTTATACTGGGGCCCGTTGTCAGATGTAACAGTCTCTGGCACACCGTGTCTGGCAAAGGCTGATTTCGGTTTTTTGAATCACGGCGGATACTGTTGTACTGTATAGTTTGTCGAGTTTGAAGTATCAGCTGTAATAGTCCACTGTGACTATATAGTTTTCATTGTTCCAAGTGAACAAGTCTGTAGCCACTGTTTGCCATGGCCTAGCTGGGATTTTGTGGCATATCATGGGCTCTTTAGCGTTGGCAGGCCTGTATGTGAGACAGGTGGGGCACTTTCCAACCATCTCCTCAATCTGCTTGTTCATTCCAGGCCAGAATAGGATGTCACAGGCTCCCAGCTTGCACTTTTCCATGCCCATGAGACCTGTATGTACTTGGGATAACATCTCTGTACGCAGTGAGGCAGTGATGAGTATTTCTCCCCCTTAAATATGATGTTGTTTATTACTGAGAGTTCATCCCGGTAATTCCAGCACATTCTCCTCTCCTCAGGCCAACCTGACTTGATTGTCTCTTTCAGCTGCATGAGCTGTGTGTCTTTCGCGGTCTCCGCTCTGATCTCTCCCAGTTTTGTGTCGCTGACAGGTAATTTGCTGTACCCTGTATGTACCTGCATGTCCATGCCTTCTCTGAGACTGTCATCTTGGTCAGACAGTGACTTCCTGGAGAGAGTGTCTGCAACAGGAATGTCCTTGCCTGGCCTGTGGAGGATGGTGAACTCGTACCTCTGGAGCTGAAGAATCACCCTCTGTAGTCTTGGAGGCACTGCTGTAAGTGGTTTTCTCATAATGGACTGAAGTGGCTTGTGATCGCTTTCCACAATTGTGCGACGACCATATACGTACTGGTGAAAACGTTTACATCCAAATAAGATGGCATATAGCTCTTTCTCAAATTGGGCATAGTTTACTTCACTGTCGCTTAGTGCTTTTAATGCATAGCCGATGGGTTTTCTTTCTTGCAGTAGGACAGCACCTAGTCCATATTTAGATAAGATAAGATATTCCTTTATTAATCCCCCTTAGGAGAAATTCACATTGACCAGCAGTACAAGGGGATAGATGAGTGCAATAAAAACCTGACTATAGACAATAAACAATAAATAGATTTACCTAGACAAAATTAGATTAAATTAAATGCGAGCTCTTAAAGTCAGATCGGCGAAAAAGTGAGAACCTATATGCATACATAGTAATCATCATTGAGATGGACAGTGCAATTGGTTGATGAGCATACATGGTAGTCATCATTGAGGTGGACAGTGCAGTTGGTAGGTAAACATACTTGGTAGTTATCATTGAGATGAACAGCGCAATTGGTAGATGAGTAGATGAATAGTGCAATTGGTACCATAGTCTTGCTGAGGTGTAGATATAAAAATAAAAATAGATATAAGAATGAAGTAGATGTGCAGTTATCAGTTGTGTAAAATAGGTGTGCAAATGTGCGGAATGTGCAAGATGCAAAATGCTAAATGTGCAAATTTTACAGGGTATTCAAGGTAGTGTAAGTACAACATATGAATAGACCTAAAATAACAACAGCTAGAAAACAGTCCTGAGGTGTGTGGTGTGGTGTGTGTGTGGTGTGGTGTTCAGTCCATTATCTGGTGGTGTTGGGGCTTCCTAGAGCCTGATGGCTGATGGGATGAAAGAGCCCCCCAAGCGCTTGAGGCACGTGGCTGAGTGAGCCCATGGCTGAACGTGTCCCTGAGTTGCTTCAGTTCGGCATAGAGAGGGTGAGAGGGGTTGTCCAGGAACACCAGCAGCTTTCCCCTCGTCCTCCTCTCTGTCACCGCCTCCACACAGTCCAGCTTCATCCCCACCACAGAGCTCGCCTTCCTCACCAGCTTGTTCAGCTTGCTGGCACCACCGCTCCCGATGCCTCCTCCCCAGCACACAGCAGCGAAGAAGGTGACACTGGCTACCACCGACTGGTAGAACATCCGTAGCAGCCTAGTGCACACATTGAAAGATGACAGATGGACAGTGCAGTTGGTAGATAAACATGGTAGTTATCATTGAGATGAACAGTGCAATTGATAGATGAATAGATGAATAGTGCAATGGGTACCAGAGTCAAGATGCGTCAACTTGAAGCCTGAGCTCCTTGCTGGGGTCAAAATATGCTAGGACCGGACCTGGCTCTTGTGTGATCAGCTCTTTCATTTTCTTGAACACTTCATCGTGCTGTGTCCCACACAAATTCACTGGAGTCTTTGAGTAGGTGACGCAGGGGCGCATTGATGTCTCAGAGCATAGGCGCAAATTTTGATAAGTAGTTGACCGTATCAAGGATTGTCTCTAGCCACCTTTGTCCTTGGGTGGCTCCATGTCTCTCACAGCTGCAAGTTTGGCTGGATCAGGCTTGATCCCATCTTTGCTGATAAGGTGCCCAAAGTAGCTGTCTTGGGGTGTCAAAAACGGTGCTTTTGTCTGGGTTGAGTTTTACTCTTCGCTCTCTGGAGCACTGTAGCATGGCACAGAGGTTTTTTTTCATGTTCCTCTTTGCTTTGACCATAGATGAGGACATCGTCGACTATGGCTGTGACCCCCTGTAGCCCTTCATAAGTCTCATCGACTCTCTGTTAAAACTCGTCTTGGGCTGATATGATTCCAAAAGGTAGACGAAGGAATCTGTATCGTCCAAATACAGTGTTGAATGTGGTCAGTTTGGATGACTCCTCTGTGAGCTTTATCGCCCAGTAACCTGACCTGGCATCCATGACACTGAAGTAGCGGGCTCCTGCTAACTTTGCTGTGATGTCGTCGAGGGTAGGTAACGGATAATGTGGTCTCTTGATAGCCTTTTTTAGATCCTTGGGGTCGAAACACACTCAGTTTGCCTGTGGCTTTTCTGCTGCCACCATTGAATTGACCCAGTTCAGTTGGTTCGGTCACTTTGACAATGACCTGCTGCTTCTCCATGTTCTGCAGCTCCTCTTTGAGACGGTCAGGTAGTGCGATGGGGACGCGTCTTGGTCGGTGGATTGCAGGCGTTGCGTTAGGGTTGAGGTGGAGTCCTGGCAATGTCTACTGCTTTATCCAGAGTTAGGTCGGACCCGACGTTTAGTAGTTTCTCTCTCACTTTTAAGTGAATTTATCCCAAAAACCACACGGTCTCGTACCATCTCTTCACTGTTAGTAAAATTGCAGTCCTTCACAAGCAGTCCTAACTCTGTTACGAACTGTTCAAACGACTCACCAATTCCCTGTATCCTCTCATTGAACTTGTAACGAGCGAAAATCACGTTTGCCTTGGGCTTGACATATGCTTGGAAACGATCGTAGTACGATTTCAGTACCTTTCCTTCATCATCGGTAAGTGTCCATGTGTTGTAGATGTCCCGGCCTTTATCTCCAATCCAAAGAAGTAGGTAGCTGCACTTTTCCTCCTCACTTTTCTTCTTGAAAGGGCCAGAAAACATTAAATCCACAAGGAGCTTGAACTTTCGCCATGCTTTGGGCAAGTTGCTAGCATCCCAGTCCATGTGGGGTGAGGATATTCCCACTCTGGTGACGTCCATTATGTCGTTTCAAGCTCGATTTACTCTGACACCATGTCTTGTTTTGTACGGTATGTACAATTAATACCAGGAAGACGACGTGCTGTCAACTTATTTATTGTAAACCGGACTGCAGGTTAACATGTTACAGTGTAGCAGAGCTCTGCATGAACCGAACTCTGACCTGATGTCGCACACTGTCCACACGTTGTATCAACCAATCAAAATCATGCATTCATATATCCAATAGGTGGCGGTAGAATATTGAGTTACTTCTTACTACTAGGATATTCTGTGAAAAATGTACATGTGGGTACAACAATGGCCGTCGCTGCATTAGCAGCTGTGAACAGGCCAGCCGCCACTGTGGCTCCAGCGCCGGCCGTCGCTGCAGGAGCAGGTGAGCCCAGGCCAGCCGCCACTGTGGCTCCAGCCGCCACTGCCGCTCCAGCGCCGGCCGTCGCTGCAGTAGCAGCTGCCCCCAGGCCAACCGCACCTAAAACCACGCAAGAAACACCAAAAAACCACACGTTTCCTTTGCTCATTATTTGTTTCTTCTGCGGAGTGCATGACAAAAAGTCGGTTATTGTCCCGCAATAAAGGAAATCATTCAAATGAACATGCAAAATCTCAGCTTCTACTATCAAAAAGATGCGATGGGTAAGTGCACTGCAGCTGGCTAGTGTGGTCTGAAATGTGTGACAATCTCTCCCTCTCTGCCTGTTGTCGACCTGACCTAATGGGTTGACCAATGGGCAGAGAGGGGCAGGATTATCAATAGACTTTAGCACAAATGTGGCACATTTGTGCTAAAACTTATATTAGTTCTGCTGGTTTGCCATCCTCTCTCATGCCCTCCTTTGTTGGTTTGCGTTACTCTGTTTCTTTGTTGTAGGTTACCTCGAGGCAAAGCTGCTGGAAGTTTGACTTCAACATGCATACACCATATACTCCACAGACATTGCTTCACCATTGCTGACCCACGTTCATTCATTATTGTTATTTGTTGTGTTTTTGGTTTCTTAAAAAGTTAAGAAAGAACATAAATATCCAGCTGTTTCTGTGTGAACTCACTTTATTGTCATGTCCCTGAGCTCGTGACTATTTCTATTTTCTACTATGACTAAAGGGATGGTGTTCCCCCACCAGTTGCCATGCTGAGTCAAAATAGGCCCCTCTAAGAATATATCATCTACGGAAACAGCACAAGTCATTTCAACAACTGCCCTGTGTCCACCCAGTGTCCTGAGTGTTTATTGGCAGTTTCACTCAAGCAAATGCGTATTTCACTGTCACTTTAATAGACTAGGCGTAGTGTGTTTGTGTTACGTGTGACTTCTTTTGTTCACATACCTGCTGACTGCAATAGGGCCACCGTGGTGCCCGCCGCCACCGCACCCCCGTTCGCTATCGCAGCTGAGGACATCATGCCTGCTGCCAAAGACCCCGCAGCGATTCCGGCCGAGGTGAATCCAGCGGCCGCCAGAACGACAGGGGCAGCGGCCAGGGCAACACCTCGTCACAGATGAGCAAGCAAACACATTGAGCGACATGATTATTATACAGCTACGGATTTTAAAATCATAGAATAGGCTATACCAAAAGTATTTTAGCATGATTTTCAAGCGAAAATACACAACGACTTCCCGAGATGACTTACCAGCACCAATTGTACCAGCGACTGCTGTGTATACTATGCCTACAATAAAAACAAAAATAATAATCATAATATTTGAGATTTGCATTTCTTTTTGTATAGGTCTTGTGTCAAACATATTCCATTCCAAACACTATAAGTATTTCAACAAAAAAGGTTAAGGGCAAGCTACTTACGCATATCCATGTTGCCTGCTCAGTTTCCCGTTTTTTTTGGGACACGAAACCTATGTATCCAATCAGCCAAAATGTCGTGCTAGGCTACCTCCTAAACACGGGTTCAATCCCTCTGAAACACACAACACCAGGCCGAGTATAATTTACTATGTGTAAGGGTCAGCGGCCACACACACGTCAGCAACATGGACAGCACTTTAGCAACTCAGTAAAGTGGGCCACACCCACTTACACTGATTCCACCTCCACCCCGGGGTTTACACATAAGAGTGAAAAGATTGTTACCACAAACCACCACTAGACACTAGAAGCAGCATATATGAGCAGACAGAAATGTCCAGAAAATCAACCCCCAACAAAACATAGAAAATAAACACAACCAAAGAAAACAAAGGGCTACAGTGAGTATCAGATTTTATTTCACTGGACGACAGCACAGCAAAGCGCTCTAATCTGGCGCACCCATCGGCCCTCCTTAGGTAACATAACGTTTATCGAGAAACAAAGCTCTTACACAAAATGATAACAGAGTGAGTCATAAATACAGTATCGGTTCACCCAATACGCACACTACGCACGTTGCGTAGGGCTAGGGGCGGTCCTAGCCTGTTTGGTGCCCTGTGCGAACCCCCCCCCCCCCCCCCAAGGTCAAACCAGTTGGTTTAGGATTGTACAATTATGTATTTTATTGTAAAAACTCTTTGTCAGAACCATACTGAAATAAAACAGATATATAAATATATGCACATTATGCCATAATAACAAGTTAAAATAAGACATACATAAGTGTTTCCCACAGGAGTTTTGTAGACTATGGTGGGGGGCTCGCAATCCTCTAGGGGGGTCCGGGGGCATGCCCCCCCGGGAGAAAAAATTCAGTAGATTTCATTTAAATGCATCAATCTGGTGAATTTTGAGAACCAATTTATGACATATCAATTACTGACAAATTACTTAACTGCTGGTACTGGTATGAATGTTGATGACACAATGTGTCATACTAAATGGGGTTGAGGAGTTTTCAGAAAGCATTTATACAAAAATGACTAGAACACAGCGCTGAGCCTTTATAGCCTACTACTAGTGAACTGTCAAGCGCGCAGCTGGGGGGGGGGGGGGGGGTCGCGAGGACGCCTTGCCATGGCGACGGGGGGAAACAGGACGTTGGGGAGCCAAACCAGCCGCGAGGATTTCCCCTTCTATTAAACGCTACAGCCCACCTGTGTTGGCATATTATTGGGCTGCTAGTGAAGTCTATTTGACTAGGTGAAATGAGTCCGGGCCAGAGCTAGTGAGCAGAGCGGAGCGGAGCGCGAGCGAGCGAGGAGCGGATGGAATGTTGCTGGAGCGTGGAGCGGTTTTTTATTTAGACGCCAGAGCGGCCGCTCTGTTCCGCTCCAGTGTCGCTCCGATACCGCTCACACCACGAGTCTGAGACATGCCCAAATCCAAACGTGTGTAATAACTGGCGTGATTAACTTATGGTAGCCTGTTGCATTATTAGATGCCATTAGATGCCCGCTGCAGCAAGGGAGAAGGCCTGAATCGCGCGCCCCCCTCCCCCTCCCCCTTCCCCTTCCCCTTCAGGTTGTGTGTGTGAGACCAGCACAGCGGTAGGGCGGACCTGCACCAAACGGAGGGCGCACACACTCCCCACAATGAGATGGGCATTAGAAAACCTATCGGTGCCCATGTTATCAATCAAATCATGCACTGGCATGATGTCTGGGCAGCATAGGCGCTCGTCCAAAAAAAAAAAAAAAAAAAAATTGGCGTGCCTCCGATGCCGCCCCCCCAAAGATGCCGCCCTGTGCAACCGCACATGTCGCACATACGAGAAACCGCCCCTGCGTAGGGCCCCACAAACTCATAGGGGCCCCGCCCGTGGGGGAAAAAAAAAACCTGACGTGCTCGCGCACGTCAGATTGCCAGTGCGTGCATGTGCATCAACGTCATCAGCAGGATGGAGCAGAGTTATCCCTCAGGGAGTGAAAAGCGAAAAAGGAAAGTGCATGAAAATGAACAGCGCGAACAGCAGTCAGGTAACTCTCCTCTCCGGGTGGGAGAGTGGGAGGGACGGGGTTTGTCCGTGTTTGACCTACATAACAGGGCGGTGAGCCCTGGGTGAACAGCGGACGGTCTCCGTGTGCGTCTTGCTAGCTTCTGTAATGTGATATATCAATCGCTCTGAGTGTAGTTACAACTGCACTTATACAAATTGGAAAGTAATGGATAAATATTTAGGATTGAATTTTGTTTGCTTGGATAGCCCACAGGCACATATAGATGCAGATATATTAGTGAATAAATAAAGCTTGTGAACTATTATGACAATGGTGCTAAATAGGCTAAATAATAATCTAAATCACCTACATTTTAAGTATATGAAGGTCAGTCAATTTGACGGAACTGAATTAATAGTAGCCTGATCTATATTTTACAGGTGCTATGCTTAATTTCCTAACAAGCAGCACAGAGTCCAGTCAGTCAGCCAGTGGAGGGACAGAACAAGAAAAGACAGGCGCAGATGAGCCACCTTCAACCAGCACAGGTCCAGTACAGCCACCGTTGTCAAGTACAGACACAGGGGAAGAACAGGCAGACTCGGCCACTATTCACACGACCATGTGTGCACAGCAAGCATCAGAAGCTAGCTCAGACCCTAAAGCACCAGTCTCTGCTCCACCAAAGGATCCAGCAGACTGGTCCCCAGTCTTAACGGACTGTATGCGGACTGAGTTGGTGCGCAGAGGTCCATTCAAGTCAGGATTGGATTTTTTTTTTTAAATTAGACTAACAGGTGGCGACACTAGTGCAATATGTTTAAAGGGGGGATGAGTGGAAGCAGTGGGTGTCAGGTGCGACTGTTCAGTTAAGAGGGCCCCTTAGCAGAATTTTGCCTAGGGCCCCATTGACGTCTGAACCAGCTCTGCATAAATATAAACAATGGATACAGGTTGCTGAATGTAAACTGTAATGTTAAATGTAAGTTTAACTTTGCAGATGTTTATTAACTATATGTTGTTGTGAAGATAGGAGTATAACCTTTTTATTTCATGTTTCAACTCAGAAAAGAGAGTGCAAAGAGTGCATTTTACACAATATCTAAGAGAGATCAACATTTCAATGATGTTGGGCCACTATCGTCCTGGATAGCCGCCGAGAGGCTAAGCGAGGGAACAAGCCAAAGTTGCCGGACACGCTTCTTCTTCAATAAAAACTAAGGTCCAAACAGATGGCCGTTTCATTATAATTTATTGTGGCTAAGACTCAAACAGTGATGGCTCACAAAAAGGCCTAAAAACATCCAAAACAGTGAACATAGCGGTCAGCAAAAGTAAGAGCTTCCCCTCCCCACCCTCTCATTCATTCATTAATTTCCCCTTCAGGTGAAGAACAGCTGATACTTCTACTGACGCACACCCCTACGTGACTCCTCCCCGGAAGTGACCAAAAAAAACTACCTGGCGCTTACAAATGAGAATAGAATAGCTTTATATGTTTGCCTTACTGTGAGGATATCTAGAGAAGTGTACAGGGTATTTAATATACCAAAAATGATCGAAACATAACATGGCTTCAAAAACAAAGGCAACAATCCCAACACCATGCAGGTGGAAGCAGAGACTGCGTGTTCTGTCACGACGCTGAAACGGAACCAATCACATTTTCACTCAGTTCATGTTCCTCGACCACATTGGCTTTTGAAGAATTGGACAGAGCAATAGTGTTTTGCAATCGAGGGCCCTCATGTACTGTATTTATAGGCTCCCAGTAAGGCAACTCTTCTCCGTTTTGGCACCGCAGTGGTGGAACAAGCTCCCTGCCAAAGTCAGGACTGCAGAGTCACTCCCCATCTTCCGGAAGAGACTCAAGACTCACTTGTTCAGAGTTCACCTGAACCCTGCAAAACATCCATCCTCTTAAAAAACAAACAAACCAAAAAAAAAAAAACCCTCATGCTCTTATTTGTTGTACGTCTTGGCACTTTAATCGCTCTTTGTAACTCGGCACTTTAATCGCTCTTTGTAACTTGGCACTTAGTCAGAGATGTTGTATACTAGCAATGATTAACCTAGCAATTGAATGCTTGAAATTTGCTCTGGTGACTTTCTTACTGTATTCACAGAAATGAAAAGTGTCACCTTATTATGACTAGGACACTCTGACGACCGTGGCAGATAGGAGGATGCTGTCCAGGCTACGGACTATCATGGACAATGCCTGTCCCCCTCTCTTTTCCACCTTGGCTCAGCGGAAGAGTACCTTCAGCAGAAGACTCCTCTCACCGAGATGCACCACAGAGCGACATAGGAAATCATTCCTGCCTGTGGTTATCAAACTATACAATTTGTCACTATCATCTTAGTTTCCGCTGCATAATGGGTTATTCATACTGCATAACTGGTCATTTTTACCACTACCAAATCCGACATCCTACATCTTTGTGTATGCTATTACCTCTATAGTGTATGCCTGGATGTATGTACATTTATGTATATTTCTATATTTCTTTATTATTTAGGACCTATTGTAGGACCTATTGCTACGGTGCCTGAACCCCTATAACTTTGAACGGTGACCGCAAACATTTTCTTTACTGCAGCCGCAGCCATCAGAACAGACAAGCGCAAACCATTGATGAAATGAAGCGAATATAAAAGAAAGAACGCAGCCTACGTGTGGATGTAGGCAATTTATATTCGCAATACTTACTAAAATATAATGAATAGGGTTCAATTGTATTTGCATTAGTTGTTTGAAGAGCAAAAAAACAACGGTCAGTCTTAACGTAAGTTTACAACCGGCAAGTCGGTAAAATTCGATTAATCGTGCAGGCCTAACTGTAAGAAATGCAATTTCCTTCAGGGATCATTAAAGCATGTCTGTCTGTCTGTCTGTCTGTCTGACAAATGTACTCTTTGTAAGTCACTTTGGATAAAAGCGTTTGCTAAACACACTAAATGAAAATGTAAAGTAAAGGGCAAGTAAGGGTCAGGGCTTCTTGCTCAGGGTGCTTACAGCAAGACTGGACAATGGGTGGACATGCTATCATCCCAGTGTACATTATAGACTGACATTATAGACTGACATGCACACAAACTACAAGGACTAAATGTAAATATACACCAATATATCATGTTGTTTGTTTTTGGACGGGAAATCAAGAGGCATAACATAGACAGAGGGGATCAAACTTTTTAAAGTTTAGCTCGAAAACAATTGACGTTGAAAAAATATCCAGCCATACCCATGACGTTTTCTGGTTTAACAACATTTATTTCTTGATAGATTTCGAAGCACATACCAGGGTAAAGTCACATTTGTTAGATATATCCATAATCCTATCTCTCGCCGACATGGTCCACCATGTTGGATTATTTCCAGAAGTTCCGCTGCCGCCACGCTATGGCAGCTGAGGACATCATGCCTGCTGCCAAAGACCCCGCAGCGATTCCGGCCGAGGTGAATCCAGCGGCCGTCAGAACGACAGGGGCAGCGGCCAGGGCAACACCTCGTCACAGATGAGCAAGCAAACACATTGAGCGATGTGATTATTATACAGCTACGGATTTTAAAATCATAGAATAGGCTATACCAAAACTATTTAAGCATCATTTACAAGCGAAAAGTTGTAAAATACACGACTTCCCGAGATGACTTACCAGCACCGACTCCACCAGCGACTGCTGCGCATACTAAAATAAAAAATAAAAAATAATAATCATATTATTAGATTTGTATTTCTTTTTGTAGGTTATAGGTCTAGTGTCAAACATATTACATTCCAAACACTAAATAAGTATTTCAACAACAAAAAATGAAGGGCAAGCTACTTACGCATATCCATGTTGCAGAGAAATAGCTCAGCTTGCTCAGTTTCCCGTTTGGGTCAGAATAGAGTCCTTTAGAGGACTAAAGGACTAAAGGACTCTAGGTCAGAAAGGACATGACACCTCTGTTTCCAATGAGCGCCTTGTTTCACTAGACGACAGCACAGCAAAGCGCTCTGATCTGGCGCACCTGTTGGTCCTTAGATACATAAATGTCGTTTCTCGAGAAACAAAGCTCTTACACAAAATGTTGACAGAGTGAGTCAAAAAGATAAAACTATGCATACAGGTTGCTGAATGTTGGCTATGGAAACCGTTGAAAGAGTGTGTAATGAACTTGTTTAAAAACAATTGGTTTCCAAAACACATTGGCTATTTATAGGGAGAACTTCTCTTGCCTGGCCTAGAAGCAGTAAAATACTTTAAAAGAAGTATAATAGTCAAAGTCACTAGCATGCCTAGGCCTACATCTCTATCTACACAGTGTTGGTGCCTTTGCCTATTTTAACCTATACGTTAACGATTATTTTATTTAAGTTAACATTTTTTGAAATGTAACTTTAACTTTGCAGATGTTTATTAACTGTATATGTTGTTGTAAAGATAGGAGTATAACCTTTTTGTTTCATGTTTCATTTCTGTTTCAACTCAGAACAAAGAGTGCATTATACACAATATCTAACAAAGATCAACATTTCAATGACAATATAAAAGCTTTATGTGTTTGCCTTACTGAAAGGATATCTTAGAGAAGTGTGGGTATTTAATAATTATACAACAGAAGGTCAAAAAATGATCGAAACATAACATGGCTTCAAAAACAAAGGCAACGTTCCCAACACCAGGTGGAAGCAGAGACGGCGTGTTCTGTTACGACGCTGAAACGGAACCAATCACATTTTCAGTCAGTTCATGTTCCTCGACCACGTTGGCTTTTGAAGAACTGGACAGATCAATAGTGTTTTGCAGTCGAGGGCCCTCTGCAATGTACTGTATTTCTAGGCTCCCAGTAAGGCAACCCTTCTCCGTTTTGGCACCGCAGTGGTGGAACGAGCTCCCTGCCAAAGTCAGGACTGCAGTCACTCCCCATCTTCCGGAAGAAAGACTTACTTGTTCAGAGTTAACCTGAACCCTGCAGAACATCCATCCTCTTAAAAAAAAAAAAAAAAAAATACAAACAAGCGCTCATGCTCTTATTTGTTGTACATCCTTGCACTTTAATCGCTCTTTGTAACTTGACACTTAGTCAAAGATGTTGTATACTAGCAATGGTTACCCTAGCAATTGAAATGCTTGAAACTTGTTCTGGTGACTTTCTTACTGTATGGCAGCAATGAAATGTTTCACCTTCTGGTGACAAATGTACTCTTTGTAAGTCGCTTTGGATAAAAGTGCCTGCCAAATGCCCTAAATATAAATGAAAATGTTAGGCTGTATTTCAATTTACCGCCACATGGATATGTATTGATTTACATATGTATTGTTGTTATTTCCATGTTCTTATTATTCATTTTGTATCTCCTTTTCATTACTGTTTGACTTTCCTTTACCCATGCTGCTGTGATACCCAAATAAAGAAATAACAACCTGTTGCCCAAAAAAGTTACGCAACTTGCTCAAGGACGCCTGTATGCAGCTGATCGATCAGATGAGAGCCAGACATCTTGACTGTTTGTTTGCAGCTAATAGCAAGAATTACAGATACAGATTTTACATCAAGATTTTTATCGAAATAGTCCCCACGGACTTCTGGCAATTTTCTGGAGCCCCCTGATGAAAAGCACCGGTGTGCTTGGGAAGTAAGTACGAAGACCGGGCAGGAAAGGTTTGTACCCATCCTCTACTGCTTCTTAAAGTTGTCTTACTCTTGCATCACGTTTATGTCTACCCGAGTTGTAGCGCTACGGAAAAACACCTGACTTTACACACACACACACACGCACACGCACACGCACACACACACACACACACACACACACACACACACACTTTAATCATGCAGATGCTTTATCTAAAGCTACTTACAGTGAGTGACATGTCATTAAAGTATGTATACTTGTATATATACTTGTATGTATTTATAGTTGTAAACTAGCAATGGTTAACCTAGCAATTGAAATGCCCGAAACTTGTTCTGGTGACTTACTTTCTGTATTAGCAGCAATGAAATGTTTCACCTTCTTATGACAAATGTACTCTTTGTAAGTTGCTTTGGATAAAAGCATCTGCTGAATGCACTAAATTAAAATTTAAAGTAAAGGGCAAGTATGGGTCAGGGTTTCTTGCTCAGGGTGCTTACAGCAAGACTGGACAATGGGTGGACATGGTTTTGAATTAATCAAAACATCTAAAATAGTGACTACTACTGGTAATCCTAATAAACCATAAAGGTCATTTATGGTAATGAGATATTTTGGATTCATTTAGGCTACATAACTAGTAAGTCCTGCAATCGGTGAATATATTTTGCATGACTGTACAATACCAAATGATATTCAGTGATGGTGAACTGAATCCCAGTGTACATTATAGACTGACATGCACACAAACTACAAAGACTAAATGTAAATATACACCAATATATCACATTGTTTGTTTTTGGACGGGAAATCACGAGTCATACCTTAGACAGAGGGGATCAAACTTTTTAAAGTTACAATAAAACCATTAAAATCTTTAACAATAGCTAAATAAAAGAAAACCAAAAATAATGGCCAAAGCATATTTAAAGAGACAAATTGGAGATAAAAAGCTCCCATCTTGTATACAACCCTTGCCCCATCATCATAACCTCTGAAATGTGAACACTGCAGGAAGCTTGAATGTGTTCCAAGCCTGAAGCTCTAATGCTTATCGGCCTGAAAAGAACCAAAATGTAAAAATTTTAAATGCACAAAAAACTCTTTCTCACTGCCCCTCCTGGTTTGACTTCTATACAGCACAAAATACTTGCAAATGATTATATATTATCATAACTTGGCTTAACCGTGTTTTAGTTGTCGTACATAAATAATAAATGGCAAATTCCACAAAGACAATATTCAGTTTCTATAATATATTTCTTAATTGTAATTGATATACTGGAATGAGACAGTACTGAATTCAAGATTGTGAACTCTAATGTACTTCTCTTTGATTTCTTCTTGTTTGTTCTACAGAGTTGTTCATTGAGCGCTTCTGCATGACTGGAGGAAACAGTCCTATTGGCTACCTAAAGGCCTATCACACCAACCTGTACCTGTCCGCTGACCCAACCAAAGTTAGAGAGGCACTGGAAGAAGGTAAGGGCTATGAATAACTAATCATTCATTAGCTCGGGGTACGAAAAACAAAACAACCCCACAGTACATACAATTCTCAGGACCTGACACTGGAGAATAGGGAAACACTTGCTGATGAAAAGATGAAAAGAAAATGAAGGGAATGGGAATTGGAGCAATGATATACTATACATATACATATGCTTTGCTATATGTACACTAGTAGTAAATGAGACTAGATGATTTAACTCAATTATCTGATTTAAGTCAGATAATTGATGCAGGATGGCATGCCACGTTCCCTCCCCAAGAAGCCGGTTAAGGACACAGAGACCTCTATGGCTGCCATTTAGCATGGAACCTACGTAGCATTGGTGAATAAAGGTGACCAGAAACACCATGAAACATGAAAAATTAATCATGCTCGCGGAAGGGATAAGGAATGGTGTTTTTTGGGTGTTTTTTTTTTTTTTACTATAGACGCTGCAGGTTGTTGCAGAGGATCATGGAAAAGAATCCACCTAATATTGTCATGTCTTTTATTTGAAAAATGCTCAACATGATTATCGTTACAGTATTCTGCATGTGCAACTGAACAGATGGAGTCGTCCATTTTGATTATGTGTGAACAACAAAATTACTTTTATTTAAACTAGCCAACTTTTTTGCTCTCCAACAAAAAAATAATGCTGTTTAGAACAAACACATCAGAACAAACTCTCATGGTTATAGGTTATATGGTTAGAGCTTCCAATTCAATAAGTCTCTCACAAGGTCTGAATTGCGATGGGTGATGAGTTTCAGAGGAACACAAACAAAACTGGCCGGAACTCCAGCTGGAGTTTCGACCGTCTCATTAACTGTACCTTCATGAACTATGGTTGTCTAACGTTAGATCAGACCCATAGCAAGCACACTTTAGTGTGTAGAATTTCTATCGACTAGCGGTGAGGAGGCAGATTGCAACCAAACACTTCAACCCACCCCTATACCTTTCAAACAAATATGGTGGCCTGGTGTAGACATGAGCCGATCTGATAACCCACGCTATTAAAAGTATACAGTGAAATGCGGCTCATGCCTCTTGGTTTACATCCAATATTACCATAAAAATAAAAATAAATAAACGGGTTACGATGTCGTGTTTGAGGAGGGTGTCCTCCTTTGCTGTGCTTGAGACAACTCACAAATTGGCCACAATACGCCAAACTTCCTTCGGGCCTGAAATTGAATCTGTTGCCCTTCTTTCAAATATTGAGCAAACGAGCCAAGGCAACAAATATGCAGAAATGTTTTTATTGGAATGTAGTTTAGATAACATTGTGTATGCACAAAGCAACAAGAAACATGTTTTCAGAGTAGATCTATAATCTGAAGATTATAAAGTTGCTAGCCCCATTCCACTGTTAGCAAGGATTGCTAAGGCAGGCGGGGGAAATTTGAGGAATTACTTTCATACAATTCACCCCCCCCAAAAAAATCCCATTGTTGTAGCCTAGTGCAAAAAAAACTTAAACCCAATTAAGAAATCAGTTTGACAAGATAAGGGCATAATCAGAAGATGCTAGCCAGTCCAGCCGCCACTGTGGCTCCAGTGCCGGCCGTCGCTGCTGTAGCAGCTGCCCCCAGGCCAGCCGCACCTACAACCAAGCAAGACACACCATAAAACTTTAGGTTATTTACATAACCCCGGTTCCCCGAGTAATAAGAGTGAGATGTCTCACTATGGGATGCACGCCTCGCTGCATACCTCAGAAGCATTAATCTCATTACGACAATCCTGATTGGCTGGTGAAACGTGTCCGTCCGCCCCAGGTAGTCTCACCTACCTTAAATAGCTCATGCGGACGGCACCACGTCATTCAAGATAAGCACCTCTTCTCACTCGCCCAAGCAAGAAGGGTTGTCTGGTGAGACATCTCACTCATATTACTCAGAGAACCGGGGTTATGTAAATAACCTAAAGTTCTCTTTCATAGTATTTCATTCGATGTCTCACTATGGGATATGGTTGCTCCTGTATTGCCAGACAAGCTTATCTAGTGTCCACCAACCTACAGGAAAAAGTACTCTATTCCAATCAGGACAGCAAAACTGCGCGTGCCACGCACAGAGCAGAGACATCCAGCATATAGAAACGGACAAAAGTGAGAGGCGAGGACCAACTCGCCGCAGCACAGATATCCTGAACAGAAACTCCCCTGAATAAAGCCTAGTTTATACTTCTCCGACTGCGTAATCCGTAATCCGACTGCGTAACTACGGACACCCCTCGAGCCCTCATAGTTCTCCGTCGTGGTGACGGATACGCAATGCAATTTCCCGCTTGACCAGTAGGGATCGCTACGCAAGAATGGCCATGACATTCACGCAAGTAAATATGTACAAAAGGGAAAAATATTTAAGAGGGGATCAATTATTAAATATAAAAGGGGATACATTATAAATGAAATGCTTTTAAAAGTAAAAACCGTACACAAACAAAAAAAAACAAAAAACTATTTACAACAATTTAGTGCAATTTGCCACCGTCTCTTTTAAGTTTCACAAGTTCAAGTAGGTCGGCTTGCATTTTGGAGCTTTATGCGTCCATATAGTAAAGCGTAGCCTATATATGTTGTAGCGTATATATAGCGTATAAAGCGTATATACATAAATGGCGCTGCCAGTGTTTACGTTGTGATAGAAGTCGATAGCGATAGAATGTGATTCATTGTGAGTCATTCATGTGTAAATGACGTGTTTAGAGGACCAATTGCAGCCCTTGCGGTCTCCGTTGTGCGTTGATGGAGTGACGGATACTTAAAAAATATTTCGGGCCGACGGAGACGACGGAGAGGCTCTCCGTCAGGCTCTCCGTACCCGACGTACGGCACTTTACGCAGAAGTATAAACTAGGCTTTAGGCCCAGGATGTGGCCAAGCCCCGAGTCGAGTGCGCTCGCAGCCCCACAGGTGGCTGCAAACCCTGACTCGTATAAGCCAAAGCAATCGCCTCCACCACCCAGTGGGATAGGCACTGCTTTGTGACAGGTTTCCCCTTATGAGGGTTAGCCCAGGAGACGAACAGCTGATCGCTCCTCCTGAAACCCCTCGTCCTATCCATATAAGTGTGCACCGCACGGACTGGACATAACACATGTGACCACTGCTGACCTGGTGAGGCAGCAAAAGCCACAAGGTCAATCGGAGAATATGAGCCAACCACCTTAGGCACAAAAACCGGGTTGGGCTTCAAAATCATCCTTACATCCCCCGGGAAGAGCTGAGCGCACGAGGGATGCACCGAAAGCGCATGGATGTCACTAACCCGTTTAGCCGAAGCCAGAGCCAGCAACAACACTGTCTTGAGGCAGGGACACGTGTTTCAAGTCTGCCCCCTCCAGTGGCTCAAAAGGAGGGCCCTTAAGCCCCTCCAGAACCACAGCCATATCCCATGGTGGTACCAATGGTCTGGACACGGGGAGAAGCCTCCGCGCTCCCTTCATAAAACGGCAACTCAGCGGGTGCTGGCTCGCTGTTTGCTTCCCAAACTCCACGTGACAGGCGGCGATAGCTGCCAAGTACACTTTAACCGTGGAGAAGGCTTTTCGTTTGTCAATCAGGTCCTGCAAGAATGACAATATCACTCCTACTGGACACTGAAAAGGAATGTGGCCATTTCTGTGGCACCACCCCTCAAACACTCTCCACTTACAGTCATACAGAGACCTAGTGGAGGAGGCTCGAGCACTCTGTATAGTGGAAATCACCAGCTGTGAAAGACCCACAGCTGACAGATTTAGCCACTCAGGGGCCAAGCCTATAGTGCCAGGCGCTCTGGGTGCGGGTGGAAAACCGCCCCCCCCTCCCTGCGATAGCAGGTCCCTGCGCAGCGGGAGCTGCGCAGGGAGCGCACAGCAACTGATATATCTCCGCCAGCCAATGCATCGCAGGCCAATGCGGAGCTATCAAAATCACTACGTGGCCGTGCTCCCTCACTCTGAACAGAGTGGGGGGTATCAATGCCAGGGGGGGGAATGCGTAGAGACGCTCGCGCGGCCAGGCGTGCGCTAGTGCGTCTACGCCGAGGGGAGCATCCACGCTGCGCAGAGAGTAAAACAGCGTGCACTGCGCGTTGCCCCTTGACGCAAACAGAGTGAGTGAGTGATGAATCTCCGGGTGCAGAGTCCACTCCCCGTATATTGGCCCGCCCCTGGACAAACAGGTCCGCGCCCGTGTTCAGGACTCCCGGGATGTGCGTCGCTCTCAGGGAGAGGAGACAACCGCAGCTCCACAGGATCAATTTGCGTGCCAGCATATGCAACTGATGGGAGCGTAATCCCCCCTGACGTTTGATGTACGCTACCGTCGTCGTAATGTCCGTCCTCACCAGGACATGATGACCCATAAGGGACGGAAGGAAATGTTTCAGGGAGAGGAACACCGCTGAAAGTTCCAGAAAATTTATGTGAGACCGCTGGAGGTCCACACTCCAGTGGCCCCTCACAAACCGGCCCTCGTAAATTCCGCCCCAACCTGTCAGGCTGGGAGCCCATGGGCACCCCATGAGTCAGAAAAGACGGGACTCGCCTGTGGCGCAGCGCCCTGGCGCACCCCAGTGTGACCAGCACTCTCCGTGCGCCATGACGCACAGGATCCAGCCCGCATGAGGCCACCCAAAGCTGGAATTCCCTCATGTGGAGGCGACCAAGATGGACTACGAGAATGGCAGATGCCATCAGCCCGAGTAACCGAAGACACAATCTGAATTGAACAGATTTGCCCGGATGAAAAAGCGCGAGACATGACCTGAAAGCTTTCAGGTCATGAAAGCTTCCCGCTTCCCCCCCCCCCCCCCCGTTTGAGGACCAGAAAATGCCTGGAGTAAAAACCGCTCTGACACTGTGTGGGAGGTACGCCACAGATTGCTCCTTTGTTTAACAGTGAGAGGATTTCCTCCTGTAAAACGCGAGCTAACTCTCCCTGAGCCTGGGAGTGTATTAAACCGGCGAATCGTGGGGGAACAGCGGTGAACTGCAGTCTGTATCCCCTCGAAATCGTCCTTTCCACCCAGGATGAGGCTGCGAGTGCGGCCCATCTCTCCCATCTGGGGGAGAGAGTTGACACACACCGCAGCCCCTCCACCATGAGAGGCCCCAGCCGCGGTGCGGTGGCGCCCTCTCTTGGCGGAATCGTGACATGGCCCCCGGGTGCCGCTGAGCAATTTTGCCCGGGAGGGCAGCGCAGCGGCGGGGCCCGCACGTTCCCCGCCCCGGGGAAAGCCGTGGCTTTCCGCCGAGGGGGGACAGCGGGTGTCGCCACCGAGCTGTTTATATTTATTTTTATACATTTGGCTTTTATTAGCTGCGCTCTCGGCACTCGGCCTGGATGCGGCAACATGTGTCATTGTGCGTGCTTTTGGACATGAGAGAGGGGCAACTGCTGGACCCTCCGCCATCAACTGTCTGTTTCTCCCGGTTCGCTCTGGCACGGTCCGTGGCAGCCGGGAGATGGGGGCGAGGTGGGCCTCCGGGTGCACACTCAACAGACGAACAGGTGGAGCTGGCGAACGGGGAACGTCCAGCTGCATCACCGGTGGAGAGAGTGGCGATCAGGCCGCTCTCTTCTTTTCCCTGGCCTGGTTGACGCAACCGGGGCCGAGGATTTCTTGGGCCAGCTGGGCCGACTGCTTGGCAGGGGGGCCGGGGCGGGCTGGGGTTTTGGCTGTCTTGGTATCTTAAATTGTGAAACCTGGGGAGCAGCCTGTGCGAAGCTTTTTCGCTGCGCAGGGGGAGAGGGAGCCGGGGGCTTTCGAGGGAGGCAAAGTCGGAGAGCTTCGTCCTCCTTCTTTTTGGCTTCGCACCGGCATTGCATTGAATCCAACGCGGAGCCAAAAATCCCCCCCGGGACAATGGGCATGTCCAGGACGTCGTCCCTCTCCCGGTCCGACAGGTTGGCGAGGTTGAGCCACCGCGCTCGCTCCTGCAGGACCATAGTCCCCAGCGCTTTTCCCGTGGCCCGGACCGCTCAGCGTTGGACACACAGGTCGGTGATCACCGGTATCTCCTCCCACGTAGCTGGGTCCTGAGCTTGCCCAAAATCCTCACATAGCTCAGCCTGGTACGCCGTGAGCAGTGAGAGGACATTGAGCGCTCTGGCCGAAAGCGCTACCGCCTTGTACGCCTTTTCAGTCAGGGCTGACTGAAAACGGTCATACTTGGACGGCAGGCTGGGGCTCCTGGAGGACACCGCTGACAGCCGCGGGCGGAGGTGCGCTGCAACAAGTGGCTCCATCGGAGGCATGCGGAGCAAGCCCAGGCTCTCCATCACCTCGCAGTCGAGGGGCGAGGGCCCGGGAAACGGGCTCCTGCTGCTGTATGGGCGGTCTTTCCATGAGCGCACCACCTCATCCAGCAGCTCGGGGAAGACGGGGAGAAGTTGTTTCGTCGCGCTCTTGGCCAAGGGCAATTTCTTCCCCTAACCCTAACCCTCGATGTCCAGCCGGGCAGCCGCGCGTTTGCACACGTCGAGCATGTCCGAGCTGGGGAGGGGAGAAGCTGGTGTGCTTCCCTCACCTCCATCCCGAGAGGCGACGGAGGCCGCGGGCTGTGCAGCCCGCGGCCTCCGCGAGTCAAGAAGATGTCGTCCTCGTCGTCATCCTCTGATATGAGGGGTTCCGAGGCGCATCTTCATCATCCCCATAGTCCAGTTCTAGGACGTCTTCCTCTAGCGGGGGGTCCGCGGCTAGGCTGAGCTGGGAGCCCCAGCTGGCGCTAGCCTCCGGTGCCGCCAACGCAACGACCCCCGTCTCCTCTCCACGGCGGCGCCATCAGAAGGGAGATAGGGGTCATGTCCAGACAAGCTAGCCTGGTGGGCTAGCCGTCTGCGGAGACTCTTTACGGTGAACACCGCACAGTGCTGACACGAGCCGGGGACTTTGATGGCTAGCCGGGCGTGTTCCAGCCCCAGGCAGCCCGAGCAGACCTGGTGTGGATCTTTGCTCGAGATCTTGTTCCCACAGCGACAGGGACAGGCCCCGGAGTCTCCGAACCCTCTGGTGTGATGGGCTTTAGCCTCCATTCCTCGCGAGCTGGTGTGCAAGCGGGGAGTTGAGGCAGTTAGCTGGTGTGCTAACTGTAAGAAAAAACCGAGAGGCTAACTGGTTTGTTAACACTGGGTACTTGAACAGCCGTGGTGGGGCGCCGAGGATAGTACCGACCAAACCGTGGGGGGGGGGGGCAAGGAAAGTACAGCTTTGATACGATCTGGTGTGACCGTCGAAGCAGAAAATCTCTAAGGCTAGGTAGCACCCGGCGACAGAAACTAGGTAAGGTCTATCTGTGGACAGTTAAACTAGCTAGACCAGGACGCGAGATACGCTCCGAGTGAGAAGAGGTGTTTGAATGACGTGGTGCCATCCACATGAGCTATTTAAGGTATGTGGGACTACCTGGGGCGGACAGACACGTTTTACCAGCCAATCAGGATTGGCGTAATGAGATTAATGCTTCTGAGGTATGCAGCGAGGCGTGCATCCCATAGTGAGACATCGAACGAAATATTATGAAAGAGAACCACACGTTTCCTTTGCTCATTATTTGTTTCTTCTGCAGAGTGTGTGACAAAAATTAGATTATTGTCCCGCCATAAAGGAAATTATTCAAATAAACATACAAAATTCCTACTAAAAAAACTACTATCAAAAAGATCCTGCGATGGGTAAGTGCACTGCAGCTGGCTAGTGTGGTCTGAAATGTGTGACAATCTCTCCCTCTCTGCCTGTCGACCTGGCGTAATGAGTTGACCAATGGACAGAGAAAGCGGGATTATCAATAGACTTTACATAGACTTTGCATAAACCATATACTCCACAGACATTGCTTCACCATTGCTGACCCACATTCATTTATTAATGTTATTTGTTGTGTTTTTGGTTTCTTAAAAAGTTAAGAAAGAACATAAATATCCTTTGATAAGCTGTTTCTGTGTGAACTCACTTTATTGTCATGTCCCTGAGCCATTCGTGACTATTTCTATTTTCTACTATGACTAAAGGGATGGTGTTCCCCCACCAGTTGCCATGCTGGGTCAAAACAGGCCCCTCTAAGAATATATCATCTACGGACAAAGCACAAGTCTTTTCAAAAACTGCCCAGTGTCCTGAGTGTTTATTGGCAGTTTCACTCAAGCAAATGCGTATTTTACTGTCACTTTAATAGACTAGGCATAGTGTGTTTGTGTTACGTGTGACTTCTTTTGTTCACATACCTGCTGACTGCAATAGGGCCACCGTGGTGCCCGCCGCCACCGCACCCCCGTTCGCTATGGCAGCTGAGGACATCATGCCTGCTGCCAAAGACCCCGCAGCGATTCCGGCCGAGGTGAATCCAACGGCCGTCAGAACGACAGGGGCAGCGACCACGGCAACACCTCGTCACAGATGAGCAAGCAAACACATTGAGCGATGTGATTATTAAACAGCTACGGATTTTAAAATCATAGAATAGGCTATACCCAAACTATTTTAGCATGCACAATACACAACGACTTCCCGAGATGACTTACCAGCACCAACTGTACCAGCGACTGCTGCGTATACTAAAAAAAAAAAAAAAAAAAAAAAAAAAAAATGTTTTTAGATTTGTATTTCTTTTTGTAGGCTATAGGTCTTGTGTCAAACATATTCCATTCCAAACACTAAATAAGTATTTCAACAACAAAAAATGAAGGGCAAGTTACTTACGCATATACATGTTGCAGAGAAATAGCTCAGCTTGCTCAGCTTGTTTGGGTCAGAAGGGAAATGAAACCTGTGTAAATGAGCGCCTTGTTTCACTAGACGACAGCACAACAAAGCGCTCTGAGCTGGCGCACCTGTCGGCCCTTAGATACATCACTTTCGTTTCTCGAGAAACGAAGCTCTAACACAAAATGATAATTTAAATTACTTTAAAAGAAGTATAATAGTATAATAGTCAAAGACACTGCACTCTCTTATAGGCCTACATCTCTATCTACACAGTGCTGGTGCCTTTGCCTATTTTAACCTATACGTTAATGATTATTTTATTTAAGTTAACATTTTTTGAAATGTAACTTTAACTTTGCAGATGTTTATTAACTGTATTGTTGTAAAGATAGGAGTATAACCTTTTGTTACATGTTTCATTTCTGTTTCAACTCAGAACAAAGAATGCATTATATACAATATCTAACAAAGATCAACATTTCAATGACACTATAATAGCTTTATGTGTTTGCCTTACTGAAAGGATAAGTGTACAGGGTATTTAATATACAACAGAAGGTCCAAAAATGATCGAAACATAACACGGCTTCAAACACAGAGACTGCGTGTTCTGTTACGACGCTGAAATGGAACCAATCACATTTTCACTCAGTTCATGTTCCTCGACCACGTTGGCTTTTGAAGAATTGGACCGATCAATAGTGTTTTGCAGTCGAGGGCCCTCTGCAATGTACTGTATTTCTATAGGCTCCCAGTAAGGCAACCCTTCTCCGTTTTGGCACCACAGTGGTGGAACGAGCTCCCTGCCAAAGTCAGGACTGCAGAGCCACTCCCCATCTTCTGGAAGAGACTCAAGACTCACTTGTTCAGAGTTAACCTGAACCCTGCAGAACATCCATCCTCTTAAAAAAACAAACAAACGCTCATGCTCTTATTTGTTGTACGTCTTTGCACTTTAATCGCTCTTTGTAACTTGACACTTAGTCAAAGATGTTGTACACTAGCAATGGTTACCCTAGCAATTGAAATGCTTGAAACTTGTTCTGGTGACTTTCTTACTGTATTGGCAGCAATTAAATGTTTCACCTTCGGGTGACAAATGTACTCTTTGTATGTCGCTTTGGATAAAAGTGTCTGCCAAATGCCCTAAATGAAAATGTAGGCACCCCTGGTTAGGCTGTATTTCAATTTACCGCCACATGGATATCTACTGCTTTGCATATGTATTGTTGTTATTTCCATGTTCTTATTATTAAATTAATTATTAAAGTTACAATAAAACCATTAAAATCTTTAACAATAGCTAAATAAAAGAAAACCAAACATAATGGCCAAAGCATATTTACAGAGACAAATTGGAGATAAAAAGCTTCCATCTTGTATACAACCCTTGCACCATCATCATAACCTCTGAAATGTGAACACTGCAGGAAGCTTGAATGTGTTCCAAGCCTGAAGCTCGAATGCTTATCGGCCTGAAAAGAACCAAAATGTAAAAATTTTAAATGCAACAACAACTCTTTCTCACTGCCCCTCCTGGTTTGACTTTTCTATACAGCACAAAATACTTGCAAATTATTATATATATATTTATATTTGTATCTATATATCTATCTATATATTGTTTATCAGACACGGATCACATCAGCAGACACAACCACTTCAGTTCTTTAGAGAGAAGCGTAAACTTCTTTCCCCATTCAGTTTAAGGGCCTATACAACAGAAGTCAGATTTTGAGAATGGATTTCGTGAGGCATCTGCATAAAACCGGAAGTTGGGGTGGGACATAGCTTTTCAAAAATGCTCTGTGCAGTATCCTCCAAAAGGTTTGGTTATAGCACGGTTGGACCTCTGGATCCAGAATTATCCCCCTGCATACGTTGTTCAGCACTGTCTCTCAAACATGGTACTGCTGTCTTTTTCCGCCGCATTATGGTCAACAGGAGTGTCCTAGCTCTCTCTATAATAGCTCTGATTGAAGCCAAACAATTTGTGTTCAGGTCTTCTGTTGGTATGTCCATGTGCATGCGTGTTCCATGAAGGTCTCCCCAGCTTCTCATCACACAGCTCGTTTGCTAGGTTAACCATTGCTAGTATACAACATCTCTGGCCTATGGGGGTTAGGTAGAGGATGGATGATATGCAGGGTTCAGGTGAACTCTGAAAAAGTGAGTCTTGAGTCTCTTCCGCAAGATGGGGAGTGACTCTGCAGTCCTGACATTGGCTGGGAGCTCGTTCCACCACTGTGGTGCCAAAACGAAGAAGAGTTGGGATTTCGCCGTCCTACCGTTTCTATTCTATTCTATTACTCTTTTGATACCGCGAGGGAAATTTGGTCTCTGCATTTAACCCAATCGTGAATTAGTGAAACACTCAGAACACAGTGATGGTGAGGCACACAGTGAGGTGAAGCACACACTTAAACCTGTTGCAGTGAGCTGCCTGCAACAGCGGCGCTCGGGGAGCAGTGAGGGGTTAGGTGCCTTGCTCAAGGGCACTTCAGCCGTTCGTACTGGTCGGGGTTCGAACCGGCATCCCTCTGGTTACAAGTCCGAAGTCCTAACCAGTACGCCCGGCTCCTCCTTTTAGTGATGGAGGTACGAGTCGACCAGCTGAGGTAGTTGAGCGGAGTGCTCGAGCAGGGGCGTGGGGTTGAATAAACGCTTGGAGGTAGGTAGGGGCAGTTCCGTTACAGCTTTGTAGGCCAGTACCATTGTCTTGAATTTGATGTGAGACACTACAGGGAGCCAGTGGAGGTCATAGAAGGGGGAGGGGGGTCATGCATGCGTTGATAAGCATTAATATCATAACTTGGCTTAACCGTGTTTTAGTTGTCGTACATAAATAATAAATGGCAAATTCCACAAAGACAATATTCAGTTTCTTTAATATATTTCCAAATTGTAATTTATATATTGGAATGACACAGTACTGAATTCAAGATTGTGAACTCTAATGTATTTCTCTTTGGTTTCTTCTTGTTTGTTCTACAGAGTTGTTAATTGAGCGCTTCTGCATGACTGGAGGAAACAGTCCTATTGGTTACCTAAAGGCCTATCACACCAACCTGTACCTGTCCACTGACCCAACCAAAGTTAGAGAGGCACTGGAAGAAGGTAAGTGCTATGAATAACTAATCATTTATTAGCTCGGGGTAAGAAAAACAAAACAACCCCACAGTACATACAATTCTCAGGACCTGACACTAGAGAATAGGGAAACACTTGCTGATGAAAAGATGAAAAGGAAATGAAGGGAGTGAGAATTGGGGCAACGCTATACTATACATATACAGTATATATCCTTTGCTATATGTAAACTAGTAGTAAAGGGGCAGCCGCGGCCTACTGGTTAGGGCTTCGGACTTGTAACCAGAAGAGTCGCCGGTTCAAACCCCGACCAGTATGAACGGCTGAAGTGCCCTTGAGCAAGGCACCTCACCCCTCACTGCACCCTGAGTGCCACTGTTGCAGGCAGCTCACTGCATCGGGTTTAAGTGTGTGCCTCACCATCACTGTGTTCTGAGTGTTTCACTAATTCACGATTGGGTTAAATGCAGAGACCAAATTTCCCTCATGGGATCAAAAGAGTAATTCTTATTCTTTAATGAGACTAGATGATTTAACTCAATTATCTGATTTAAGTCAGATAATTGATGCAGGATGGCATGCCACGTTCCCTACGGCGCCGCTCAAAGAGCGGGCCCCAAGAAGCCGGTTAAGGACACAGAGACCTCTATGGCTGCCATTTAGCGTGGAACCTACGTAGCATTGGTGAATAAAGGTGACCAGAAACACCATGAAACATGAAAAATTAAGTATGCTCAGGGATGGGATAAGGCATGGTGGTTTTTGTGTGTGTTTTTTTTTTACTATGGACGCTGCAGGTTGTTGCAGAGGATTATGGAAAACAATCCACCTAATACTCTCATGTCTTTTATTTCAAAAATGCTCAACATGCTTATCGTTACAGTATCCCTTCTGCATGTGCAACTGAACAGGTGGAGTCGTCCATTTTGATTATGTGTGAACAACAACATTACTTTTATTTAAACCAGCCAACTTTTTTGCTCTCCAACAAAAAAATAATGCTGTTTAGAACAAACACATCAGAACAAACTCTCATGGTTATAGGTTATATGGTTAGAGCTTCCAATTCAATAAGTCTCTCACAAGGTCTGAATTGCGATGGGTGATGAGTTTCAGAGGAACACAAACAAAACTGGCCGTCTCATTAACTGTACCTTCATGAACTATGGTTGTCTAACGTTACATCAGACCCATAGCAAGCACACGTCTTTAGTGTGTAGAATTTAGTATCGAATAGCGGTGAGGAGGCAGATTGCAACCAAACTCACCAACCCACCCTTATACCTTTCCAACATATATGGTGGCCTGGTGTGAGCCAATCTGATAACCAGCCCACGCTATTAAAAGTATACAGTGAAATGCGGCTCATGCCTCTTGGTTTACATCCAATATTACCATCAAAATAAAAATAAATAAACGGGTTATGATGTCGTGTTTGAGGAGGGTGCCAAACTTCCTTCGGGCCTGAAATTTAACCTGTTGCCCTTCTTTAAAATATGGAGCAAACGAGCCAAGGCAACAAATATGCAGAAATGTTTTTATTGGAATGTAGTTTAGATAACATTGTGTATGCACAAAGCAAGAAGAAACATATGTTTTCAGAGTTTTGTCACTCAACTGACGAAGAAGATCTATAATCTGAAGATTATAAAGTTGCTAGCCCCATTCCACTGTTAGCAAGGATCACTAAGGCAGGCGGGGGAAACTTGAGGAATTACTTTCATACAACCCCCCACAAAATATCCCATTGTTGTAGCCTAGTGCAAAAAAAACTTAAACCCAATTAAGAAATCAGTTTGACAAGATAAGGGCATAATCAGAAGAGGCTAGCCAGTCCAGCCGCCACTGCGGCTCCAGCACTGGCCGTCGCTGCTGTAGCAGCTGCCCCCAGGCCAGCCGCACCTACAACCACGCAAGACACATCATAAAACCACACGTTTCCTTTGCTCATTATTTCTTTCTTCTGCAGAGTGCATGACAAAAAGTCGATTATTGTCCCGCCATAAAGGAAATTCATTCAAATAAACATGCAAAATTCCTACTAAAAAAACTACTATCAAAAAGATGCGATGGGTAAGTGCACTGCAGCTGGCTAGTGTGGTCTGAAATGTGTGACAATCTCTCCCTCTCTGCCTGTTGTCGACCTGACCTAATGGGTTGGCCAATGGGCAGAGAGGGGTGGGATTATCAATAGACTTGAGCACAAATGTGGCACATCTGTGCTGAAGTTTATATTTGTTCTGCTGGTTTGCCATCCTCTCTCATGCCCTCCTTTGTTGGTTTGCGCTACTCTGTTTCTTTGTTGTAGGTTATGCATAAAGGGATGGTGTTCCCCCACCAGCTCCCATGCTGAGTCAAAACAAGCCCCTCTAAGAATATATCATCTACGGACAAAGCACAAGTCATTTCAAAAACTGCCCTGTGTCCACCCAGTGTCCTGAGTGTTTATTTGCAGTTTCACTCAAGCAAATGCGTATTTCACTGTCACTTTAATAGACTAGGCGTAGTGTGTTTGTGTTACGTGTGACTTTTTTTGTTCACATTATAGGCATATACCTGCTGACTGCAATAGGGCCACCGTGGTGCCCGCCGCCACCGCACCCCCGTTCGCTATGGCAGCTGAGGACATCATGCCTGCTGCCAAAGACCCCGCAGCGATTCCGGCCGAGGTGAATCCAGCGGCCGGCAGAACGACAGGGGCAGCGACCAGGGCAACACCTCGTCACAGATGAGCAAGCAAACACATTGAGCGATGTGATTATTAAACAGCTACGGATTTTAAAATCATAGAATAGGCTATACCCAAACTATTTTAGCATGCACAATACACAACGACTTCCCGAGATGACTTACCAGCACCAACTGTACCAGCGACTGCTGCGTATACTAAAAAAAAAAAAAAAAAAAAAAAAAAAATGTTTTTAGATTTGTATTTCTTTTTGTAGGCTATAGGTCTAGTGTCAAACAAATATTACATTCCAAACACTAAATAAGTATTTCAACAAAAAAAAGTTAAGGGCAAGCTACTTACGCATATCCATGTTGCAGAGAAATAGCTCAGCTTGCTCAGTTTCCCGTTTGGGTCAGAATAGAGTCATTTAGAGGACTAAAGGACTAAAGGACTCTAGGTCAGAATGGACATGACACCTCTGTATCCAATGAGCGCCTTGTTTCACTAGATGACAGCACAACAAAGCGCTCTGATCT
This sequence comes from Urophycis tenuis, assembly GCA_036785325.1. Classification (NCBI taxonomy): domain Eukaryota; kingdom Metazoa; phylum Chordata; class Actinopteri; order Gadiformes; family Phycidae; genus Urophycis; species Urophycis tenuis. The sequence goes on along the minus strand of JAXIVH010000014.1, from coordinate 4,224,668 downwards.
GGTGCACCTGTCGGCCCTTAGATACATAACTTTCGTTTATCGAGAAACGAAGCTTTTACACAAAATGATAACAGAGTGAGTCCAAAAGATAAACTATGCATACAGGTTGCTGAATGTTGGCCTGATTAATAAATAACTTGCAGTCTGATCAATTGTGTATATATATCTGAATAAAAAGAAAACCCAGCCTGCTGTGAGTGTTTCTCGTTGCAATTGGACGAGTCTACAGACATTAATTGATGCAGCCCAGTTGTGCGTTATTTTTAATCGGGTGACACACACAGTCATTTTCTCTAGTCATTTTCCGCTTATCCTCTAGAGGGTCGCGGGGGGGGGGGGGGGGGGGGGGGCTGGAGCCAATTCCAGCTCCAACGGGCGAGAGGCGGGGTACACCCTGGACAGGTCGCCAGCCTATCACAGGGCTAACATATAGCAACGAACAACCATTCACACTCACATATGGTCAATTTAGAGACACCAATTAACCTAATCCCAAACCTGCATGTTTTTGGTCTGTGGGAGGAAGCCGGAGTACCCGGAGAGAACCCACGCAAGCACGGGGAGAACATGCAAACTCCACACAGAAAGGTCCCGGGTCCCAGGTGGATTCGAACCCAGAACCCTCTTGCTGTGAGGCGACAGTGCTAACCACTGCACCACCGTGCCGCCAGTCTCACGGTAGTTCGTGAAATTGTCACGAGGGCCTACATGGACACGAATTTCCCTTTTAGGGTTTGGGTTATAATGAGTCGTGTGTCACGAAAAAAGGGACATTCGTGTCCATGTACACGAATCAATTTGACTATTTCACGAACTGCCTTGAGATTGGGTTGTTACAGACACTACAACTGCAAAAGAGGAACTGTTAAGAATACTGCCCATGAAAGAACACACGCAGCGGGGAGAGCACATTTTTCAGTCTTTCAAAAACTTTATTGGGAAAACCCAGCTCCCAGTGTGTAAATTGGTGTCGATTACCACAGACGGTGCACTGCACCCGCAACTAATGATCTCAGGTTTCTTCACCCTGGTCGGCCTAACATGGGATCTTAGCGAAGCAGAAACCAATATTTTAGATTTACACTAGAGGGCATTAGAGGACAGTTCCTACTATTAAAATGGAAACCGTTGAAAGAGTGTGTAATTAACTTGTTTAAAAACAATTGGTTTCCAAAACACATTGGCTATTTATAGGGAGAACTTCTCTTGCCTGGCCCAGAAGCAGTAAAATACTTTAAAAGAAGTATAATAGTTAAAGTCACTAGCACTCTCTTATACCTAGGCCTACATCTCTATCTACACAGTGCTGGTTCCTTTGCCTATTTTAACCTATACGTTAACGATTATTTTACATTTTTTTAAATGTAACTCTAACTTTGCAGATGTTTATTAACTGTATATGTTGTATGTTGTAAAGATAGGAGTATAACCTTTTTGTTTCATGTTTCATTTCTGTTTCAACTCAGAACAAAGAGTGCATTATACACAATGTCTAACAAAGATCAACATTTCAATGATAATATAATAGCTTTATGTGTTTGCCTTACTGAAACGATATCTTAGAGAAGTGTACAGGGTATTTAATATACAACAGAAGGCAGAGCCGGTTCAGACCTCCATGGGGCCCTACAGGCAAAATTCTGGGGCCCTCTTAACTGAACAGTCGCACCTGACAACCAGTGCTTCCACTCATCCCCCCTTTAAACATATTGCACTAGTGTCGCCACCTGTTAGTCTAATTAAAAAAAAAAATCCAATCCTGACTTGAATGGACCTCTGCGCACCAACTCAGTCTGCATACAGTCCGTTAAGACTGGGGGCCAGTCTGCTGGATCATTTGGTGGAGCAGAGACTGGTGCTTTAGGGTCCGAGATAGCTTCTGGCCTGCTGTGCACACGTGGTCGTGTGAATAGTGGCCGAGGCCGCCTGTTCTTCCCCTGTGTCTGTACTTGACAACAGTGGCTGTACTGGACCTGTGCTGGTTGAAGGTGGCTCATCTGTGCCTGTCTTTTCTTGTTCTGTCCCTCCACTGGCTGACTGACTGGACTCTGTGCTGCTTGTTAGGAAATTAAGCATAGCACCTGTAAAATATAGATCAGGCTACTATTAATTCAGTTCCATCAAATTGACTGCACTTGTTTTACCTTCATATACTTAAAATGTAGGTGATTTAGATTACTATTTAGCCTTTTTAGCACCATTGGCATAATATTTCACAAGTTTTATGTATTCACTAATATATCTGCATCTATATGTGCCTATGGGCTATCCAAGCAAACAAAATTGCGGGTGGGGGGGGGTGCAAATCAAAAACACTCGCCCCTCCCTTGCTGAAGAACAGATGAGCTGACAGTGCGCACAAACTATGTCGCAACAAGCGAACTCCAAAGAGAAAAAAAAATCTAAATCTAAATATCTGTGTAAATGCGTGCATAGAAACTAAAATGTTATTTGCCTAGTGCAACTTGACAAGGCCGACGATGTGATGGAAATGCGGGACAGGAGCTTCCCCGTACGGGACAAATCAAAATCACCCGAAATACGGGACGTCCCGCACAATCCGGGACGGTTGGCAAAGCTCTCAGAGCGATTGATTTAACACATTACAGAAGCTAGCAAGACGCACACGGAGACCGTCCGCTGTTCACCCAGGGCTCACCGCCCTGTTATGTAGGTCAAACACGGACAAACCCCGTCCCTCCCACTCTCCCACCCGGAGAGGAGAGTTACCTGACTGCTGTTCGCGCTGTTCATTTTCATGCACTTTCCTTTTTCGCTTTTCACTCCCCGAGGGATAACTCCGCTTCATCCCGCTGATGCCCCCCCACGGGGCCCCTATGAGTTTGCAGGGCCCTACGCAACGTGCGTAGTGTGCGTATTGGGTGAACCGGTACTGACAGAAGGTCCAAAAATGATCGAAACATAACATGGCTTCAAAAACAAAGGCAACGTTCCCAACACCAGGTGGAAGCAGAGACTGCGTGTTCTGTTACGACGCTGAAACGGAACCAATCACATTTTCAGTCAGTTCATGTTCCTCGACCACGTTGGCGTTTGAAGAATTGGACAGATCAATAGTGTTTTGCAGTCGAGGGCCCTCTGCAATGTACTGTATTTCTAGGCTCCCAGTAGGGAAACCCTTCTCCGTTTTGGCACCGCAGTGGTGGAACGAGCTCCCTGCCAAAGTCAGGACTGCAGAGTCACTCCCCATCTTCTGGAAGAGACTCAAGACTTACTTGTTCAGAGTTAACCTGAACCCTGCAGAACATCCATCCTCTTAAAAAAAACAAAACAAACAAACAAACAAACGCTCATGCTCTTATTTGTTGTACGTCTTTGCACTTTAATCGCTCTTTGCAACTTGACACTTAGTCAAAGATGCTGTATACTAGCAATGGTTACCCTAGCAATTGAAATGCTTGAAACTTGTTCTGGTGACTTTCTTACTGTATCGGCAGCAATGAAATGTTTCACCTTCTGATGACAAATGTACTCTTTGTAAGTCGCTTTGGATAAAAGTGCCTGCCAAATGCCCTAAATATAAATGAAAATGTTAGGCTGTATTTCAATTTACCGCCACATGGATATGTATTGCTTATGTATTGTTGTTATTTCCATGTTCTTATTATTCATTTTGTATCTCCTTTTCATTACTGTTTGACTTTCCTTTACCCATGCTGCTGTGATACCCAAATAAAGAAATAACAACCTGTTGCCCAAAAAAGTTACGCAACTTGCTCAAGGACGCCTGTATGCAGCTGATCGATCAGATGAGAGCCAGACATCTTGACTGTTTGTTTGCAGCTAATAGCAAGAATTACAGATACAGATTTTACATTAAGATTTTTATCGAAATAGTCCCCACGGACTTCTGGCAATTTTCTGGAGCCCCCTGATGAAAAGCACCAGTGTGCTATACGAAGACCGGGCAGGAAAGGTTTGTACCCATCCTCTACTGCTTCTTAAAGTTGTCTTACTCTTGCATCACGTTTATGTCTACCCGAGTTGTAGTGCTACGGAAAAACACCTGACTTTACACACACACACACACACACACACGCACACGCACGCGCACGCGCACGCACACGCACACACACACACACACGCACACACACACACACACACACACACACTTTAATTATTCAGATGCTTCATCTAAACAGGGGCGGTCCTAGCCTGTTTGGTGCCCTGTGCGAACCCCCCACCCGGCACCCCCCACCCCAAAAGTCAAACCAGTTCATTTAGGTTTAGGATTGTACAATAATGTATTTTATTGTAAAAACTCTTGTCAGAACCATACGGAAATAAAACAGATATATAAATATATGCACATTATGCCATAATAACATAGTCACACTGAAGTTAAAATAAGACATACATAAGTGTTTCCCACAGGATTGGTGGGGGGCTCGCAATCCTCTCGGGGGGTCCGGGGGCATGCCCCCCCGGACCATTCAGTAGATTTCATTTAAATGCATCAATCTGGTGAATTTTGAGAACCAATTTATGACATATCAATTACTGACAAATTGCTTACAAACTGCTGGTACTGCTATGAATGTTGATGACACAATGTGTCATACTAAATGGGGTTGAGGAGTTTTCAGAAAGCATTTATACAAAAATGACTAAAACACAGCGCTGAGCCTTTATACTACTAGTGAACTGTCAAGCACGCAGGGGGGGGGGGGGGTCGCGAGGACGCCTTGCCATGGCGACGGGGGGAAACAGGACGTTGGGGAGCCAAACCAGCCGCGAGGATTTCCCCTTCTATTAAACGCTACAGCCCACCTGTGTTGGCATATTATTGGGCTGCTAGTGAAGTCTATTTGCCTAGGTGAAATGAGTCCAGGCCAGAGCTAGTGAGCGGAGCGGAGCGCGAGCGAGCGAGGAGCGGATGGAATGTTGCTGGAGCGTGGAACGGTTTTTTATTTAGACGCCGGAGCGGCCGCTGTGTTCCGCTCCAGTGTCGCTCCGATACCGCTCACACACCACGAGTCTGAGGCATGCCCAAATCCAAACGTGTGTAATAACTGGCGTGATTAACTTATGGTAGCCTGTTGCATTATTAGATGCCATTAGATGCCCGCTGCAGCAAGGGAGAAGGCCTGAATCGCGCGCCCCCCTCCCCCTCCCCCTTCCCCTTCTCTTATACCAGCACAGCGGTAGGGCGGATCTGCACCAAACGGAGGGCGCACACACTCCCCACAATGAGATGGGCATTAGAAAACCTATCGGTGCCCATGTTATCAATCAAATCATGCACTGGCATGATGTCTGGGCAGCATAGGCGCTCGTCCAAAAAAAAAAAAAAAAAAAATTGGCGTGCCTCCGATGCCGCCCCCCCAAAGATGCCGCCCTGTGCACCGCACATGTCGCACATACGAGAAACTATGAGGGGCCGTTTAGGACTTAACTATTGAGACACTCTTACACTCACTACTGAGACACTCTCACACATACTAATGAAACACTCTTACATTCACTATTGAAACGCTCTCACACTCACTATTGAAACACTCACACATACATACATACTCTGTAAACCTATGCACGCTCATATATAAAACATTATACACACTCGTCTGAAACACTTACACATACATATGAGAAACACATACGCATACATATATACTTCCGTGTCATATACACATACATATGCAATGCTTGCATGCATACAAGTGAAACATTTATACATATCTATCTGAAACACTCATGCATTCACATATGAAAATGTTATACATACATATTGTTGAACACTTATACATTCATAACTGAATCTCGTGCATATGATTACAAAGATATTAAAAGTTTAGATGCATGTGCAAGTGTTTCATATATATTTGTATAAATGTTTCAAATGTGTATGTATACGTTTTTCAATTATAAGTGTGTATGCTCTCACATGAGGATGTGCAAGCGTTTCACATGAGGATGTGCAAGCGTTTCACATGTATTCATACAAGTAATTTCAGTAGTGACCGTGAGAGCGTTTCAATAGTGTATGTGAGAGCGTTTCAGTAGTATGTATGAATGAAATCTCACTAGCATACGGAAGGTATCTCACTTTCACCGGAAGGCGGAAGTAAAGAGTGCAGAATTTGAACAGCGAAAAATTTGACCGTTTGAAAAATGAGCCCGTGATACTTCTGCGGAGGGATTGCGTGGGGTTTACGTCTCGAAATGCAATTAATTGCCACACCGGTAGAGGGACCAGAATGACCATTCTGGTTATTACATACGGATGCAAAAGTTTTATGTATATATATGCTTCGACTGATTGGCGACAACATATATATATATATATATACTGTCGCCAATCAGCCGAAGCATTTATCAAGGCTGTGTTTACACCGTGGCGGTGTTTACGAGTGGAAAACGGAAAAGCGATCTCCAGCCAATGTAGTTCGCGGACCAATCACAGCCAAAGCCAACGCGTTGGGACGGCGTAGAGACGGCGTCGCCTCGACGCGCGTCTAGGATTTGGGGAGGTGCACGTCGAGGACGTAAAGGGTCCGCAAAGGGTCCGCCGTGGGTCCGCGGAAGTATAAACGAAGCACCAGTTGAAGCTATCAGAAAAGTGTTCTTTTAAATAAACTCCTGGTGTACTTCCAAACTTTAAAATGCCTCGTTTTGTGAGTACAGACCATATATGTACTACTACAGAAGTTGGGTAACAATCTATGCATTATTAGTGGGGTAATTTACGAGATAAACACACAGTACCGGACACTCCAATACTAAGCCATTCGGCTGATACCCCTAAACTTGATAAATATTGACCGTCGCTAAAAATGCATCTGAGGGGGTATTTGGCTGGATTATTGGGTGAATTTTACTCCGAACCATCACTTTAAGATTAGCGCAAATTTTTTTCGCTGTTCAAATTCTGCACTCTTTACTTCCGCCTTCCGGTGAAAGTGAGATACCTTCCGTATGCTAGTGAGATTTCATTCATACATACTACTGAAACGCTCTTACATACACCATTGAAACGCTCTCACATACACTATTGAAACGCTCTCACGGTCACTACTGAAATTACTTGTATGAATACATGTGAAACGCTTGCACATCCTCATGTGAGAGCATACACACTTATAATTGAAAAACGTATACATACACATTTGAAACATTTATACAAATATATATGAAACACTTGCACATGCATCTAAACTTTTAATATCTTTGTAATCATATGCAAGAGATTCAGTTATTAATGTATAAGTGTTCAACAATATGTATGTATAAAATTTTCATATGTGAATGCATGAGTGTTTCAGATAGATACGTATAAATGTTTCACTTGTATGCATGCAAGCATTTCATATGTATGTGTATATGACACGGAAGTATATATGTATGCGTGTGTGTTTCTCATATGTATGTGTAAGTGTTTCAGACGAGTGTGTATAATGTTTTATATATGAGCGTGCATAGGTTTACAGAGTATGTATGTATGTGTGAGTGTTTCAATAGTGAGTGTGCGAGCGTTTCAATAGTGAATGTAAGAGTGTTTCATTAGTATGTGTGAGAGTGTCTCAGTAGTGAGTGTAAGAGTGTCTCAATAGTTAAGTCCTAAACGGCCCCTCATAAGAAACCGCCCCTGCATCTAAAGCTACTTACAGTGAGTGACATGTCATTAAAGTATGTTTACTTCTATATATACTTGTATGTATAATATTTATAGTTGTAAACTAGCAATGGTTAACCTAGCAATTGAAATGCCCGAAACTTGTTCTGGTGACTTACTTTCTGTATTAGCAGCAATGAAATGTTTCACCTTCTTATGACAAATGTACTCTTTGTAAGTCGCTTTGGATAAAAGCATTTGCTGAATGCACTAAATTAAAATTTAAATGAAAGAGCAAGTATGGGTCAGGGCTTCTTGCTCAGGGTGCTTACAGCAAGACTGGACAATGGTTTTGAATTAATCAAAACTTCTAAAATAGTGACTACTACTGGTCATCCTAATAAACCATAAAGGTCATTTAGGGTAATGAGATATTTTGGATTTATTTAGGCTACATAACTAGTAAGTACTGCAATCGGTGAATATATTTTGCATGACTGTACATACCAAATGATATTTAGTGATGGTGAACTGTATCCCAGTGTACATTATAGACTGACATGCACACAAACTACAAAGACTAAATGTAAATATACACCAATATATCACATTGTTTGTTTTTGGATGGGAAATCACGAGGCATAACATAGACAGAGGGGATCAAACTTTTTAAAGTTACAATAAAACCATTAAAATCTTTAACAATAGCTAAATAAAAGAAAACCAAAAATTATGGTCAAAGCATATTTACAGAGACAAATTGCAGATAAAAAGCTCCCATCTTGTATACAACCCTTGCCCCATCATCATAACCTCTGAAATGTGAACACTGCAGGAAGCTTGAATGTGTTCCAAGGCTGAAAAGACAAAATTCAGTTTCTATAATATATTTCTAAATTGTAATTTATATACTGGAATGACACAGTACTGAATTCAAGATTGTGAACTCTAATGTATTTCTCTTTGATTTCTTCTTGTTTGTTCTACAGAGTTGTTCATTGAGCGCTTCTGCATGACTGGAGGAAACAGTCCTATTGGCTACCTAAAGGCCTATCACACCAACATGTACCTGTCCGCTGACCCAACCAAAGTTAGAGAGGCACTGGAAGAAGGTAAGGGCTATGAATAACTAATCATTTATTAGCTCGGGGTAAGAAAAACAAAACAACCCCACAGTACATACAATTCTCAGGACCTGCCACTGGAGAATAGGGAAACACTTGCTGATGAAAAGATGAAAAGAAAATGAAGGGAATGGGAATTGGAGCAATGATATACTATACATATACATATGCTTTGCTATATGTACACTAGTAGTAAATGAGACTAGATGATTTAACTCAATTATCTGATTTAAGTCAGATAATTGATGCAGGATGGCATGCCACGTTCCCTCCCCAAGAAGCCGGTTAAGGACACAGAGACCTCTATGGCTGCCATTTAGCATGGAACCTACGTAGCATTGGTGAATAAAGGTGACCAGAAACACCATGAAACATGAAACATTAATCATGCTCGCGGACGGGATAAGGAATGGTGTTTTTTTTTTGTGTTTTTTTTTATTATGGACACTGCAGGTTGTTGCATAGGATCATGGAAGACAATCCACCTAATATTGTCATGTCTTTTATTTGAAAAATGCTCAACATGATTATCGTTACAGTACTCTCTCTGCATGTGCAGCTGAACAGGTGGAGTCGTCCATTTTGATTATGTGTGAACAACAAAATTACTTTTATTTAAACTAGCCAACTTTTTTGCTCTCCAATAAAAAAATAATGCTGTTTAGAACAAACACATCAGAACAAACTCTCATGGTTATAGGTTATATGGTTAGAGCTTCCAATTCAATAAGTCTCTCACAAGGTCTGAATTGCGATGGGTGATGAGTTTCAGAGGAACACAAACAAAATTAACTGTACCTTCATGAACTATGGTTGTCTAACGTTACATCAGACCCATAGCAAACACATGTCTTTAGTGTGTAGAATTTCTATCGACTAGCGGTGAGGAGGCAGATTGCAAACAAACTCATCAACCCACCCTTATACCTTTCCAAGAAATACGGTGGCCTGGTGTAGACATGAGCCGATCCGATAACTAGCCCACGCTATTAAAAGTATACAGTGAAATGCGGCTCATGCCTCTTGGTTTACATCCAATATTACCATCAAAATAAAAACAATGCCCCAAACTTCCTTCGGGCCTGAAATTTAACCTGTTGACCTTCTTTAAAATATTGAGCAAATGAGCCATGGCAACAAATATGCAGAAATGTTTTTATTGGAACATAGTTTAGATAACATTGTGCATGCACAAAGCAACAAGAAACATATGTTTTCAGAGTTTTGTCACTCAACTGACGAAGAAGATCTATAATCTGAAGATTATAAGGTTGCTAGCCCCATTCCATTGTTAGCAAGGATCACATCAGTCGAGGCTAGCCAGTCCAGCCGCCACTGCGGCTCCAGCACCGGCCGTCGCTGCTGTAGCAGCTGCCCCCAGGCCAGCCGCACCTACAACCACGCAAGACACATCATAAAACCACACGTTTCCTTTGCTCATTATTTCTTTCTTCTGCAGAGTGCATGACAAAAAGTCGATTATTGTCCCGCCATAAAGGAAATTCATTCAAATAAACATGCAAAATTCCTACTAAAAAAACTACTATCAAAAAGATCCTGCGATGGGTAAGTGCACTGCAGCTGGCTAGTGTGGTCTGAAATGTGTGACAATCTCTCCCTCTCTGCCTGTTGTCGACCTGACCTAATGGGTTGGCCAATGGGCAGAGAGGGGCGGGATTATCAATAGACTTTAGCACAAATGTGGCACATCTGTGCTAAAGTTTATATTTGGTCTGCTGGTTTGCCATCCTCTCTCATGCCCTCCTTTGTTGGTTTGCGCTACTCTGTTTCTTTGTTGTAGGTTATGCATAAAGGGATGGTGTTCCCCCAACAGCTGCCATGCTGAGTCAAAACAGGCCCCTCTAAGAAGATATCATCTGCGGAAACAGCACAAGTCATTTCAAAAACTGCCCTGTGTCCACCCAGTGTCCTGAGTGTTTATTGGCAGTTTCACTCAAGCAAATGCGTATTTCACTGTCACTTTAAAAGACCAGGCGTAGTGTGTTTGTGTTACGTGTGACTTTTTTTGTTCACAGGCTGCTCACCTGCTGACTGCAATAGGGCCACCGTGGTGCCCGCCGCCACCGCACCCCCGTTCGCTATGGCAACTGAGGACATCATGCCTGCTGCCAAAGACCCCGCAGCGATTCCGGCCGAGGTGAATCCAGCGGCCGTCAGAACGACAGGGGCAGCGACCAGGGCAACACCTCGTCACAGATGAGCAAGCAAACACATTGAGCGATGTGATTATTATACAGCTACGGATTTTAAAATCATAGCATAGGCTATACCCAAACTATTTTAGCGTGCACAATACACAACGACTTCCCGAGATGACTTACCAGCACCAACTGTACCAGCGACTGCTGCGTATACTAAAAAAAATAAAATAATAATAATTATGTTTTTAGATTTGTATTTCTTTTTGTAGGCTATAGGTCTAGTGTCAAACACATATTACATTCCAAACACTAAATAAGTATTTCAACAACAAAAAATGAAGGGCAAGCTACTTACGCATATCCATGTTGCAGAGAAATAGCTCAGCTTGCTCAGTTTCCCGTTTGGGTCAGAAGGGACATGAAACCTGTGTTATGAGCGCCTTGTTTCACTACAGCACAGCAAAGCGCTCTGATCTGGCGCCCCTGTCGGCCCTTAGATAGGCTACATAACTTTCGTTTCTCGAGAAAACGAAGCTTTTACACAAAATGATTTGCAATAGATTTACACTAGAGGGCATTAGAGGACAGTTCCTACTATTAAAATGGAAACCGTTGAAAGAGTGTGTAATTAACTTGTTTAAAAACAATTGGTTTCCAAAACACATTGGCTATTTATAGGGAGAACTTCTCTTGCCTGGCCCAGAAGCAGTAAAATACTTTAAAAGAAGTATAATAGTTAAAGTCACTAGCACTCTCTTATACCTAGGCCTACATCTCTATCTACACAGTGTTGGTGCCTTTGCCTATTTTAACCTATACGTTAACGATTATTTTATTTAAGTTAACATTTTTTTAAATGTAACTTTAACTTTGCAGATGTTTATTTACTGTATATGTTGTTGTACAGATAGGAGTATAACCTTTTGTTACATGTTTCATTTCTGTTTCAACTCAGAACAAAGAGTGCATTATATAGGCTACAATATCTAACAAAGATCAACATTTCAATGATAATATAATAGCTTTATGTGTTTGCCTTACTGAAAGGATATCTTAGAGAAGTGTACAGGGTATTTAATATACAACAGAAGGTCCAAAAATGATCGAAACATAACATGGCTTCAAAAATAAAGGCAACGTTCCCAACACCAGGTGGAAGCAGAGACTGCGTGTTCTGTTACGACGCTGAAATGGAACCAATCACATTTTCAGTCAGTTCATGTTCCTCGACCACGTTGGCGTTTGAAGAATTGGACAGATCAATAGTGTTTTGCAGTCGAGGGCCCTCTGCAATGTACTGTATTTCTAGGCTCCCAGTAGGGAAACCCTTCTCCGTTTTGGCACCGCAGTGGTGGAACGAGCTCCCTGCCAAAGTCAGGACTGCAGAGTCACTCCCCATCTTCTGGAAGAGACTCAAGACTTACTTGTTCAGAGTTAACCTGAACCCTGCAGAACATCCATCCTCTTAAAAAAACAAAAACAAACAAACAAACAAACGCTCATGCTCTTATTTGTTGTACGTCTTTGCACTTTAATCGCTCTTTGCAACTTGACACTTAGTCAAAGATGCTGTAGGCCTATACTAGCAATGGTTACCCTAGCAATTGAAATGCTTGAAACTTGTTCTGGTGACTTTCTTACTGTATTGGCAGCAATGAAATGTTACACCTTCTGGTGAGAAATGTAATCTCTGTAAGTCGCTTTGGATAAAGGTGTCTGCCAAATGCCCTAAATGAAAATGTATGGCACCCCTGGTAAGGCTGTATTTCAATTTACTGCCACATGGATATGTATTGCTTTACATATGTATTGTTGTTATTTCCATGTTCTTATTATTCATTTTGTATCTCCTTTTCATTACTGTTTGACTTTCCTTTACCCATGCTGCTGTGATACCCAAATAAAGAAATAACAACCTGTTGCCCAAAAAAGTTACGCAACTTGCTCAAGGACGCCTGTATGCAGCTGATCGATCAGATGAGAGCCAGACATCTTGACTGTTTGTTTGCAGCTAATAGCAACAATTACAGATACAGATTTTACATTAAGATTTTTATCGAAATAGTCCCCACGGACTTCTGGCACTTTTCTGGAGCCCCCTGATGAAAAGCACCGGTGTGCTTGGGAAGTAAGTACGAAGACCGGGCAGGAAAGGTTTGTACCCATCCTCTACTGCTTCTTAAAGTTGTCTTACTCTTGCATCACGTTTATGTCTACTCGAGTTGTAGTGCTACGGAAAGACACCTGACTTTACACACACACACACAAACACACACACGCACACACACACATTAATCATGCAGATGCTTTATCCAAAGCTACTTACAGTGAGTGACATGTCATTAAAGTATGTATACTTGTATATATACGTGTATGTATAGTATTTATAGTTGTAAACTAGTAATGGTTAACCTAACCTTGAAATGCCCGAAACTTGTTCTGGTGACTTACTTTCTGTACTAGCAGCAATGAAATGTTTCACCTTCTTATGACAAATGTACTCTTTGAAAGTCGCTTTGGATAAAAGCATCTGCTGAATGCACTAAATTAAAATTTAAATGAAAGAGCAAGTATGGGTCAGGGCTTCTTGCTCAGGGTGCTTACAGCAAGACTGGACAATGGGTGGACAAAACTTCTAACATAGTGACTACTACTGGTCATCCTAATAAACCATAAAGGTTATTTATGGTAATGAGATATTTTGGATTCATTTAGGCTACATAACTAGTAAGTCCTGCAATCGGTGAATATATTTTGCATGACTGTACAATACCAAATGATATTCAGCGATGGTGAACTGAATCCCAGTGTACATTATAGACAGACATGCACACAAACGACAAGGACTAAATGTAAATATACACCAATACATCATGTTGTTTGTTTTTGGACGGGAAATCACGAGGCATAACACAGACAGAGGGGATCAAGCATTTATTTACCCTTATTAAAAGTTACAATAAAACCATTAACATCTTTAACAATAGCTAAATAAAAGAAAACCAAAAATAATGGCCAAAGCATATTTACAGAGACAAATTGCAGATAAAAAGCTCCCATCTTGTATACAACCCTTGCCCCATCATCATAACCTCTGAAATGTGAACACTGCAGGAAGCTTGAATGTGTTCCAAGCCTGAAGCTCGAATGCTTATCGGCCTGAAAAGAACCAAAATGTAAAAATTTTAAATGCACGAACGAGACAAAGCTCTTTCTCACTGCCCCTCCTGGTTTTCACTTTTCTATACAGCACAAAATACTTGCAAATTTTGGGGTAAAACATTGGAATGTTGTATTCTAAAAATCAATAAGGTTTATGTGTCCGTGTAACAGTCATTTCGAGTGAAGGAGACGGGTCTGCCCTGCTCCATAACCGTTGTCAAAAAGGTTTCTCTCAAGAAGATGAGAAAAAAAATGCTATAGGGCTGCCACGCTTTTAGAAGGATGCTTCTCCATGAATTGGGGAAAATAAGTCAGTAATCCTGATCACACATCCAATCCGTTACCTTCCCCATACGCCAGTTCATGTGTGTACCAGTAGGGGGCGACACAAGCCATCACTTTCGTCATGAGAGGGCCCGGTGAGATCCCGTTTGTCGAAGAACTAATAAAAGGCAGTGAACTGGTGGTTGAATCAGCAAACGTGATATATCCTTTGTCGTCTTCTTCCGCAGTTTTGTTTATAACTTTTAAAGAACGTGGCACGAGTCTCTCATATATATATTTATATATTTTAAATCTTGGAAAGTCAGTGGCGGTGCCCGTGGACGGGCGCGGTCACTCGGCCTTGGCCTCCCCCTCGGGTGGCGTGACCTCAGCGGGGGAGGCGGCGCTGACCGCGGCCTCCTCCTCGTCCGCGGCGGCGGCGGCGGCAGCAGCGACGGGCGCCGCCTCCGACGGCGGGGCCTCCTCCGCGGCCTTGGCCTCTCCCTCGGGTGACGCCGCCTCTTCGCCCTTTGCCTCGGCCGCCGCCGGCGTCGTCTCCTCCTCCTCTTTGGTCTCCTTGGCCGCGTGGCCGTTCTCCTCCGGCTTGTCCTCCGCGGTGGGGGAGGCCGCCTCCTCCTTGGCCTCCTCGCCGCCCTTCTTTGTCTTCTTCAGCGAGATGCCCTTGAACTTGAAGGAGTTCTTCAGGGAGAACTTCTTCTTCTTCTTGCCCTCTTTGGCCGCCTCGCCCTCCGCCTTGACCGCCTCGCCCTCCGCCGCCGGTGCTGGCTCGATGGCATCGCCGCCGGTCACCGCCTCGCCTTCCGCCGCCACGGCCGGCTCGGCTGTGCCGTTCCCGTCCGCGGCCGCCGCGTCGCTGCCGGGCTTGGCCGAGACGTCGCCGTTGGTCTTCACATGCCCGTTCTCCTGGGAACGTGAAAGAGAGGTGTTGTGTATTAATACGGGTACAATTGAGTTACTAGTTAAGTGTGACAGGGCCAAATTAGGCTATGTTGCTGGGTTGCTGGGTGGTGTTTGAAGGTATAGCTCATTTACTTCCTATAATGGCGCCTTTATGTGTACAAGTATGCTGAGTGCTAGTTGTCGGCTATTAAAGCAAAAAGCGTGCAACAGCTTAACGGCAGTTCAACAGCTGATTGCATTACCGTTTTCTAACACATGGGGGCAGCCGTGGCGCACGAAAACGACGCGACATCGAGCCGTTTTAAAACAAAGAGCTCCCCTGAAACCTGGATGTTATTCCCTGGGCTACACCAGTACTGCCCTTCATTTTTACACAACGACACACATATCTTAACCCAACGACTATGGTTAACAGATTATACAAAAGCAAGCTACCCAGACTTTTTTATAGACTGACTTTCAGCTTCATGTGTGGTTACTTCCAAATATAATCTGCATCAGACGATGCCTGTACCAAGTTTATCCTCCAGCCTACATGAAGACCGTGGGCTGCCGTGGAAGGATTTTAATCCTACTGACTAAAACGTCAAAAGAGATCGTAAGCTCCGACGCTGTGAAACGTAAATCTTTCGCGTGTGTCTTGGAAGTTTAAAGAATAGCTGATTTCACAGTCTACTGGTTCATGCGCGCTTTGTTTGCAGCTCAGCAAAATGCTTCTATAGCACAACCGCATTTGCATCATTTGCACCGCTACCTTTGCACCTTGTTGAAACGGAAGAGAGCCTACGACTGCGCAACGTGCGAAAGAATTTACAGAAATCGCATTGCATTACGATTTCAGAGTCATGTAAAATAAATGTATAGTCAAGAATCGACCCGCGACCTGGTCAAGACCAGCCGTTGAATAACATTAGCCGTTTTGCGGATTCTTGGCAGTGTGTATCCTAATTGTCTGGCGCAATTAACAGTATTTCCAACACACAGGTTGTTTTTTGTGTGCATTAGCACACATGTTGAAGTAACCCACTTGATGTCTCCTGTCTGAACAATTCTGGCTGGATTTGATCACCAAACCATTAAGTGGGCGTTGGGAGCCATGTGAATGGATGTAACGTTAACCTTAAATTACTCACCTGGCCGTTAGTCTTAGCCGCAGCGGGGTCGGCGGCGGCTTTACCCTCGACAGCTACTCCCCCCTTGGACAACTGGCCTCCCATTTTCCTTTTAGGTTGTGTTTTTTTTTTTAACAAAAAGAAAATCGAAAAAGAAAAACCACAAAGGCAGTTAAATGTAAAAATCCAGCACAGGAATGGTTAGGTCTTGTCAATGGAAAAAAATCCAAACGGACCCCTTTCCCTACGTTTGCAAAGTAAAAAGTTCCTTTTTTTCCGAAGATGCGAAGCTCACAGCGGCTGGGCTCGAATTAAAGAATGTCGGGGGTACAAGTGTGAGTATTTCAACCGCGCCTCAAAATCGACCAGAGTCTCCACCTATGGGCGTGGCAGCAAGCATTTGTCCAATCTGCAATTGTGGGTGGGACCCCCCCCCCCACACACACACGCACAAACGCACAAACGCACAGACACTCTCTCCATCTTCCTTGCCTTCCATTGCAACAAAACGCCGATCAAACTGAATGCGCGTCGGTTACCAAAGTAGGCTATTGCAATGTCTGGACTTAACATGTATGCCCCCTAGCTACTTATAAACTCGAACAACTGTTGCTGAAATTCAACTGTATGGACAATACCATCCGTCCGACGTTGTTTATTAATACTGCCTATAGGCCTACAAAAATAGATTTTTCCAAAATGGTCTTTCCTTTAAGAACATAACAAATTTCGTTAACCGCGTTCGTAGGGAGACTGGGCTCTTTCTTAGTAAATCCTCAGAAATTGCTCAGACATTGCTGCGGCAAAAACAACAAGGTATTTGGAGTTCTCGCAAATAATTTTCATTGCCTAAACCTAATTAAGTAGCAGGCCCCTCCTTCTGTTAAAGTCGCACAATAAACCGTTTGACCAGCGGAGCTGACAGTGCCCAGATGATGATGTTGCGTTGTATTCAGCTGGGCAGACAGTGAATCAGTCAACACAGACGTGAATGCCATCCCAGGACTACAGCAGGCTATAGGATGATCCAGCCCAACAGGAACGTCATGTTTCCCTTTGGTACTCCGGAGAGATTGAAGTGCGTTTGCGTTAGTTATAAAAGCGTAGTTATAAAAGCGTCCACTAGTCACCACGGTAAAGACCATGATGGGCACCCAAGGTCACCGATCATTTTTTTCCGTCTGTGTGCTTATGTGTGTTTGTGTGTGTGTGTGTGTGTGTGTGTGTGTGTGTGTGGGGGGGGGGGGGGGGAAATAGAGAAGTAGGCCTACACCAATAGTATACTTGTCATAAATCGTAATACTCGTGATCTGGATCAAACTATCCTTTCTTTCCCATCTGTTATGGAAAAGCTTTTTTACAAGAGGTGAACACATAAAGCCCCCTCTGGCCATGTCATGTTTATCGTGTTTCATTAAGGGAAATTTATGATTTCCCTTTCAAAAAGTCCCATAGAATCCTTTGAAACCATCCTGCTAAAATGAAGACTCTCTCTGCATATCTCCCTTACTCTCCACCCACATTACAGACAATTCAAGGGAGCTACCCCCAACATTTTTCTTTTTTCTCCTAGACACCTCTAAAACACACACACACACACACACACGCACGCACGCACGCACGCACGCACGCACGCACACACACACACACACACACACACACACACACACACACACACACACACACACACACACACACACACACCACACACACGTCACAGGAATGGTATGCATGGCATGCATACGCTACACAGAGAATGATCTCTCTCTTTCAATAGGCTGATCTTCGCAGTTCAACACATCCTCAGGGGTTAGAATTCCTGCATTTTCTGACATTTTCTGGCCAGTAGGAAGAGACAAAAGGATGGATAAGTGAGCGTGGCCTTGCCCCCGAGTTGTGTTTTATATATTACAGGAATGCATGGCTGTATGCGTGACTCATTGCTTGATCACAGCTCGCCCCTTTGTCCTGTTAATGTTTCGGTGCATACAGTTGTACAGACATTTTTCTTTATTTTAAGTTGACAGAAGTCAGTATTCTAACTCTGTGTCACATGTTAAACATGCCGCACTAACTTTGTCGTGCTTATATTTAACGTTACAGCGGCATGTTTAAAACCCAAGCATCATAGCAGGGAAAGTTCACTGTTCAAAATGAAGGATGCTTTGAACATGCACACAATCTCGATCTCTCTACACACACACACACACACACACACACACACACACACACACACACACACACACACACACACACACACTGTCAAGGCCTGGTTTGCTTGTGAGAAAAAGATTTGATTGTGGCTAGGGGGTTTTCTCTGGCCTCGACCCGTGTTCGTAGTTCCCTTCAGTGGAACACAGTGCCATTTCTCCATGTCACACACACATTTATGGGCCACTCAACGCAGCTGTTTCTGTGGTTAGCCATATTTCATACTCTGACTTAAGATGAACCCTTGGATCCAGTCAATAGACGTCATTGTCTCTGTCCCAGCCAGTGGGGGCAGAAACGCATGAGGAAGGAGTGCAGAGGGGGAAGGAGGAAGGTTCATGTCTGATTTTTAATCCCGCCACATTCCTGCTCAAGGAGCACATTACCATTTACATTTAGCACAATTGGACAACAATTGGAATTCATGAACATCTCACTGTTTATTCATGCCACATCCTCCTAGTGTTTTGACTTGGGTGTGCGTCTAAAAGCAGTTACTGGGCCCTGATAGTGATTCTAAGGCACCGGGTACAAACAGGACATTTGCATTACCAAGCACCCTCAGCGAGGAGCATCAGGGGCAAAGTGGCCATCTTCACAGACATGAATAGGATAGCGGTCAGGATGGACGTCAACAAAAGACCTCTGGGAGTGTTAACGACTCAGATCAACGAGCCTCGATTGACTGCAAAAAAACAGCCGTCACCACTGGGGCTCTGGTGTTGGCCGCTAGGGAAAGGGGTTTGAGTGGCGGCATGGCGTCCCAGCAGGGTCCTCCTCGCCGGACATGTGCAGGTTGATCTTCAGCAGACGGATGGGCCCTGCATGTGTCCACCGCGTACAATGCAGCCAACCAGCAGACACACTGCATTTTTTTCCCTCCTCTCGGTTCCCCCGTGGCTAAGGTAGCAGACAATGCTCATCCTCTGTGACCAGACATAATCTACCCCCACCCCCCCCCCCCCCCCCCCCCTCATTGTTGGGCGTGCAGGCACACTATGGAGCCGGTTGCCATGGCAACTACTGTATCTATCAATGAATCTGGTTGCACGTACGTGCTGTGGGGCCTCGCCAGCGTGGTACTATATCTCCTTTTAAGGAAAAGGCATGAAGGGGTACCTGGTTGTTGTTGTTGTTGTTTTGTGCTTAATTATGTGCTTGATTTGTTTGTAATGAATTGATCGGAACGGAATCCAGCAAGAGAGGTGGTTTTTCCGACCCTCTCCAGAACACTGTGGATACATGTGGAGAAATGGTCTGTCTTCCACTCCACTCGCCTTGGTTCACCCATGTCCTCCCTCATCACACTGAGCCTCGTCACTCCCTCCACCGTGACTGTACTCCCCGCGTAGACCAGTTCCTTATCTCTGTCTCTCTGGCTTCACGTTTCGGCTGGGTGCAGTAAAGCATAGCTTGTAGTATGCAAATTCAACAAGCAGTTGTCGGCTTGTTTGCATCTGTTGTCATAACATGGCGGGGCGGGGGGGAGGACCTGTATGCCTTGCTCTTTGGCAATGATTGAGAGGAATGGCAAGAGAATGAACGCAACGGTATTGGTAACCACGGTAACACGTGTATTCCGTGTACAGGGATTTTGATTGGAAATTCGTGTGGCGGGCATATTTCCTTAGCATATAGTGTGTGATAAGCGTAGGAAATGTGTGTGTGTGTGTGTGTGTGTGTGTGTGTGTGTGTGTGTGTGTGTGTGTGTGTGTGTGTGTGTGTGTGTGTGTGTGTGTGTGTGTGTGTGTGTGTGTGTGTGTGTGTGTGTGTGTGTGTGTGTTGTGTCTGGCAGGGCCATACAGTTGTTGGCCCCCTTAACCCTGCTGGCAAGCAGCATGGCTGCATTAGTGGGTCAGTGTGTCATCGTATTATTATTCGTCAACACTCCAGCTCACTCTTCCTCCTCCTCCTCTTCCTCCTACTCCTCCTCCTCCTCCACCCAGTTAGTACACCCATGGCCGCCTCTGGGAGAGGTGGGGGTGGTAAGACAGAGGAAAGCGTGGTATGATAAATAGGACAATATGAAGAATAGGCTGATGATGTGTAATCCTATTCCAGGGATCAAGATGCAAGATGTCAGTGTGATGACAAGCATGTGTGCGTGTTTATGTGTGAGGAAACATCACCGCGAGGTGGGGAATCTGGTCCCATAGCTGCCGTGTGATTATCCAGATACAGGCGTAGAGGTTGGCCAAGTTTGTGTTATGTTTAATGATAGGGCTGACATGTGTACACACAAACACACACACACACACACACACACACACACACACACACACACACACACACACACACACACACACACACACACACACACACACATACACACACACACACACACACAGTACTCCGCTATACTGTTATGTTTGCCAGTTTTACTGCATGTCTGTGAACTAATCTCCCTGTCTGTCTGTCTGTCTGTCTGTCTGTCTGCCTGTCTGCCTGTCTGTCTGTCTGTCTGTCTGTCTGTCTGTCTGTCTGTCTGTCTGTCTACCTACCTGTCTGTCTGTCTGTCTGTCTGTCTGTCTGTCTGCCTGCCTGCCTGTCTGTCTGTCTGTCTACCTACCTGTCTGTCTGTCTGTCTGTCTGTCTGCCGGTCGGTCTGCCTGTCCTAACTGTCGGTGTGTCTGTCCACAAGTTTCTTTTCTCCTCCTCTCTGATTCGCTGCTTCCCCCCTCCCCCACCCTGTCACCCTGACTTCATTGTAATTCAGATTTAGGCAGGGGGCTGGGTGACGGGTGGGGATGGGCGATGGATGGACAGAGAGAGAGAGGAGAGAGAGAGAGAGAGAGAGAGAGAGAGAGAGAGAGAGAGAGAGAGAGAGAGAGAGAGAGAGAGAGAGAGAGAGAGAGAGAGAGAGGAGAGAGAGAGAGAGAGAGAGAGGAGAGGAGAGAGAGAGAGAGGATAGAGATGGGGATGCAGCTGGGGGGAGGGGGGGAGGTGGGGGATTGGACAGAGATTGAGCGCACGATAAAGAACGTGAGAGGGTGATGGCCCTGTTGGGGCTGTATGCTAGCCAGTTTGCGCTACTCAGACAATATACAGTATATTACCCTTGTAGAACCACCCCCCCCCCCCCATCCAGGAATACACCACTGTACTATAGGGCTGCAGGCTTAAAGGGCCGAACAATGCCGGCTGTTTGTGGCCCATTGTTGTCATACACTGGGCCATAGATTCTCTGCATGTGTCTGAATGTCTCCCAAGTGTGTGTGTGTGTCTGTGTGTGTGTGCGTGTGTGTGCGTGTGGTGTGTGTGTGTGTTTTAGTGACTGTGTGTATGTACTGGTGCACCACAGGGGTTGTGTTTGTCGATGGGGGTGGTGCGTGGGTGAGGGTGCCGCTTCTTACAATGTCTGCAGCTTAAACTGGAGCCACGCTCACCCCAGCTGCCAGAGTAAATCAAGTCTCTCTCTCTCTCTCTCTCTCTCTCTCTCTTCTCTCTCTCTCTCTCTCTCTCTCTCTCTCTCTCTCTCTCTCTCTCTCTCTCTCTCTCGCTCTCTCTCGTACTCGCTCTCAATCCACCATGACTATTCACTAAAGGTCTGAACTCGCGAAATCAACCCCCCACCCCCACCAGACGTCAAAGAGGAGAAAACCCCTCCCCCGTCGTAGCTACTCTTGTCGATGTACTCCGCGTGCAGCGTCCACTAAAATACTGCATCGTGTTGTATTATTGAAACACAGCGTAGTAATTTTACATGTAAAATACTCTGCAGTGGTTATCACACGCTCACTGAATGAAAACACACTAGCTAGGTGAGTGTTAATGTCGGCCCAACCGTTTACACACAGTCCACCATGCTCAGACAGCAGACAGCAGTAGAATAGGTTAGCCTGTATTTCTGCCCGTACAGACAAATATGGGCCCTCAACAGTGTGGCTATAAAATGGGACTGCCAGAGAGAGAGAGAAAAAAAAAAAAGATTGTGTTGGGATAATTCAAGGTGGGTGTCTTATTTTTTTTATCGCGCGCCTCATTGTGGATGTTATTTATTGCCGTTCCGCGGTAAGCGGTCAGTGAACGGTAAACATTTTGACCGGCGTTCCGGGACACTCAGGATACGAAATATGACCGTCACTCACGGGATGTCATTTTGTTGTAAATACAAAGAAAAAGACGTTTGGTCCTCTTGTGCCATCCTTGAACCTGACATCCAACAATTGCTGTGGGACTCTCAAATATACAGCATGGTTGATTACCCCCCCCCCCCCCCCCCCCCACCACCCTCTCTTGCACACAGTCACTACACCTGTTTCCTGTGTCAGCACCATGGGAGAGCCACAATGGAAGTATAAAGTCTCAGAGCCCGCATCACAGGCTCTGCTTATCTCACGCTAGCATGGAAAAGTGCCATGAACCATTATCTGACCATATGGTACTAGGAGCATTCCCTCCCGTCGATGTATTTTAGGTCTTTCTCTCTCTCTCTCCCTCTCTCTGGTGAATCCATTCACAGCCCTCAGGCGCACCATTCATTTCACACTAATAAGGTTTAGATCGCCTGACTAGAGAGGGCCTGCGATTGTTTGACTGCAAATAGTTCCTCGAGCTTTAATCCTGCAAGACAACCCCGTGCAAGAAAAATAAATGAATTGGACTTGCCAATGAACTGTGTGCTGCCGCTTGGGGTTCCACCGGCTCTTGGTCGACGTGTCTCAATGTGATCTCGCCCACTTGGGCCTTCACCCCCCCCCCCCCCCCCTCTCCTGAATGTATTTCTGCTGCGGTCCTGCTCTCTCTGTCTTTGTCATTGCAGTGAACCAACCCCAGCGCCCAGGACCCTCCGTTACCCGACACGGCTGGCTTCATTGTCGGCCCTTCAGACGTGATGAAACAAAGGAGAAATGCTCTCCAGGCCAGTATGGATTGAATGTAATTGGTTGTTGGTGACTGGTGTACGCGTTGCTTTAGAACATCTTGATGTTGTTTACTGAGCAGCGTTACCTCCGAGCACAGCTTTCATGGCGAATACGACCAAAGCGTCTTTCCGGTTCAGGTTAAATTAACTCCAAGCGTGCCCGGCGAACCCCAACAGCACACTGACCACAGTCCGCCAGTAAGTGGAAGTGATTGATTGGATATTGATCAGTTTGGTGTATAATGTTTGTATCATGGGTAGTAATTGGGGGCAGCGCTTGACGGTTTTAAGTTGTTACAGCTCATCAGGAAATGGGAGCAGGATTTACGCTCAACGTTGCATATAATTCTCTTCGAAGTTCTCGCCATTCACACTCACACACGTCCGTTTCAGGAGAAAAAAAACAGCTTTGTGACAGCACCGAATTGCCTCAAAACGAGCAAACAAGCCAAACATTTAGCCGAACAAAAAGTCAACCGATGTTCGTAAACAAGATACTTTTCCAGTCCCCTCCTCGGGGGGGGGGACACTCCGAGACACTAATGAGCCTCGTGATTGGCTCGGGTTTTGAAAACGATGAAGGACACCGTTAAAGTCATGGGGTCCATCGACGCCCAGGGAAAGCACCGAAGGAGCTGCGATCGTGGGGGGAATGTGGGTCACTGGGATGAGGATTATGGCCCATGGGCAATGATTTCATGATGGGGGGGTTTCTGGAAAGTAGGCGGTGAGGCGGGGCGGTGGTGAGGTGTCAGGATGGATGAACCAGCCGCGGTCAGGTGGACCTCCCCGGGCACGCGGCCCTCGGCCACTCCACCATTAAGCCCGATCAGGACCCGTCCAGCGCCTGGTGTGGGAGATAATCCGCCTGACTCTGACAACCCGTGATTTCCATAAACAAGCAAGGCTATAATATGATGGGATTGGCCTTTTCGTCATTGGACGACTTTCGGCCTCGGGTTGATAACACGGCGGCTCACGTGAGCCAGTGGGAGGAATTAGACCTATGGACGTGCGACAGGCCCGGCTGACCCGTTGGGACCTCACACAGGGGACCCAGCATGGACAGAGAGTCTCCACAGCAGCCACGGGATCGCTGTCACTCTGTGGTCTGATTTCTCTGATTAACCCCGCCCACTATGCTGAATACTTAAGGGTTAATTCTGGAAGGCAATGCGTGTGGACCTATGAAGGCTATCTGGTGACAAAATGTGTCTTGATGTGGTCGGTCATTGGAGAACTCTGCTTTCTGAGTGCCTGTCCATTTGTCTGGGGGGGTATGGGGGGGGCTCAAATCCTACACATTCCAGGCTATCTTTATAGCATGAAGGTAACCAGAACCACCACATGCTTGCATTCCAGCTGTCTCAGATTCGACAGGGGAAGGGAAAATGTGTCTGAAATTGGCTGATGAAAATATATTTCTCCACGATCAATTTCCCCTTCGTTGAGCAAAATCATTTGCAGTCGCCTAGTCTGTGTGCATGTGCACATGCACACACACCACACACACACAATATACACACACACAAACACACACACGCACGCACGCACGCACGCACGCACGCACGCACGCACGCACGCACGCACGCACGCACACACATACACACACACACACACACACACACACACACACACACGCACACACACACACGCACGCACACACATGCACACAGAACGCCCTGCTGTTGGGACAGGTAATAGATTTAAATGGCTGGCTACCTATCTGAACAGCCCTCTTTTTTTTTTTCACGCCTTGTTCACAGTGTCTGCAGGGGATTTGTTGCAAAGATTTATTTGGGTGTTATTGGCAAGCACCGAAGGACAATGGTCTCTCCTAATGGGTTGGGGCGACTCTGGCTTCTTCAAGGTTGTGCTGGATGATCCGCAGCAATGATCAAAACCCCCATGCCGCGTGGCACCATGACCTGGCGGCTCACCTGAGCCCAGCAACCACCGCTCGCACCCGGGTTCTGCAGCGTCCCAGTGGGCTCCTTTGGAGCGCTAGCCGGCCAACGCTGGCGGCAGTGGACGTGGGCACACACATACACACACACGCACACACAACAACGCACACACACACACACACACACACACACACACAGACACACACACACACACACACACACACACACACACAGACGCACAAGCACACGCACGCACACACATACACGTACACACACACACACACACACAGATACACAGATACATACACATACAGTATATATACACACACATACACACTCATACACGCACACGCACACATACACACACACACACACACATACCTATATGTATACACACACACATGCACACACACACACCACACACACACACACACACACACGCACACGCACGCACACGCACACACGCACACACACACACACACATGCACACACATACACAGATGCACAAGCACACGCACGCACACACATACACGTACACACACACACACACACACACACACACACACACACACACACAGATACACAGATACATACACATATATATACACACACATACACACTCATACACGACACACGCACACATACACACACACCACACTCACACACATACAAACATACACATACACAGATACATACACACACACACACACACACACGCACCCACACACGCATGCACACAAAGTGGTTCGGAGGCACATTTGTATACACGCACATCACACACAGACCCAGGTCGCAGTCCCAGGTCACACACATTAGGCTACTCAGTCAGGCACACAGTTTGTGAGGTTGATCGATGAGCGCGCTCCGGGAGCGCGTGTGGTCAGAGTGGCGTGTCACCGCAGCGCCGGGGAGGGGGGGGGGGGTTGAGGGTCACCCCAGGGGCAACACCGCCGCTACCAGTAAGACGTAGCACTGAGACCCGGCCGCATGCACATGGTATTCAGACGCGCAAACATAAACAACGTTTAGGGGGTAGTAGAGTACTCTCACTCTTGAGGAGAAGCTGTAAGCACCGTAAGTCACCCTTCCCCACCACCACCACCACCACCACCACCACATCCAGCGCTTCCTCCACCTCCTCCCCCTCCACCTCCCCCTCCACCCCCCTCTGCTTTAACAAACCCCAGCCAGACTCGGTGCCCTTATATGGGCTGGAAGTGTTGGGAGCGTAGGATGCTGCACAGCAGCGTGCTTCGGGGCTGTTCAGGGGCCTGATGTATGGCTGTGTTATTACAGAGAGAGAGGGAGGGAGAGGGAGAGGAGAGAGAGAGAGAGAGGGAGAGAGAGAGAGAGAGAGAGAGAGAGAGAGAGAGAGAGAGAGCAGAGAGAGAGAGAGAGAGAGAGAGGAGAGAGAGAGAGGGAGAGAGAGGGAGAGAGACAGAGAGACAGAGAGAGAGAGAGGGAGAGAGAGGAGAGAGAGACGAGAGAGAGAGAGAGAGGGGGCTGATAATTGATATCTGCTGAGTGGCCATGCATGATCAATGAGGACGGGTCTGGCCACTGCGCTGCCTTGCCGACCGGGCGCCCGATCAATATAAAAGGGACACCCGGCGGAAAGGTGTTTGAAGAAGTGGGTGGAGACGGTGTTCAGCACCAACGCCGCTGGCCACGTCTGCCGCCAGGGGACCGCAGAGGCCCGGTGACACCAATAGGCCCGGCCCATTTGGTTTCATCGATGAGCGGCACCAGCCTGAACGCGTCGGCTCGCACTTACAATGCGACGAACGGGATCCAATCATAACCCGGCTTTCTGCTCAAGTGGGCTGAGGCCAGGGAGCCCGAGTCAACCCAGAATATATATGTATATATATACATATCAATGTATTTTTATATATCCACCATCCAATATTGTGGCATAGATTTTGAAACATTGACCTAAGGTCGGTGGTAACGCCGCACACGTGTGCATAAGCAACACGTGGCTAGTGGTAACACGCGTGGTGAACAGCCTGCTCTTTCGCGGTTCTGAGGCTCGTCACGTCTGATGACGGCCGTCGGCTCTGCAAAAACTAACAAAAAAGGTGCACCTTTATTGCACCCGTCTTCCAAGCCGAGCCACAGAAGTGGGTGGGTTTCAGTGTGGTCTCGCGTGGCCGGCGTGCCCGAGGACCAGCGGCGCTGCGTTGTGTCTCGGGTAGCGTCTCGAGGCTGCGCTGTCTTCCTTGTGTCTTCTTGTCTTCCTATCTATCAGTGGGGGTCCTGAGAACCTGTCAATATCTGTCACGCTATGTGTCTGCTCAGCCGACCTGGAAATGAGAAAGATGCTCGCAGGAGCCTGACTGATATCAGGGCTGGGAGTGCTCCAGTCCCCCCATCCCCCATCCCCCACCCTACACACACACACACACACACACACACACACACAATGCTTTTTTTCCCTTTCTGTTCATCACCCCCCCCACCGCCAACTCCCTTTCTGTCTTCTTTTCTGCCGCCGTGCAAATGGATTAATCTTGTAGCTGCTAGCCGAGGGTGTGGGTAGGTTTTGTGTGTGTTTGTGTGTGTGTGTCTGTATTCGTGAGAGATTAGAGAGAGAGAGAGAGAGAGAGAGAGAGAGAGAGAGAGAGAGAGAGAGAGAGAGAGAGAGGGACAAAGAGAGAGAGGAGACACACACACACACACACACACACACACACAAACACACACACACACACACACATACACAACACACACACACCACACACGCACACAGATGAATGGTAAAAGCAGTGAAAAGAGAGATGTCCGTGTCACGTGAGACCGCTGTGTTTTGTGTGAGTAAGTAGGGGGGGGGGGGGGGTGGCTGCCGAAGGAAGCAGACCAAATGTGCGTCTCTCACCGATAGGAAATTTGGCATTTCACCTCCTCTCTCCTACCATTCAATGGCTCATTTCTCTGTACGCAAAGCACATGGCCAAACCTTCCCCCCCCCCCCACAGGGTAGACATTGGGGCCGAGACACGACACAGTAAAACAGACAGTGACAAATCAGCGGGGAGCACGGGTTCCTCGATTCTGTGCGATATGTCGTCTGTGCATTTTTGTGTCTGTGCTCTCAGGGGAAAGGGAGAGTGAGCTTGCTCCCATACAGAGTCCCAGCTCCATCAATAAAGCATTAGCCTGCTGTACATCTCGGCCCATGTCCCCCCCCAGCGTCCCCGCAGGGCAGAGACAGAGGCGGGCAGGCTTGGCGGCGCTTGCCGACCCGCCCGCGTCGCTGGGCCGGCTCTATGCAGCACCGCCGCCGCCCGCGGGTGACGGGCAGCACATCCCTGCCACGGCTCGCAGAGAAACCTGCAGGAAGGACATTTGAATGGTCGACTCGCAGCATCAAAAGGCGGCCATGCTCTTTTCTGCGCTGATGGTTTGTCTCTCTCCTCTCCTCTCTCTCGCTGGCTTCCGCTCCCGCTCCCCCCCCCCCCCCCCCCCCCCCCCCCCCCCCCCCGCTTTCCTCTCTCTGTCTCTCATCCTCTCATCCATCAACTGAGCAATGGCATCAATGACAACTGACCGAGCCCAAACCGGGTTGCCATGACAATGCCAACAAATGATGGAAAATCGTTTGCCTCGGGGGGGGGAGGGGGGGGGAGACTGCACGGTTGGAGGGGTTTGTTAACGTGAAGAAGCGGCTACGGCATCCTGGCCGTCGAGATGCACAGCGAACAGAATGCACCCCTCCCCACTACACCACAACCACCTAAACCCGTGTTAACACACACACACACACACATACACACACACAATGCACGACGGGCCCGCTCCGACTCAAGCGGACTCTCCCGATCCTCCGCCGAGACTTGTGCATCCAGGCCGAAGGTGAAGTCAGCCAAGAACGCACCATGACCACACGGCTGTCCCCTGCATGCTGGTGCCCAAGGAGCGACAGTCAACGCAGCCAACGTTCACAGCAGTCCGCCTCGAACACCGCAGCTCTCCTGGGCAGCAGCAGCCCATCCCCCCCCTTACCGTGACTACAAACCCCTCCTGGTGACTCCAGAACACTGCGTCTGCCCGAGACCCAGGCCGAGGGTCTGCGAGGCGACGCGGGGCGAGCTGCCGGGGACCAACGGCCCACGGAGTTACCAGTTCTATGCATGGTTTCCATACGATGCTCATGCATACGAGTGCATACCCCCACCCCCCTCCTCCTCCCCTCTTCCCCCCCAGGGGTAGATCCGGTGGTGGTGGGAGGGGGGGGGTTCAGTCGGTGGGAGGGGGGGAGTTCAGAGATGGCAACGGGGGGAGCGGTGTCACCAGTGGAGTGGCAGCGCGCGCCTCCAGCTGTTGTACATTAGGCAAAGTGCAGCCAGGGGGATTTGGTTGAGCCAGTTATGGGATAACTCAATACCATTACTCTGTTAGGGGATCCGCCCGCGCTGTTATTTCCATAATGCACTGGCACGGCTTCACAATACAAGTCAGGCACCGGCGTGAAGTTCTAAGCTGATTACGCCGGGCTGCGTGTAAAAGGTCGCGGGCTACGATAACAACGCACCTCTGGCCGTCAGTCGAGGCTGATTACTCCATCCAAGAAACCCAATGTCGCCATTACAATGTTGTATGGGGGGGGGGGAAGGTTGGAGTTTTTATTCAGCAGTCACTCAAGTTCAGGACACAACCCAATTTAGAACTAGCGTGTAACCTAATTTCTGCTGAGACTAAACCCATTGTAACAGAGGACATAAACCATGTAAAACTAGGACATAACCCATGTGAAGGCAGGACATAAGCCATGTAAAAGCAGGACATAAACCATTGTAAAACCAGGACATAAACTATGTAAAAGCAGGACATAAACCATGTAAAACCAGGACATAAACCAATGTAAAACCAGGACATAAACCATGTAAAACCAGG